>VWZS01006986.1:809918-1100836 GCA_013397075.1 Rhabdornis inornatus
GAGGCGGGGGGGGCAGCCACCCCCTTGTCCCCCAGCCTCCCCAGGCCGCCCCGGTGGGGTCGCACGGCGCTGCCGCCTGTCCCCGGGCGCCGCTGAGGCGCTCCCGGCGTGCGAGTGTGCACAGGCATGCGGCACGGCACTCGCTCCCGGTCGCCCACCCCGCCGCTCCGTGCAGCAGGTCCCGGGGTCCCTGGAGAGCACCTGGGGACCCGGTGGGCTGTCCCCGCTCGCCTGCTGTCGCCTCTTGCAGCAGGCTTAGGTAAAAGTGACGAAAGGACGGCGCCCCGCAACGCAGCAGTGGCTGCCTTTACCTGTGTGTTCACCGGCTCGCTGGCAAACTTTGGTGTTGGGCGGTGAAAATCTCGGTCCTTGCAGGCAAACTGGCTTGTTCTGCACTCCCATGCTAGAGACCAGCTACCACCCAAAGTGAAATACTGCTGGGCGACCGCTGAAGCGGGTACTTAATCACCGGATCCGCTTCCCAGCATGGGTGATGTTTTAGGTAGTACTTTAGTAGTACTTTAGACATGGGTGGGAAGCAGTGTTATCTGGTAATCCTTGGTAGTTACTGGTGACCCAGATGTTAAAAGGAGAGATTCACCAAGTAATAAGCAGCATCACAAATTTGGTGCTCGTAGGCTTTCAATATATTGTGTTGTGTTTGAAGTTTTGTAACTTGCTGTTCAGTTCTGAACACTGTACCTCTGCTTCTCCCCTTGTTTTTTGGATGTAGAAGTAGTTTAATAATGGGGGTAAAGGCACGGATTCTGTGGTTTAACGGTGTCATTAGCTATGGAGCTGTTTTTATAACTTTTACCTGGATACCAGTTTGTGTCTCACACCTGTGACTGCCACATGACCAGACTAATAAAATTATGGCAGCTAAAGAGTAGTAAGTGCTAGGTTTTTAAGTCGCCCTGGTTTCTGGTTGTCAAAGGGTAAGTGAGCATGAGATAAGAGCCAATGCCATGTCTATTTTAAGTTCATGTCTTTATATTGCTCCTCAAAAGAGAATGATCCTACTGACACATTTTTGGGTTTCACCTTCCTGTTGCAGTCAAGGTCCTGTATTTATTCAAAGTCTGTATTCATTGCAGTGGATGATTTTGTGGTTTTTTGTGGATTTTATTTTTTTCTTTTTTACAAGACAGATATAAAACTCAACTGAACGCCTCAGAATAAATCTTGTCTTCCTATAGGAAAGCACACATATCATACCGTCTCCTGGCTTGACCTCTCAGTGGGAGATGTAGGTGTAGTCAGAATGAGATGCTATCATCTTGCAGTGGTGGTAGTAAATATAAAATTACATACGTGTGCATACACAAGCAAGTGGATAGTTTATGCATGTAATGCTCAGTATGTGTGGCTCCCTAGTGATGTGTAATCATTTCCACAAGCAGTTTTCGGTGTATTTCTGGTTGTGTGCACCAATGCTCAGCGTGGCTGAAATGTGCAGGATCAACCATTATGGATTCAACTCTCTCTGCAAAATAGCCCAGGACCCAATCCTGAGAACAAACTGGTGGCAGTGATCTCTACGTTCTAGAGTAACCCTGATTCTGTCACTGATTCTGTGACAAAAAACCAGAAAAAAAGCACAAGGTACATTATGGTAAATGACTGGATACCAATCCCTTAAGGTTTAGAGTAAGGTGAAGGATGAATTGTTTTGTTTGGCTTTTGAAGGTTTCTTCCTTTATTAATTATTTCCTTGATTTCTACAGTTCTATGCTGTCAGACTGTAGACTTTCTCCTTTTACACGTTTTGCCCAGTATAAATCCATTCAGAATTGCCTATAAGGGTCAGCACTGATCTAACTTCCATTCCAGGCAAATAATCAGATATAATTGCACTGAAATCAATGAATATATACAGACATGAAGCTGTGAGAGGAAAATGGGCCTCATGGTGTTTTATATTTGTATAGCTGAAAGCCAAAAATAGCTGTCATAAACACAGCATGTCCTTTTGGGAAGAAATAGTCAATGCCTACCTTAGAGTTGTTCGAAGTTTCTTGTGTTTCAGCAGCCTTGGGTTAGAAAAGTGAAGGCAGCAGTCCTGAAATGAGAACTGTTTCAGAGAAACTTTTTGTTCCTGTGACTAATCTCCTTCTCCTTAATTCCATGTTGTTAATCTTAGCATGCCCATATTGACACTATTAACATTTGGAAAGGATGACTTTCTCAAACAGGGTTCCTTGAGTATGTTGCCAGGTGTGATAGGGTTAATTCCGATGACTGTACTTCAAACTGCTGCTCTTTACATTGATTATATATATTCCTATCTCTAGTTTTAACAACAAAAATGTAATTGACATGGAATGTTACTTTCCAATTAGTTTTGCAGTCCAAATAGGGATTATAGTTGATGGGTAAGCCTGACATGTACTGCATGACTTGTCATGTTTTTCCTGGAGAGAGGGGAGTCTTGGGTCTGAGTCACCATGGAAGAACATGGAGCCCCGTAGGCATAAAACTGGTGCAGTGGAGTGATGAGTCAGATCTCTTATCTTTAAATTCGGTATTATGTGGTATTCATGCATGGGGTGCATCACATTCGTTGTGCACCTAGGCAAGTAACTAACAGGCGGAAAACTCACTTAATCAGACCTCTGACTCGCCTTTTCTTTGCAGACTTGGTCCTACTTCTGTGGAAATGAAAGGCTGCTGGTTAGGATCATGTAGGAAATCATGGTGTATTAACCTGCAGAGCAAATCAGCTCTGCCAGGCTATACCTAGTAATTTCTTACATCATTTCAAGTCCATGTAATATGACTTAATACTTAAATTTTAACTTTTTGTGTTTTAGAGTTGAACTAGCCTTTTCAGACTCCTGGAACTGGGTAAAGAAAAGCAGAGTAAGAGCAGTGTTGCATCTTCATAGACCCCACTATTGATTAAGCTAAATGGCTTTTCATGAGTATTGCTGTGGAATGTCAGTATTGTTTCTTTTTCCAGAGGAAACTGATTTAACTGCTAAGCCAACGAAAATAATTGAGATTTCTTAGAAGTGGTAGCCTCAGAAATATGTGAAACAGCGAGAGTGAAGATTTGCCCACGCAGCTGTTTTCAGAAACAAAACAAAGCCTTACATCAGAGGTGTCTTCACTTAGACACTTACTGTGAACTTCCTTGAATAGCAATCATTAATAACACTACCTTCTCAAGCTAATGGAGCATGAAGGTTCCTTGATTTATAATCATTTGGGAGCAGATGCTTGAAATTCTGTCCACTTACACAAAAAGCATAAGAATGACACTTTTGCTGAAAACTGGGGGGAGGCAGTGGGGAAATTATATGTGGGACTATTAGAATAGCTTGAAGAGTGTAATTCAATGTCTGCCTCTCCAGTGTCATCACAAAAGCTACTAGAGGGACTGTGTTTGGAAAAAATTACATGAGGTTTCTATTTGAAAATCATTGCAGAACATTATTGATCTGTGTATTTTTAATCTCCTGTATGTAGCCGGTTAGCATATTGTGATCGCCACAGATGTTAGCACTGGTTTTGGGGTAGGGTGTGTGTGTGTTCGTGGTCTTGCAAAAAAAAGCTTCTGTCTTCTCACATTGCCTTAAATTGGAAAACTGTTACAATGAAGACATATGGAAAACCATGCAGAAAAGATGTGCAAATTTAGGTCTAAATTGAACAAATTCCAATTAAAGCGTAAGTGCTTCATCTGTTTTTAAGTTAGATGCATCTATTCTTTAGATGTGTAAATATCTAGTGTCACTCGTGGAGAAATCAGTGTAGAGATGGTTTAGCAGTCCCAGCAACGGAGATAAAATGCCAAGCCACCTGTAAGAACTTGGAAGTTTCAGTGATCTTTGTGTGCTGGTGTGGAGATGACAATTGCCCTGACGCTGTTCACATCAGTAGAGCCAGGTTTTTGGCCTGCTGCTTAAGACAGAGAGGCCTGAAATGTATGGGGCAAAATCCTTCCCTCAGTTATCATGACATAAATCCAATCTTTGTGTATTTTCTCCATCGCATTGAAGAGAGAAGGAGATCACAACTGTTTGACTTACCTGTGGCATATCCACAACTGCTGCTAGGGACTGTAATTGTTTCATGCAGTGCCTTAACTACAAAACGTGTGACGTCATCTCCTCTTGGAGCCACTGTATTTGTACTGATTATGCGAGAAGTACCACTGACAGTTCACATGCATATGCCACAAGGACCCAGAGGGAAATCCTGAGCCATACCTTTTATTGTACAGAGGCTGCATTTTTATAGGGATGCTCTCTCTATATAGGCAGAGCAGCCTGTAAAGGGAAACACAGTGATTTCTATAATTGTTCAAAAGAGATTACAACTTAACAGAATTCCATCCTATAACATACAAAGTACAAAAATAAAGGCTCTTTTCAGTTAAATCTTTCACCAGATTGATGTCAAGAAGCAATGCAATATCTCAAATGATTTGGTCTTTTTTAATCTTCTTAGCTGGAAGAGATGTCAGAAGAGCCATTCAAAATTGAAGTAGAAGATACATGTGGAATTTCCCCATGTAGTGGTCTGGATGTTTGCTTATATTGTTTAAGAAATTCAGACTTCAGCAGCACACTTAATTTTCTTTTCTCTTGGTGCTGACAAGCTCTGCCTTGGCTTAGTTGTCTAAAGAGGTTACAGCAATTAAAATGTCATGTGACAGCAATGTCTATAAACTGTTTTGTGATGTAAGTATCATAATGTACCATTTTTATGACCTGATTAAAATCAACAGGAGAAAGAATCTTTCAGCATTCTCTCCAGATAATGCTTTTCAAAAGTTCAGCTGGGACTTCTTCCTGACCCCTGAGTCCTCACACAGTGGATGTGAGTGGAGGCTCATTTAACTGGTAAAACTCCTCCATAGTGAAGTTTGACTATTTGGTCTAGATAAAAGCATGATATAATTTTGCCCGTGGGCCTTCCTGGGGAGCAGAGGAGCTGCTGGTTTAGTGCCAGAATTTGCTTGTCATACTCACGGGTGAATAGACCCATTGAGCAGTGAGACCACATTGAACTGTTCATCTTGGCTTGTTCAGGGAGGCAGAGCTGTGTTTGCATCCCACTTGACAAGAGTGAGGATGGGTGAGCTGATTCCATTCAGGAGGAATAGCCACAACAAGAGGTTCTAATGCAGGCTTCTAGTGGCCAAGTCCACTGGTGCCTGGAGGAAAAGAAAAACAGAAGATAAAGCAATATTTTCTGACATGTTATTATTGTCATTGACAGATGACAATAAACCCCAACACAAACCGTGACCCACCTCTGTCTTCATGCAGTGCAAGTGTAAAAGTAAAGGTCAGCTTTAAACAGAAATGTGAGAGGAACCAGCATGTGCAAGATGATCCTCCTGGAAAGATTTGGGCTGAACTGAAGATCTGATGCGTGTAGTTCTGATCTTGACTCATGGTTCCCGGCCAGCTGGAGTTACTCACCAATTCTGCACGTGCAGAAGGAGCTGCCTTTTGTAGGTCATTTGTCTCTGCCCTTAAGCCTCACCAAATATCCCTGTATAGTGGCTATTTACATCTATTGAGTTGTCTCACAGTTGTCCTGTTGTACTTGATTGGTGCCAAAGTCAAAGTTAAATGATGGCTGGCCTGTGCTCAGCCACAGCAACGTTGCCCACTATAATCACCTCCACAAAGCAGGGCTGGATCACAGTCTGAAGTACCAGTCAGCTCTCCTCTTTTCTTTCCTCTTTGAAATCTTTGCTTTGATGTGCATGCCAATGGTCATGCTCCCGTGGTGTGCCACAGAAACTTGAGTGGTGCTGGGAGGCTTTCATCCCTGGAGAAAGGAGGGCTCTTGGCTGCCCACCAGAGTCCATCACTGTCTGACAGTTCCGCTTTAGTGAAATGGACCGACCAACGTCTCGGTGGGCAGAGTGCCAGCCTGGCAGATGGGCCTGAGTGTGGGCAGCCAGCAGAGTGCACACATGTGTGTGGATGTAGATAATTGTATGTATGGGCATAATAAATGGGGAGCTTTGCGATTTGGAAAAAGGTGCCCTAGCAAAAGGCTGAGTACCAAAGCAACGAGCCTGCAGAGAGACTTCTTTTGGACAGGGAGCATGTTAGAGTGCTCAGAGGAAGGATCTGTGCTTTCCTTGTTGCCCTCTGCTTGCAGTTTTGCAGATTATGTAATAAACAAAGGAGGCTATTTAGTCTTTTGAATCTAGGCACTCTTGTAACTACAACTGGGAATGTGGAAAATGACACTTTACTGCAGTGAATTTCTTTACAAACCACTTGGAGCTTGCCACCAGCTCAGATTCCACCAACACAGTTTCTAGTACCGCTTGAGATCAGTGGGAATTGGTGCATGCTGTACTTTTTGTTTTGAATTGCGTTTTAAAGTGTGAAAGACTATAGTGAAGAAGAATTGTGTGGAAATCAGTTCTCAATAAAAAACGTACCTACCTTTCTTCATAGTTCATAGCTTCCAAAATCTTTGTGTACTTAGCTAGACTCCTTAGCTAAGCCCCTTCCATGGATGGCAGCCAGCTAACACATGCATGCAGGCCATATATTATTTGATAATTAAATAGATATAATTCTTCTGAAGATGTTAACATTAGTTGCATCTCTACAGAAAGGAAATAGGAAAGCTAGGTGACTTGAACTTTTCTGTGCATGGATTTGGCTGCAGAAGCCCATTTCCCTTGAACCCATTTTTCTAATTTTATAGATGTGATGCTGGAGAATCACCTGGCCTTGCTGTCTCAGGGCACACAGGTTTCTTGCTTGAAGGTCCAGCTCTCACTAGGAGAGAGCACTTGTGGATTGCAGGATGAATAACATCACATACCCAGCTGGAAGTTGCCATGGGCTTCTCTTAAAATTCTGGATGGTCTGTGGATGCAGTTTTTTTGATTTGGTAAGGCAAACCAAGGATCTGTGATTTTTGGCAAAATCCATAATGAGCTCAGGATACTCTCAGTGTAAAAGTAGAGATTCAGCCTTATCTTTCTAGGATCCTTAAGTTAGATTAGCTGGAATTACTGGGATAAGAAAAATCTTTTCTCAAATCCTGGAAATAAATGACATTTGCTAGATCTAATGTAATCCTTTTATGCTTAACCTGAAGACATGGTAGCTGCCTGTGTGACTTCCAAATCAGGTACTGCTGATTTCTAAGTGCATGCAGTCCGCAGAGAAATTTGGCAAGCCAGCACATTAAATGCACTGGAGCAGACCTAGGGAGTGTGTTTTGGCTTAAAGAATGAGACCAGGCTTTTGTTGGGGACTGACCTACCTGGCGAAGTGTCTAAAATGAGTACAAGGAAAGCACTATTCTGAAGAGGAGAAATAATGAGGTAATTTCTTAGGGCATGGATTTTAAAAAGTGATTAAAACTCCTACAGGTTTCAGAGGCAGGTATTTGCTCCTATAATGGAAATGATAACACCATTCCTGGTCTGAGTATGATGTCTGACGTGTGTGCACACTTTTATTAACTTCTTATTCTTTTTTTTAGGCTTCCAGACATGTTTACCATGTGACTCTGCTCCTTTTTCCCTTCTTAAATATTAACCAGAACAAGCAGTTTAATGGTGGTGTGCACTAGTTAATGGGAACTACAGAAATTTAAATCCTCTGTGTTGGAATTCTGCAAGTTTTGATTCATTTAATCCCTCTCTCCTTAGCCCACATCTACCATCTCCCTTTGTGTAGGCTAGTAGGAATACAGCCTTTAAGTCTCAAGGGGTTTTTATCAGTTTTCTTATCACTTGCATTCAGCTGCTTCTGGTGAGACTGTTAGAAAAACACAGGTGTAGTCCTTCAAAGGACTGGAAGAGGACAAAGGGATAGAAAAACAGGATGCGGGAGGAGGAGGAGGTGGATTGTTAAAAGGGGAAAGTGGGATGGAGAAAAATAGTGTGTGAAAGGAGAAAAAAAATGCAAAATGGAAGGGTAGGAAAAAAGCCTGAAAACAGCAAAAAGAAAAGGAGGGAGAGGAAAGGAGAAAAAAACCCCAACCAGATCATCTGATGAAAAGGATGTACTATGTTAATTAAAATTAGTACATGCTTCAGTTAGGTTCCTTTTCTCTTAACATGACAGGGCAGGACTGATTTTGCAAAGGTTTATTTGGCAGTCTCATTTGACCTTACAGGACTACTTGCAGGAGGAGTTCTCTGGAGAAGACCAGTGTTAGCAGCAGCAAGGTCAGTTTGCTGGGTGTTCCAAGCCCACAGATAGGACATTGGAAGCTGAACTGCATCACGCCATGCTCTGTATAACCTTCTGCAGAGAAAGGTGACACATATTGTAAATACTGCAATATTAGAGTGACTCCAAAAGTAGTCCCTGTTTCTCTAGACAGCTACAGAAGATTTTAAAGCAGTCAGTGTTGATGAACACTGCATTTCTTAAAAGGCACTTCACTAATTTTTCCTTCGTGACTCCTGTTTATCTAGTCATATCAAGACTGAAATTATTATGGACAACTGGATGAAACTTTTTTGCACAGAAAAGGTACACTATAGCTATTGTACAAGGTAGTAACTTAAAATGCAACTACTTAGTACATTCCTCTGCACTAAGCATTAGCCAGTCATCCTTAAGCAGAAGAATAGGTAGAATACCTTCATGTTTTGGTGAAAGGTATGTTTCATTTGTCCCATTGTAGCGTTCTTCTGTATTTCCACAGGGAATGCTACCTTTCTGATACCCTGGGAGCCCCATATTATCCCTGCTTTTTGCATTTACGCATAAGTGTTACCTATCTTCATTTTAAAAACAAGGCAGAAAAAGGTAATTATTCCTGCACAATTTGTGGGTTTTTTTTTTTCTTTCAACATATGAAAGCACACAGTAGGGCTTATAGAGCTCTCTTGATTTGTTGTAGGCAATCAGACTTTTGATGGTGCACTTGACTATCAGAACTAATGACTTCTTTACCATGAGCTCTGTTCCAAATAATGAATGTAATGTTAGTGGGCTTAGTGAAGCAGTGGGTTATATTACACTGACTGCAAAGCATGAAAACCTACTGTGTCTTTCTGTCATAAAAAGGCCCTGCCTGTGCTGTAGATCCTGTGAAGAATTTGTAGAGATACTTGAAAGGATAAAACACTGTATAAATTCCTAAAGTTCAAAGAGAAAATACCACTCAGGATAAAAAAAGGGAGCTTAGCCCAGCAGCAGCTTAACCATATATGACAGATCTAGTGCTAAGTCCTGCGCCATCAATGCAAATGCTTCTGGAGTTCACCAAGTAGCCAAATGGAAAGACTAGAAGAAAGGCTTTGAGGATACTGGCCTGGGGAGAGGGGCAGAAATAAAAGGCACGTGCTTCCCAATAAATGACTCTTATTCTCTGGGCAGGGTGTGAACAGGAAAGGTTTAAGACATGCACAGCTAGATTTGTGTTGCATTTCCTGTGAAAACTACTTTTAAAGGCATTAATATGTGTTTGTCTGTATTTCTGTGCAAGTATTATGCCAGAAACAAAATTGGGAACCGTGAAAGTTGGGCATCCTGTTAGAATAACATAGAGAAAGGTCGCACCTGGCCTAAACACTGTTTTTGAGTGCTGAGAGTTAAAAAAAAAAATCATGAGCTGTGCCCTCCTTTGGTTGCCATATCATGGCATGAACATTTGATCAAACCTGATCACATTTAGGCCGTGAGGGTAGTCAAAAATGCAGTAAGAATGCTGGTTTAGAGGTCACACTACTTCTAGATACTTCGCTTTGACCTTCAATACATACGCTGGACCCAGCTGTTTCCCTGTCTTGCCAGCTCCACACAGAAACATCCCACATATGTTGGATGTGGGATAGCACAGTCATGCCCCACGCTGGCCTCCCTCCTTCCCCTTGCAGCTGCTCTTGTATGCTCTTGTCCTCTACAAGCCCAAGGATCCTTTCCTGTCCTGCCAGTGGCACCTGGACTGAAGCTGCTCTATCTTAACCACTGCTGCACATTGGCGATGGCCTATGAACATGCAAATCATCTCAGTAATTAATTGCAACACAAACCCTGGTGGCTTTGGCAGGTTGCTGTTGCCATAGACATGCAGGGACAGCTTGTAGGAGTGTCCAAGGAAAGGAATGACACAAGAGCATATTAGCAGCTGTGCTGGTACCAGGTGCTGTTTCAGACTTTTTACCCAGTGCCCACAGTCTTGTTTCAAGTAGTGAGAACCTTTGGAAGGTGGGAAGTGATGTTGTATCTGGAAGACCTTAATGTTAAATGAAATTAAATGGACGCATTTCATGCTAAGTGCCATGCTGGGAAAGTAGTGTGAGGTTGTAGTCCCTGCTGTGAGAAGGCCATATTGTGGCTTTCTGACCCTTGCTGGTGACCACAGGGGTAGAAGTGGTTCATATTGCTTTTGTTTATTCATGGGAAAAGGGAGAAAGATGGAGCTGCATTTCTGTTCTGAGTATAGGCTAAAGGTCTTTTTTTCCCAAGGAAAAAGGTTTTTTTAGGAGACTGCAGCAGTGTATTCTAAGCAGTCACAGAAGCTTTAATGACAGCTGTTTTGCTTGAAAGCCTGTATCTGTCAGTGTCTGTAACATGGTTTGATGTAATCCTTTGGATTTCCTCATGTTTAAAAAAGCTGCAGAGTCTTTGCCTACCAAAACACATTTAACAGTTGAAATTTTAGCAGTGAATATTTCTAAAACCTGCCATTTTTCACATACTGTGTTTGATGATCCTACTGTTTGTGTATTTTTAATACATCTCTCACCTTAATCTGAATATCCAGTTAAGGACATGGCGGAAGGAAATAGGGGAGTTTGGAAGAAAAAGAAACAGAAATAAAGTAATACTAGCAGAAACCTTAGTAGTCCCATATGTCTATGCCATTTGATGCTCAAAATCAGGGAAAAATATTTAAAAACAAAATTGTCTTTCAGAGCAGACCTTATGCCTGTGAGTCAATGTCATCTTACTACTCAGGTGTCGAGAAGGTTTGTCCTTGAAACCCAGATTTTCCTCACATACACTGACGTGTTTTGGAAGACCTTGAAATTACACAACGGAAGGAGAGCTGAAAGCTGCTGCCAGAACTACAAATGGTCATGGTTATCCCATGAACCTTTCCTTCCGTGACTCTGGTGGTGCAGGTGGGAACTGTGTGGCTGCAGGCAGGTAGTTGGCACCACTGGGGTGGCTGCCCCTTTGGCTAGGTGGGGAAGTGCAGGTGTACCACTGAGGGTGGGATGCAGATGTTATCCTTCCTTTGAACATCAGCAGCTGGGGGCTGTGGCTCACCTCCCTTTTTCTCCCAAAATACTGCACGTTTTCTCAAGCAGGAATGCTTGAGAGGTACTGGTATGGACTGATGTGGTGGGTTCTTTGGCTGCCTCCTCACTCAGAATGCAGAGGAGAGGGTCATATAGCGTCTGACCTTAGCACTCCTGAGTTGGCTATTCAGAAGCCAACCAGGGCACTTGAATTAACTGCTTTTTTTTTTTTCCCAAGGGAGTCTCTATGGCCTCTGCTTAACAGAGAGAAAAAGTGATGTTGTCCCATTGGTATTATGATTTACATCCCAATTTGTTGAAACCAACATGCTGAGCTACAAAGAAACTTGTTTCATCAGGTCCAGTTACCCAATATTATCAGCATCTACCTGGATGGCTGTCAAGGGGCTTTGGGATGGGGGGAAAGGGTGTTTGGTTTTTCCTGGTGGTATTCTTCCTTTCCTTGCTTTTCTTTGTTTTAACTTCTTCCTGCTGAAATGACAGCAAAGCTTGCATGTTGTAGTTAGTTCTGCACACATCTATTTCCATTTATGGAGTGCAAGATAATGGGCCAATCTACATATTTCTAGTGGTCTTCAAACACAGTAATCAAGAACAATGTGTTACTTTGTTTGCAAAACCTCAAACCAAAAGGTTATAACTTCCTTGTCTCTGACAGTCTTAGAGCAGTGGAACTTCCTGGACCTTTTGCTGTCTGCTTGGCTAAGTCCAAAGAATCCCTTCTTAACATGGGGTTAAAAATTCATTAGGAATATATTTGTTCTTTATGCTTTACCTCAAATTGTATTATACTTGTATTTGGAAAGAGCACATCAGCGATTGGAACATAATTTAGGAAGTTGTTTAATGGTGTTAGAGTGTTTAAATTGAAGCTACAGCACACATTCTAACACAGTCCTTGAATTATCAAAACATTTGTTAGTGTTTGTTATGTGAGCAGTGTGGCTGGAAGCTCAGACCTTGAAAAGGCCTTTACTGTTTTTTTCACAGCTTATTTTTCAGAGTTTATTCTTTTTGTTTCCTTTTATTTTTGTTTTTAAAGAAGACGATCCTCCCCTAACTTGCAAGAGCTGACTGTTTGATGTGACTTTGTTTTGGAAAATGGCAACACCCACTTGAATACTATTCAATGTCATTAGATATTAAGGTGTTTAGCTGAAGTTTGAAATGCAAGGTTCTGCTCTGTGTTGTCCATGCATCTGTATTAACTGTCTTCTTAACTCTTGTGTTTTCCTACTTGGCAAGTATTCCTAGCAGCAACTCCCACAGCAGTTCCTTCTAAAACTTCAGCATTTGTAACTGTATTGTTACCATTGGGTTTTTTAATATTCTATATTTAAATCTCCATTTTAAAAACAAAATACATGGAACAGTTATCAAGAAATGTAGCAAAAAACCTATCCTAGCTCTTAAGTCTTTTAAGCAAAATACAAAGCAGTACAGCTAATTTGTGCCTTCTCATATAAAAGGAGAGTGAAACACACAATGTAGGCAGTAAATCCTTAGCTCCAGAAGTTCTTACAGCTCCAGTAAAGTCACTCTTGAGGGAATCTGCTATGACTGTTCCCTGTCAGTTTCCTGAGAAGCATAGAGTGCATACACTAGGGCAGGATCAAACTACAGCTGCGCCAGAGAAGGGACATAGGTGCCTGAATATATACAAACATGCATGTCTACAAAGGTGGGGTGACAGGATTTCTTAGCATACTGGGGTGAGTTGGTGAGGGAGGAGCCAGTGCCAGTAGTAATGCAAATAACAACAACAGAAAAGATAAGGAATGAACAACAGGCTTTTTGGAATTACTTGTACAGTGTTTCACAAAAACACAACTGCAAAGAGTAAGTCAACATCCTAAGAATGTGGATTGTAGTGGTCAGAGTCCCTTTCAAATGGTGTGGATTCCTTACCTTCCTTAATCCCAGAGAGACTTGTTGTAGTAGGGGGGGATGTTCTGAAATCCAAGTATTGTTCTCTTTTTCTCAGTGACCTGGCTGAGGATGAACACATTTCCCATTTGTAACTGGAGTATATTAAGTCAGCTCGTAAGTCAGCCAGTGTCTCACTGTGGGGCTTTTAAGTTCCAAAGATGTGGGGGTTCATCCATTTTTTTATTTACTAGCCATATAAATTTGACTTCTTTATTATTTAACTATTGCATTCCCAGATAACACTGGTCACTGCTAAAAGTAATGATTTGGTTTTGTTAGATTTAAGTGTATTTAATAACACTGTCAAATAACAAGTGTTTCTATTTCTGTCAGTACACCTCCTTTTTAACTCTTGCAGTGCAAATAGGAAAAAATGGTATCATGAAAACTTTGGGAGCTGATATTAGAGCTGACTTTCTGTGGGAATTTCTGTGTCCAATCCCAGGTGGTTTAGCATGACTGAGCGCCCGGGTGCGGAGGGAAGGCTTCAAGGCCAAATGATAAGAAATTATGTCCTTCCATGTTTTGTACACTTATTTTCTCTTTTTTTTTCCTATCTGAGCACTTCAGATGATCAAAAATAACTGGCAGACGTTTTTTCTTGTTTGTTTTTCAAGTGGTCTTGAACTGACAAGACAAGAAATCCTTAGACCAAAGGACAGTATTTTTGAGAAGGCTGCAAATGTTTGAAAGTAGGGATGCGGAATATATTTACCTCAGCTGTGATTTTACTGCCATAATAAGATTTTTTTTGCTTTACTGCATACACCAGGACTTTAAGATTATGCTAGCTTATGCTGAGCTAAATCCAGATACGGGATTTGGTTGTAAAGTGTACAAGGAGAGGTTTGTGTCTGCAAAAAGTCCCTACAATCCCCTTTCCGTGAGAGGATATTAGTGGGTTGAAAGGAATCCGTTGCACAGTGCTTCCATGCAATCCTGGCTGAATTAATTGTGACCTTGCTTTTCACACCCTTGCAAGGCTCCTGAGGAGCCAGGGGGTAACTTCACTGGGCTTCTTCCACATGGCAGCATTCTTTCCCTGCGGGTGTTTTGGTGTTGCTGAAGCTTGTGTTGACCAGAAGCATGTGAACATGTCAGTGAGCAATGCTCTCCTCCGCTTTGTGCTTTGAGTGATGTTCTCCATGCGCAAGGACTGCAGGAGAGGCACCTACTGAGCCTGGACAGCCCACACCAAAGGTCTCCCACCCCATATTCTGCATGTTCCTGAGCAAACCCTTGTACTTCCCCTCAGTAGAAGCATCCACAATGGCTGGAACTTAACTACTATCATTTGGTGATTCATTTGCAGTGCTTATTTTCTAAAAATTGCATAGCCTGTTCTCAAAAGCAAGGCGAAGAAAAAAAGCAGCTGTTATGAAAAGAGAGGAAGAAAAACTCACACATACAAAACACAGAGCTTTAAAGAACCAAACCCACATTGTTAGGGGAGGGGAAAAACCCCCAAATTTGCCATGTCTTATCTCTGAAAAAGATCAGAAATAGATTTTTGAGCTACTATTCATATTTTAGACAATTAACAGCTATACCGGTGAGTCTAATAACACACAGATTTAAAATCAGTTCTGACTTACATTCCTTACTTTTGTGGGTTTTCACAGAGAATAAACCATTAGTTTTTCCCCTTCTAAAAAGATGTGATTCAATATTCAGTACTAGTGAATTTTAGACATGTGATACTGATACTGAAATAAACACTGCTTTGTAAATGGTCTAAGAAGCATCAGAAGAGACCAGTCCAACTTCTATTCTATCACTGAATACAAAGAGCAACTTCATTGTGCCTCTCTTTATTCTAGCACAGCTTATATAGAATTTGATTTAAAAAGCAGAAAATTGACATGACTGAAAAAAAAAGAAAGAAAAAGTTAATCTCCAGTGCTCTGGAATGTTTTGCTAAAAGCTTTTGCTTTCTGCATAAATTGATCAACAAAAACTGTAGCCAAACCCAGTACTTCCTATTCAGATATTTTAAAATGTTTCATTTAAAAGTTATCAATCCAAAGTTTTTAATGTTGCCAAGCTCATTGTTTTCTTTACCTCAGTCTGAATTTGTTTTTTTTTTCCTTCCTGAGCTACTGCAGCACTTCATTCTTTCTGTCTCCTACTGTGTCAGGTTTCCCAGCCTGAAGATACTTTTTTTCTTGGCATGTCATCACTATGCAGCTTCTGTGCCCAGTGGGGAGGTTGTATTTTGCTGTCCAAAAGCAGCTCCAATAGTCCAGTCTACAAGACACCAAAATTAGAAATCCGCTGAGATCCTCCAGCAGCTCAGAGAGACACAGCTTATCCCAAAACAAAAACACTCAGCCTGTTTTGAAAGTGATGCATTTTCTCTGCATGAATTAAACTTGGCTTTTAATGAAGTACTTCATTTGATTTTGCTGATGGAAGATTTCAGTTTTCAGCTCAAGTTAAAGCACTTCCGTGCTAAAATTTCTGCTGTTTGGTTTTGTTCTCCTGACCAAGTCTCTTCCAAGACTCTCAGTCTTTGTTTGCATGGGTTCTGACTGGGAAATACCCTTGTTGTAAATGCTTCTCTTCTTCTGAGATGCATTCCCTGTTCTTAAAAGCAGGGAGATATGGAACCAATATTCTTTCTCAAAGTGGAAGAAACACGTCAAGGTCAGATGATAAATTTCCTTGCAGACTAATATGTGGATTTATGTTGAAGGTCCTGACCAACTTGAAGCCCAGTGAAACAAAAATTCCTGCCTGTGTGTGTATTTAAGGAATAAGCCACAGATGAGTCATGAATGCAGCATTACTAATGACCCTACCCACACCACAGCTGCTGAACCTTTCTGCAAGGCAGGATGAGCTGCAGACCTCCCCCGGATGCCAAGAACACCTCATCAGTATCTCTGGGTCTGATGGTCTCTGACAGGCTTTCATCGCTGGCCCTCACCTTCTGGCTGAAGAGACTGTGTACAGTCCTGGAAAAAAAATCTCTTCCCTGCCCCATGGATGATGTGACCCACCCACGTCCTTCCCTTGGCCTCACCTCCTGGGTGATGAAATCTCCCAACCCTCCAGTAATCCTTGTAGCTCTGAATTTACCTTTAAGTCGTGAAGCTGCAACAGAGAATCGCTGAATGAGTGAGTGAACTCATGCAAATACATGTAAACAGGAGAGAATGTGGTAATTTGTGCAGTCTTAATATTCTGCCTGTATGTCTATTAGCATTTTCTTTGATGGACTGGCTTTCCTTTGACATACTTTTTAAAATTACCTCTGTAAAGGCATTTCATGAAAGTAAGGTAGGAATAGTTCAATGTTGTTTTAGAATAGGCTAAAATCCTTTTGTGGTTCTTCTCATTAAACAAGCAATTTTTCTTCCAGGGCAACACAAAATGTGAGTTGAAAGTAGAATGAGAGCAATTAAGATCCTAGAAGGGGTAAGGGGTGTGTATAAAGCTAGGATTAAAGAAAGCTGAAAAGCAAAATTTCAGCTGAAGAAGAAAAGACTGATAAATATATTGAAAGCTTTTGATGGTTGCAAAGTGTGTAGAAGGGCAGCTCATTTAATTTCAGATTTTGTTTTAACTGCCAGTTTACTGCAACTGAAGGTTTTGTTTTCATTCTAAAGAACATTTTGGGGAATTGTATTTCTTTTGCTCCCAAATGTGATTGGCAAAATAAATTTAAAAGATTTGCCACATGAATGTGATTCCTCTCTGTTTTCATTAAATCTAGATGTAATAGATTTTTTCCTCTTTAAAATGAGATCTATCATTCTTTTTTCTCCGTTCTGATTTGCTTTTCTGGCTACTGTTGTGTCTTCTTTTAGGCCATTGCAAGCCCTTTTATTAAAAACAAGCCATTTTCATGAGAATCTTGCTGTTTCCTGGTTTGGAAGCCTGTATTTAGAGCTTCTGCCTTTTTAAGCCTTGTGCTGTCTCACAGTGGTGCCAGAAGAGCTTGGAGTTGGATTGCTCCCACTCTCTCACTGCTAGAAGCTGCTCATCTCCCTGGATGGAAGATACCTGAAGCTTTTGGAGAGTTGCTTCTCAGGGATTGTTTAGATGCTTGACCTCATAGGTGCTTCTTAGAGCTGCTCAATCTGCTGCTGCATACTTGGAAAAGTGAGAGGGTTTTTTTGATGAAACTCAGTTGTTTGGGTAAAATGGTGCTTTGATGCCTTGCTGCCATGTAAATGAACAGTTTCTGTGAGAGTTTTGGTGGTGAATTGGAAGTATGAATTCAGAAACTTCAGGCTTCAGGCTCTTGCTGGCTTCTCCACAAGGGAGATGGAGTTCTGAAGACCTGTTTCAACACTACCAGCCTCAGAATGCTGGCTCTTTTTTGAGCCAGCACTATGATTTCAGGGTGATTTGTGTTGATATTCTCCATTTTATTTTGAAAACAAAGTTAATATTAAAACCTTTTTTTTTTTTAATTTGGAATTAGATCAGGCACCAAACAAGCTCACGTGAAATGTTTCAGTAGTGCTATACCATAGACCTGTTTGATGTCCAGGGCTAAATAAAATAATTTTTACCAGTTAGGAGTAGGAGTTTGGATTAGAGTTGCCTATGCATTAGTATCCCTTAGTCTGAATTAATTGATTCGAAAAAGTGCAGATCAAGTGCACAAATCTATTTTATGAGCAAAGATAATGGATTTTCAGTTGGGGTACTGGAGATACAAGCCAATTTACATCAGCATGTGCTTATTAGTGTTTTTCATACTTCTCTTGAAAATTATTGTGTGATTTTATTCCTTTTCCTTCTAGCTTGTGTATCTGAAAATGGGAATCATGTTGGTTTTCAAGCAGTGTTGGTTGTTCACTGAGCAACCAAAATCAAAAAGTAGTAACTGTATTTTAGAAAATAAGTGCAAAATCACTGCTAGCTCCTCCTTGTGAGTTATGTTGTGAATGGGATGGTTTGTGTCGCAGAGAGTTATGATGTGTGTTTGAAAATTTTATTCAAGGAAGAAGAGCTGAAAACAGGTTCAGTCAGCTGACAAGCTGGGTTTCATTCTGCCTTTATCTTTTGCTCCCACAGCAGGAGGAGGTATTTCTGATTAATCATGTTCTTCAGTATTTCACAAAATATAAATCTGCTGTGACTTCCAGACTTTGCTGAGGATGGATTAGAAGTCAAGGAACAAGAAGAGCTACCATGCATGGTGGGAGTAGTGTGGAAAATTTTAGTGCAAACTTGACCCTCTATCATTACCAATCTATCAGCTTTCACAAACACAAATTAAAAATATAACAGATACATTGACAGGTGTCCTAGTAGAAGCTTTCAATTTTCAAAGAAGTTTTTTTTAATTCCTTTTGGAAATTCTTTTAAGAATTGATAGTTATCATTGTCCTTTCAGCTATAATTTATTACAATAATTAGAGTTATGGACATAGATATGCAAGAACAGACGTGAATAGGACAAGCAATCTATGGCAGCAATAACTTTATGCAAAGAGCTGTGCTCTTCTACGCAGTGGAGTTTCTTGCTGTAGTAGTTCAGTGCATGTGTCTATCCTTACTTGCTCAAATCCTGGAATAAACACCTTGATCTTCTTTTTGGGCAGATAAAGTGGAGCTGAGAAATGTTTTCTGAGATCTTTCAGATGAAAATCTAATACTAAATTGTTTCTGCTGCGCTTCATTAGAGGTGCTTGCGACTGGATTGCTATTGATTGCCTTTTGAATGTGATTCTGCATTTTAAAAAGTTGCAAGAGAAAAATGACAGTGATAGATGTGTACCTTAATATCCCTCTGTCAGATGTGAAGGAAGCTGCAGTTCATCAATGACCTGTTAATGGCAGAAAAGCCAATGACAGTTCACAACCTGAAGGCTCTGATCCTACAACCACTTGAGAGTTGTGTGTCTTTATTAATGTAAGCAACTGCACTGAACATCTGGGATTACTCACATCGATAAAACAACGGGAGTTTGAGTGATCCTGGAAGCAGTATCTTGGAAGCTGTTTATGTAAGAAAAAGCTGTGATCAGATAATCAAAGTCAGAAATGTAAGTGTAAGAAGGATATCAGCGCTTCTGACTCTTAAGAGTTTCCCTATGCTTTCCAGCTCGCAGTAGCAAAATATGCAAGGTTAATAATGTAGAAGTAATACACTTTGTGGTGTTAATCACTAGAACTTGCTTTGTCCCTTTAGTGACAGCTCATGTCTGAAGGCTGTCTGAGGTCAGTGGGTTATGCCACTGAGGTCAGACTGAGACTTTACTTGTTTTCACCCATTCTGTGCTGCTTCTTTGCTTTGTGCAGGCCTTTCTTTTTTTAGAGAAATATTGTTGATACATGTGACATTTCCTTATCTTCTTTAGCATGATAATGACATCAGACAGTTACAGGAAATGCTGAGGAATCTTCAGGTCCTGCTATGGCACAGGAATTAAAAGAGATTTAGATCTCATAGGGATATTGTGGTCATAGATCCCCTCCCTTCCCAGGTTCTTCAAGCGACTCTAAACCACTCATTTGCAACAGGTACTACCCATCTTGCACATGTGAAGTTGTCCTGGTGTGCTTGTGTGTACAGCAGAAGTCCACAGTTCACCTGAAGGGGGGCCTTTGAGGACTGCTGCAGCTCCTCATCTTCACCCTCCTTTTCACCCAGCCTTACCCCATCCTGCTTTTCCTCTCATTTTCCCTTCAGGACCACCCTATGGATTTGGTCACCAGCCCAGTATCCCAAGGTCCTGGGTTCCCTGTGCTGTAGGTAGACAACAAAGTACTCTTTTCAACAGTTAGTGCCAATTAGCCATAACTTTCCTTCTGAGATGAAAGTTATTCAGAGAGTTTAGCAGCACTTGGGGTGATAGGACATCAAGAAATGTGTTTTGGTTTTTGTGCCTTTCCAGATTTTTCAGTTTCGTTTTGCCTCCTGTCTTCCTTTATATTAGCTTTACCCCTTGTTCATTCATAGTAGTTAAAAAGAGAAGAAACACAAAGTATGTTTTGAAGGCAAATATTTTGAAAAGTGGGGAAAAAAAAGGAACGATTCACACAGCTTTCACTGAAAATAAAAGTATTATCAGACAGTAATGTTTATAGTTTCATTGACTGTGCTATGCACATGTTAGAAATGGTCCTTCAACTGACTGTCTCCCAAGACATGTAGTTGCATCAAACCTCAATTCTCTAGTCCATGACTTTCTGTTCTAATTAGATGAAGGAACTCAGTTGACTCTGGCCAGTGCTCTAAGTGAGAAATGATTGTCTTCTGGGACTAGAAGTGTTTGCTTTTATAAATCTAGATTGCTGTTTGCATTGCAGTGGACTTCCATCAAAGTCTTATGTGGGTAAATATCTTTGGTGTACTACTGATTTTTATGTTATTTCAGTTTTCCTGTGCGACTGTGAGAACGCAAGAAGGAAAAGACTATTATTTAATTACTATATGCTGGTATGTGTTTTCTTGTGATAAAGAAAACCAGAATTTTGTACTTTATGCTATATTGCATCCACACTATTACCGCTGCGTCATCTAAACTGATTCCAATACCAAACCTGAACGTATCATTTTCTGATCATTAAGTTGTTTGAACAGTGACACACAGGCATAGCCACTCAAGGTGATTGGAAAATAATATTCCAGACAGCTTAGACTCTTTGGGAAGAGACTGTGAAGGCAAAGTAACCTGCCAGCAAAGGAAACAGATTGTGTCCAAAGTGCAGTAAGTAGCACTTGTTGCTCTTCTTCTCCTAATTGTTAAGCTACTTTCCATCCAGACAACATGTGTGATAGACCATCCTCAGCCTGCTCCAATGACAGGATCTTTGAAGAAACGTGGAGGTTGGTTGGTTGTTTTTTTTAATGAGTTTTCTTTTTTTCCAAAAATGGTGAAATAGAAAATTTAAACATATTTGAACGTATTCTCCCTACTCTTCCTAATTCCTAAATGGTTTGTGGAAAATTACTGCCTTTGTTCTCTGATACATTGCTTGCAAATTTGTAGTTGGAGGTGATTATTTAAAAAGCAGAATGGGCATCGTAGTAAGTCTCACTTTCTGTGATCCTTGACAAAAAGTGCTTAACAGTAACGTTTTTAATGGACAGTCTCACTTTTTAAAAAATTAAGGCACATCATGTTCATATTTATTCAAGATACAGTCCTATATATAGTTTAAACTGTTACTTTTGGCCTCTGCTGCAGTGGTGAATGTTTAACCCCCAGTCTGTGCTCTGAGCAGCATGTCACTGTCACAGCACAACCCTTGTAAGGGCTCGAGTGGCGAAAAAGCACGTGGGTCAATCAGCATGGCCTGGAAAGATTAGTTCAAATAACACTTGTCTGTCTACAGTACTTGAGAAAATATTGGAAAACAGAAGAATCAAATAGAAAGCCTGTTTCATTCTTTCTCCCAACTTCGATCAGGAAATACTGAACTCATACTCAACAGATCGAATGTTTGTCATAAATATGCCTTCAAACAGAGAATTAATTGAACCTAAGTAAAACACGGTGTGACCTGAGACCAACAATTCTTACTTCTGGTTACATGTAAAACACTTGAGTTCATCAAGTAGCTCCAGTAGCTGTTAGCTAAGGAAGTTCTGTCCTAGCGAAGTGAGTGTGCATGCAGTAATGAAACTGGCATTGCTTTTATTGTTTGGGGGACAGAGGGTGGTAAGTAAAACATGCTTTATGAAGTCTCTGTAGAATTTAGGCAGATAGTCTAATAATGTGTATTGGTGGTTTACAGTATTTGAAGAATTGGATCCTCCAACCATTACCAGCAAGTAGTGTGTGAGAGCTACCAGTTTGCATTACCATCTGTGTATAGAAACCCCAGCTTCTATACAAGCCACCACTGCACTTGTATGATTCATAGCTGTTAGAAAGAAAGACTTATTAGTCACCTACTTCATTTCCCTTCCTATATGGAATTATTCTTTATTGTGCTGTACATTTGCTACGTTTTTGTCAGTCTAATTTTAAATTATCGAAGTAATGGAGCTCCTACTGCTTCCCTTAGGAAAATGTTCCAGAGCATTAACAGATCTGCTGTTAAGAAAGATACTAATTTCCTGATTTTTTTTTCTTTTATTAGCTTTATTTCATTTCTCTAATTACTGTCTTCTGTGCATTTTCCCATGTTCTCACTTTGAAACTTAAGTCTTGCAGCCTGCAAATGTGTCTTGTTTATTTTCAGCTACTATACACATATATAAACAGGTAAACTTAACCTATACAGGCCTGTGTTTGGTAGGAGTAAGGCAATAAAACTGCTAAAATTGGTTCATTTGAGAGCAACACATCTTTGCAAGAGCTCCAGAAGTAATTACAAACAACAGCTAAATGTTTAATGTGAGCTGAAAGTTGATTTCCTAGGCCACTTTGTAAAAATAATGGTTGCACTTACCTGAATTAAGTAGACAGAGTTAAAGTAAAACCTTGTGTAGACATCGATTTTGATTTGAGTTTTCTAGTTTATCTAGAGGATTGGTAGGATAGTTCAGGTGGTTGAAGAATTTTCAGTTTCCCAATGGAACTTACAGTCCCATGTGAGCCTCCCCAAGGTCTTTCAGCACAAACTTTAAACCAAAGACAGTGTTGGCTTGTGCTGGCTTGCAATTCTGTCCTGAAATGGATGAAGAGCACATGCTACTCATCACAAGTGCGTGGTACAAGATGGTGGTTTAAGGTATGCTTCTCTGCTTTGCATTCACATGATAATTGTTACCTCAAGAGACAATAGCTTAGCTCAAGTTGTATCAGAACTCATCAGACACTCATTCACCTGACTACACTTTAAACCTATTTTCAGTGGGTATCAGTTTAATGAAAAAAGTAATTAAGTGGAAATAACTCAAAACAGGTTTGTGTTGCTGGATTCTGCATTCAGGAGTAAAATCTGGCTTAAATGTGCAGCTGGCTTTACAGTACCTTCCTCTAAGTACATGTGCTTAAGTGGCTCTACTCAACAGAATGCTGCACAAGTCTTGTATCTACACTTCTGCTGTGAAATTTGCCATCATTAATTTCCTTGCAAACTTTAGATCCTATGAACAGCTTTCAGACAGCTTGCACACTTCCAGGATCTATCTCTTTTCGCTCTCTCTTGGACCTGGGCTCTGTTGCACTGACCTTGTCCTAACTGCTAGCCCTCTTTCTGCTGAGTTTCTTATATAATTCCAGTTCACGAAACTCCATCTTCTGCTTGGGACAAAGTTTCAGCCATGATATCTTACTCTGGATACCAGCTGGTATAGCAGGTTAGAGAGCTTGTTCTAAAATGTTGAGTTTGTCAGTTTTATTAAGGATCTGTCATTTCCAGGAAGTGTCAGTGTTTTATATGATAGTATTTCCCTAGGAAATGCTTACAGTAGAACTCAAGGATTTTGCAAAGGAAGTGTCTTCTGGGGGTAAATGAGGGCAAGAGCATAAATAAAACTTGATTTTACAGAGCATGTTCTGTAGTCATGGGTATGGAGAATAAAATAAATACCTACACTGCAGAGAGTAAGATGGCAAACACGGCTCTGCTCTTTGGTTAACAGTATGTCTCACTTCTTGGAATATTTACATCTCAAATGGCCAGCTTATCAGGCCTTTGACGCCAGTGAGAAGACTGCAAATGACATCTGTTGTTTCGGGGTATGCAGTGTTCCTGTCTAAATATCCAGGGAAGACATGAGGGCAACAAGACAAAAGATGATCATACAGATCATACAGTTAATACAAACTGGCCATCCTAACTTCTGTCTTTGCCAAATTACTTGCAGGTAACGGAAGGGAGACACTGTGTTTGAGATAGAAAATCCTAATGTACTTTCTTAGCTCCTTTTCAAGAGCCTGTGTGTGATTTTGTTCTGTAAAATGGAGTAAAATGAAAATCAAAACTAAATCAATCTTTTGGGATTTGCCCCAATATTTTCTCAAGTTGGCATTGGTAAGATTACTGTGAATATATTACAAGAACTGCTGTCAAATGTTGAGTGTTTGAACAGGTTTTACCATTGCTTAGCTGCTCAGGCTGTCTTTACCTAGAATATTGCCACTGAGTGATCAATCTGTTCCTTTTGCTAACTCAAACTGTTATTTAAAAGGTAATTGTTCTTTTAAAATTATAATTGAATCTTCAGACTTTATCTGATAAAGCTGACTGCAAAATGCATGAACCAGTGTTAGGGTTATTTTATGTAGTATAACTGACCATGCATAAAATTCATGTAGTAAACTGACAAATAAATCCTTTGTCTCCTTTATTCTCACTGAAGTCTAGGTGAGCAGAAGATATGGAAATTCCCTATATTTAGCAGTCTTAACAGGATCCATGCTGTAAAGGTAAAAATACTGACTGGGTGTTTTGGGAATATTTAGTTCTATCTTACTGTTGTCCCACTCAGATTTGTAGATTTCTTGCCAAGAGATAGGTCCAGGTTGAAAATACCTGATAGGAAGTAGCTGCTCTGCATGAAAAGCAAATATTAGTACAGAGAAATAGCACAATCTAATAGTTTGCTGAGATGAACATCGTTTTTGGGATTGTATCAACTGAGGCAAGAAGCAGGAACTGGCTTTGCAAATCAGAATGGAAGCCTTACTGTAAAAAGTAGCATAGCAGAGAGTAGGCTGGAATACTGCTCTACTCAAGAGTTTACATTCAACTTCAGTCCTACTGTTTACTACTACATTTGTGTTATATCGTGTCTTTTGCTGTGCAGGTTTAATGATCTATAAAAAGCCTTTATATGAATTTGTCTTTGGATGTCTGCTCTAAAATGGTGACTTTGCATATTTATATGATGTACTCTACATTTATGTTGACAGATGAATAATTCAGTAGCTCTGAGAAAACAGTAAAACATCAACAAAAGCAGAAGAAATGTCTGCAAGACTGTGGAGAGCTGAGATTTCTAACCAGGAGACATAGCTGTTGTGTTCTGATGTCATGTCTTGATCCTCAGATAGATCCCATGGTGAAGTCGGGTAATAAAAATTTGTGACCTCAATGCAGTAAGAAATTAAGATACAGGACAATGACATCACTGGAGGTATGAGGGAAAGGGTCAAATTGAGAAGAGCAGTTGTGAAGACATGTTTATCTACAATTTAAAACACAAAAGGGCTCAGGAAAAAAATTGCTTATAAAGTAATATGCTCTCTTAGTTTGCCCCCAGAAAATGTCTTCTTAAGATATTGCAGAACTGCTCAGTGGAACAATAAAAGCATTTGCCAACCTGGGTATACAGAGAAAAGCAAACTTTTTTTACAAAGGAAGAAATAATTCTGTTATATACTAATAAAATGTCATATATTTGGATAGAAAAAACAATTTCTTCACCTACTCACTTCCTTTCTGTAAACTTCAATGAATTTGAAAACTGTTCTGAACTCTTACTAGGAAGTTGACATGCAAGTTCTTGAGAGTTGTGTGGCAATATATAGACTACAGATGCAGAGTTTGGGAAGCTATTTTAGTTTGACCATTTGGTTATTTTATGTGCAAACAGCCTTTACAATTAAATGTATGCTAGTACGTCTGTCATGTCATAAATGCAATGACCCTCAACAAAAGAGGTTAATGGCTTTCATGTCCTAATGCTGTTTGTCCAACAGAGATGTAAAACAGAGCACTAAAGGGTTGAATTTGTTCTTTGGCTTCTTCATAATATTTTTTTAATAAATGGCAGCTGAGAAGGTTTTAGGATACAGGTACAAATAAATCTCTAATTGCCATCTTCATTATCTTTTAAGTGAAAAATACTTGTGTTCTAGTGAAAAGGACGTTTTTAAAGATATGAAAAGTAATTTGAGAATAATTTAAGGGTAGGTAAATATTTGTTACTGATGCAGAATTTTAGTAAGCCACAGCAGAACATTATTTACAAATAACTTTATATTTAGTGATTATGTTATAAGCTTAAACAGCAATAAGGACTTTCAAAATACAGGTCTATGACTCTCATCACAATATGGTAAAGGCTATTGTATAAGATGTGGAATGAGCTAAAGGGAGTGCTCCCTGGACCTGGCAATTAACACATTCTGAGCACACAGCTTTCACAATAGTGCTTACTCTGCATGTGGCAGAAGCATGGTTTCACAGAGTTTTTTTCTAGTAACAAAACTCACAGTTGCAGAAGTTTAATTTATGTATGTATTAGATGGAAAAGCTCTAGGCATTTGCACATAAAACTATAGGAAGCACATTAAATGGCTTTCTTATCCATAGCATGGAATTTTCAGAGAGGGTCACCACTCCTGCATGACAAAATGTGTGCAGAGTAGTACTTGAGCAGATCACTGACCAAGGGCTAGAAGAGATTTAACACTTTAGGTTGGCTCTTCCACCGCTGTTTTCATGGTTGGAGTCAGCCACTGCTGGGAATGCTGTGCTCAGGACTTGTGGACTGCTGGGTCCTGTGATCTAGCCTCTAGCCTGCTCCCAACTCTTCCCCACTGGTAGTCTCTTTGCAGAGGGCAAACATCTCCTCCAAGTGCTGTTTGAAAGGCCATAGAGAACTATCTCTGGGTAGCTCCTCTGTCCTTGATACTCCTTCACACATCTGTTGTCTTCTGTGAAGCCAAGGGCTTTTGTGCTGGAGCTGTGAACCCAGGGGTGAATCTCTATTCACCTGTAAATGCAGTTGTATTGATGGAAATAGCAAACATACATTCCTTGTAGGACTTAATGAGCATTCTGTGGAGAAAATCCTTAAATACCAGGGGCCAAATATATCCTTAAGTATAAAGTGTTAAATTTAAATAAGCCAAAACACCAAATTCCTCTGCAGATTGTTTCTATCCCTTATTTTAGCTCCAGTAACATTCATCTTAAATCTGACAGCGGTTTAAGATATGCAGATAAGTATTTTTGTGCATTTTCGAAATCCAACAGTAAGCACAGTGTCGTGTATCTTAGGGAGCAACTGAAGAGCTTTGTTAGCTGAGAATTACTTGCATAATGCAGACATCTTTAGTCTCTTGGGTTTTTAAAGCTCAGATTATTGTTTGCAGTTTTCCATGGACCTGATTGATGCCCAATAGTTCTGAAAAAATGTAGTTGTATCAAATGGATGTCAGCAGTACAAGCTGTATCCTGCTATTTTGTTAGCCCCTCAGTGTCCTGAAGTGCAGACTTGTAACACCTCATAGGATCAGAAAGTAATGGGCAAACTGTGGATATTGGTACCACTGTCTGCCCCTGGGAAAGTGAAAATTAAAAAGTAGCAACCTGTATTAGGTTTACGGTAAAGCTCCTATAAATTGAGAAGCTTTCTCAACAAAATGGACCCCTTTGCTGCTTGGCTGGCAGGTCTCTCTAGAAGAGCATCACCATGGAAGTGGGCTGCCAGCAAGATGAAACAGCAAAACAGATCATCCACTCCTCCAACCAAATGGCCTGAGGACCAAGAGTAATACAGACATGGGTTTTGGCACTTACCCCGCAGTGACCTCCCTCTCAAAAAACCTTTTCTCAGGCCCAAATCTAGTAGAAGGATCCCAAGCAGAGCTGCAACCTCCCGCCCATTACAGGATTTGCTATAGGAGGGAAGGAGCAGGCCTGCAGCCATTATAGTTGTATTTTACTGCCCTGTTAAAAGTGATGCCATACTGCTATTTTTAATTTAATTATTTTGTGAGAGTGGAGGCGATAAAACAAATTGTTTCTATGCTTCATTCACACACCTAATGGGAGAACAGTGCAAGGAAGCTGCAAACTGTAATCTGCTGCATGGGGGACAGCAGCAAGACTTTCCAAATACACATGCTTGGAGTGTGCTGAAAAGCTGTCATGTGCTGAGGAATCCACTTTTCATCCCCTTTCTGGTTGTATCCAAGTATAATTTTTACAACAGTGCCTTGCATCCTGAACCCTTTCAGGTTCATTTGTGCTGTCCTGTGGCTTTCATTGTAAGCCAAAGAACACCTGACTATAAGGTGTGTATATACGTGACCTTGTAAAAGGCTCTTTGCTGTTTCAGCAGAGGCAGGAGAGAAACCACAAGTGAGAGCAAAGATCCTTATCAGGGACTAGAAAAAGAGACCAGGGGCTGGGCAAATTGTGCCCACAGTCATCCAGATAGAAAGCTAAAGGACTAAAGAGCCCCATAAGCAGGGAGCCAAAGAGCTCGAGTTGCAGGGCCACAGGGAATGATGAACAGTGTGGGAGAGGTTTACTAAGCCAGGCAGAGGGTTGATGGATTTTATTTCCCTCCAGATTCTTGCATTCAGAGTAGAAGGCTGCCTGGGTAATGTGAGACTCTGCGCTAGGAAAAGGAGAATGTAAAAAGGCATAAGGGGTAGACTGTTGATGAACCTCCTGGTAGGTAGGCAGTGAAGGGAATTACATATGCTTGCTGTGGATGCCTGATACTCACGATTGTGTGCAAGTGGTATCAGTGAGCCATGTGGGTGCATCCTCTTTGGTGCTTCCTTCATCACACAACTGCTGTTGAAGAGGGAAAACTAAGGGATAGGTGATCTCTTAATGTAACTACACCTAAGACAAGAGATGGGTGATTTCTTAATGTAAATACGTTTTTCTACATATTATATTGATGTTTGTTCAGGTAGCTGCTTCATGATTAGTTCTGCCAGCTCTTGGTTTCCATAGGTCTGAGGAAGTGGCAGTATATTCTCAGAATTACTTCTGTTTATACTAATTAAATACTAGTAAACCTGTCTACCTGAAGAACAAATGATAAAATCATTTTTTCCTCAGTTCTATGTTAGACTTCTCTACATTCCTAACTATTAAGGCTCCTTTATTTTTTATGTTCTTCTATCTTACAAACAGTTATGTAAGTTTATAGTCCTGCATAATTTAGCTGTGCACTTCTTGCATTGAACTCAAAGAGAGGAAATCATGACAAATTCTGTAGGAGGAGGATTTCCAGTTATTCAAGCCCTGAAATGATGAAATTTTATGGAGATTTATATTTTTATTAAGCAAAATCATGGTGTCTCCAGAACACCTCCATTGCATATGAGCTGAAGAAAATCAAGGTTGTACCTGAATTTATTTTAAAAAATTATTACACACAGTTGGAAAATAACATTTAACACCATAGCACTTAATGGAGGAAAAACCTTTTACAAAGTCCTACCATTCCAACTGAGCAGGCAGAGGACACCTTCCGGGGGCTGCAGGTAAAGAGCCTGTGTTGTGGACAGTGGTCTATTGCCTATCTAATGCAACTGCAAATAGAGTTGCTTTTTCTCCAAATATATGGATTAATTCAGGGAGGGCTCCTATGTGGTCTGCAATGCCACAGAAAGTCAGGGATAAAGCTAGCAAAGACAGGAGCCATCAGGCACTGAGTTAACAGAGGGTTATGTGTCCACCTACCTACCTTGTGCCACTGAGGCTTCCAGCTGGCTCTGGCAAAGAGAGAGTAGTTTTGTGCTTAGCAACATGCCTGAAGGTAGAACACGGAGCACGTTTTGTAGGCCTGGCTGCAAGGTAGAACTTAAACAGTTCTATCTGCTCAGTTTCATCTCTGAAGCAGCGATGTGGTCATGGAAGTTTGGCACAGGGGATTGTCATGCCATGTACCATATGTCCTCATTGTCCTTCATGCTTAGGAGTTGCCAGGCTCTTGGAAGAGAGTTATATCCTGCAAAGTTGGTGGATGGTGCTGTAGAAATTACGAATTTGTTACTGTAGCCAGGAAGGGCTTCGCATCATCACCTGTTTGGGTCAATTACCTCACAGTGCAAGATGTCCCTATGTGGCTTTGAGAGAAAAACAGTGTTGGTTTTGCCTTGGGTAGGTGAAAGCCCAAAAGTACAAATCAGAATTGTGCGTAAATGTCTTTAAATACAGGGCGCATTCTAATACTGTTACATTCACATTTGCCTCCTTCATGGCTTTGTAGTCTTATTTCAGTAGCTCAGTTCCGTTCCCAGAGGCCTGAAGTGAATAAATCCAAACATGCTCTATTTAGACTTCTGCCCCATGGACAGCACACACGATATGGCATTTCAGAGACTGAGGGAAGTAAGCCACATTTGTTCTTGGAAAAAAGAAAGAACTGCAGCAATATAGTGACGTAAAGTTTACCCTGCAGGTTCACCTCGGGTTACAACCGGATCTAATTCAGCATGCTCTTGTCAGTACAGCTTAGTTCAGCTAAACCAAGAAAATACAGTTCAATTCTGCATACAGCTAACTCCCACATAGAGCATCAAAACATTTCCAAACTAATTTTTTTACTACAAAATTAGGCGCTTTTTTTTCCCCCTTCATTTGAAGAACTGTTGGGCCTGAATAACATTGGTTTATTTATCTGTTTGGTACCAAATGAAAGTAATTTTATGAGTTTGATTAAAGGGCCATTTCAAGGTAGTCGGGAAAATCACACATTTAAAGAACATGTTCCTACACATCAGATGCTAATGAGGTCACCAAAGAGAACATTGTTGTTGGGGGCCTCTACTCATCCCCAGAGTGCCTTTTTTCACTGGGAAAAGGTCTGGCCATACAGTCTTAATCTACAGCATGTTTTGAAATAGCTCTTTCAGCTAGTGAAGTGCTAAACTGCTTCTTTGTTTCCATCTTAGTAGACTGGGAAAAAAATGGCATAAATTTCACAGCAGTGAGGTTTTTTTAATATCTGAAATAACTTTACAGTTTGACTCTCATATCTGTGTAGTTTGCAAGTTTAATCAGCCAGAATACCCTGCAACTCCTAGAACTGCAAATGTGCCTGGTGCAGTGGCAGACCCGAAGTCAAGTTTGTGTTGAACACATCAAGCAGCTCAAAGTGAAATAGTGTATCTTGACCCAGATCTAGACCAAAGTGGTTTTATATACCAAACCAAGTAGAGTTGATGTATGCTTGCTGCCTTCATCTTCAAGTGCTTCTAGCTACTGGCAGTCAGAGCAAAAAATGGTTTAGAACACAAAGCTTAATGAGTATGCTCACAATGCTGTCATCTTTTTCCTTAAACAAGCGTTTTAGACAAATCATTTGACTGAACTTTAGCGTTAACCAAACATTGGTGTGTTGGATCTGGGCCAGCACATTGTTCCTGACAGTGCTCAGGAACTGGCCAGCTGACAGTTCTGGAATAATGTGACAAGAGGGGGATTTTCTTAATCCTTGGGGATTCCCCTTAAGGGTGATGTCTTAATCCCTGACACTTAATCATTGTTTGTGTCAGGAAGTATAAATGTTTGTCCTCTATTGCTTAAAAAAAAGCAAGGTGCATTAAGGATTATATTCTTTCTTTTTAAAACAGATGAGTTTCTAATGGGAACATGCAGGTATTCATTAACAAGCTAATGAATACTTTCTTTTATGGTCCTTTCTGGTCTCAATTATATTTTGCTGCAGACAGCTCCACAGGGTAAACTTACATTTTAAATTCCAAAAGGTAGAACAGAATTTTTCTTAATCTCTTTTTAATCTGTTTGTCAGTTTTAAACTCCCTCTTTAACTTGCCTTTCATATCTCTTAATTATTTTGTCTTCTGGCTTCAATGTATTCTTTTTCTTTCATTTTGAGAAAATAAATAAGGATGTTTAATTTCCCTTCTTTTTAATATTTATAATTTTTTATACAGCTATCTTGCATCACTCTCTCATTTGACTCTTTTCCAAATAGAAATCAGTCTTTCTTCATACAACTGCTTTTCTGAGGCCAAGAGTGATTTATGTTCATGGGGTCTGAACCCTTTCTGTGGCTGCTCTTTTTGCAGTGCTGGCTGCCTGTAAGCATTCCTCATGCCAGATTTACAGCTTTGTTTGTTTGTTTGTTTAAGTGGAGAGTGCTCCCCCCACCCCCTTGAATTTCGAGTGATTTGCTTGACATTGCCAGTGTCATCAGAAGTGGTATGAGCCGAGTTCAAACAGGTGGTACTGTCGGGCTGCTGTCACAGGGGATGAGATCATACATTCATTCTGTCTCTGTGATGGATTTGTCTAACTCTCTCCAACTCGAGCTGACTTTGATCCCATATAATGAAAAGCCTTAAAATAGAAAGTGGAAGGGAACAGAGAAGAGCTTTAATTATTTACTGGCTGGGTTGAATCCATACCTTTTGTAAAGAGACTTCTTTTGTTGTTTTTTGGTCTATTCAGTTTTCATTAAGCCAAATTTAAATCTTTATGCTGAGCATTGGTTCAGATTCTAGGGCTGATTAAAGAGGCTTTTGAAGCAAGGTGCATTTTTCCTTCAACTCCGTTATTTTTTCCATTCACTAAATGGAACAAAAATGTTACTTGAACAGTTTTCAGTATTTCGTCCCAGTAGTGCTAGGAGGTCAAAGGTACTCAAAGTTTTAGTTGCTGTGAGCACCTAGAAACATGATACCCACCTTAAAACCACTGAAGGCTATGCAGACAAAGCAGATGAGAAGTGTGAGTGAGGAAGTAAGTGTGTGAATTCCTAAATTGACAAAACAAACCTGTGGCATAGCTGAGACCTGGCCAAGTCTCTACCATTGTGGTGTTTAACAACAAGCCCTGCCACACTGCCCTCTGGGGTAATGCCTGAGCAGCATGGGCATGGTGTGGTGGTCTCCTGCCTGCATTTCAGAGTGGTAGTCCCAGTTACAAATGTGAGCCCTGCCACTCTGAGCATTTTGCTAGTGTATGTGTCTTTGCCCTTCTCTGGAAACAGCAAAGATGTCATCTCCCTCGTTGAGCAGGAGGAGCTAATGCAGGGGCATGAGTACAGCTCCTTTGAGGGCATCTTGCCCTGGCAGGTTGTGCAGGAAGAGGCTGGGTGCCATCCCAAACCCATCTCATTCTCTGGAGGCTGTATGGTGCCTCCTGAGGGCATGAGGGCAGTGGAGAGGCTTTAGGTGCACTTCCTTGCATCATTACACTTGGAACTAGCAACAACCTTGCAGTTACCTCTGTAGTCTTCAGCAAAAAGCTTGCTTGATTTACTTTGGAAGCTACTGTCTTCCTGGTGTGCATGTCTGTAAAATCTGCATGCTTGAGTTGCGGCTCCAGGAACTCCAGTGCCTATCAATATCACTGCATCCACAGCTCCCTCACAAGAATAGACAGTAATGTGAAGGATAGTGATGGTTCAGAGAAATGTCCTTGCTTTATCCTCACTCTCTCAGTGCCTGTGGATACGTTAGCAGACTACTGTACATAGGGGATAACATGCCTTTAATAGTTCTGTCTCAGCTGCTGTTAATTTGATTTCCCTCAGGTAGTCAGTGTTGTCACAAAGTCCTGGAGCAAGACTTTTTGTAGCAAGAAGTACAAATAATTTACACTGGAATGTCTGAGGCTCTTGGATAAAGCATGTGCTTCTCTGAACAAAGAAAAAAAACAACCCATACTTTCTTTTGTTTGGGGATAAATATGATGAATTCAGTGAGATGGAAGGTGGTGCTATAAAAAAGAGCAGCTTTGTGGCATCTGACCGTGAGGTTATGACCAGACCTGTGCTTAGTCTCTGTGCCTCACACTTGGTATATTTGTGGCTGTTCATCATGAAACTTAACAGGACAATGTCAAAATAATCTCTAATTATTACTGGTTTACTATAGATAAAATGTTTTTCATAATCTCAGTTTTCCCTTGGAAGTTGTTTGGTTTGTATTTTCAGCTCCAGTCCAGCTTCTTCTTGCCATATTACTTAGGCAGTTGGAATTAGGTACATTGTGTCAGTCCTGAGGTCAAACTGCATTTGTTTGCATTTATGAAAATCTGGAGTGCTGCCTTTGGAAAGAATGGGCTTAATTCTGCCCCAAATTGCCACGTCCCATTCTTTTGCTGGAGTCATTCATTTAAGGGTAGAATTTTTCAGCAGGACTCACTACTGCTGCAGCATTCTAATACTACTGTAGTATTGTATGGCTCATATAGCTTCGTAAAAAACTAAATAAAAGAATTTAGAGCAGAATTAGGTCATGAATTTGACCAAGTGCATTTGAAAATGCCATGCTAATTTTTCACAACTTTAAAATTACTGCATGGATTTCTTCCAAATTTGCTCTATTTCATAGATTCCAGTGACATTTAAATATAATTCATTTTATCACCGTGCTATGTCTTAAAGTCTGTTTTCCCATATTTTCATTAGCTGGTAGATGTTCTGTAATATAGGAGGAAATAATACTTGGGGTATGGAGAAAAAAAGTGGATGCAGTCTCTCTGTTAACACTGCCTTTCTGGAACTCACTGATTAATTTTTTTTAGTCTCATATTGCTATTAGGAACCGTTGTTTTGTTGCTGGTACAAGTTGTGAAAAGTTCCTGAGATTCTCCAGAAGGTTTAATATGAGTGCTGAATTTTCAAAGCCCTAACCTTGCACTCCAGCCTTTCATCCCCTCTTTTATTATGGAAAGTGTCCACTTTTCCTGAAGGTGCTGATTCTTCTCATCATTCCTCCCTATTCTGATGAGTGTGCACCTTCTCAGAGAAAAAGTGCTTGAGAGACATTTCTTCCTTTGAAATGGTTTCTTCTCTAGCTTGGATTTCCATAAATTAGTGCTAAGAGGAAAAGTGTGGAATAACTGAAATACTGCTATGAAGATTGCAGAAACCACATAATGTTTGAATGTCTGAGAATATGTATTTTCCTTGGGTTACAAGTTTTCCCTGTGTTCAAATAAATGCTTTCATGGCAGCTGCTGATGTCTTCCATAGGTGGTATCCAGTTCTGCCAAATTCTCAGCCCTCAGAAATAAGGGTACAGGGTGGGATTATTGACTGCAGTTGTGTTCAGGTGGTTTTTGGTTAGAAACAAGCATTCTCTAGAACAATCAGATTGTTACTTACTGCATGATTAATTGACTTCATTACCATAAGCCACTTTTCCCCTTTCCTTTCTACTTTTTTTCTTTTTTTTTTTTCCTGTGCTCCCTGTTGTTTCTATGTGGCACTGGTGTGACTCGGGGTGGGCTGTTTTCCCCCTTTGCTGGCGGGTGTTGCTGCCGGCATTCCCTAATGTGGGACTTGGCTGCTGCCGCCCAAGGGAGCTTCCTGGGCCTTTCTCTGGGGCTGATCCGGACACCCGCCCGAATCCTAAGATAAGCATGATCTAAATGGGTGTGCTAAAGCGAGGTGATCGTGCCAAGGAGAGCCTTTATTCCTCTGCACCGTTCTGGAAGCAGAAGTGAAACCGTGGCGGGTGCAGAGCCAAGGAGATTTGCTGGGTTGGGCACGCAGAGATCCCCGCCATGCCATCTCCTGAGGGTGGTGGTGCTTTCTGCCTCATTACCGGCGCCTTTCTCTCTTCCCCAAGCCTGCGCTACCTGCGGGCCGCGCTCAAAGCCGCTGTGCCTCATCCCAGCTTTCCGCGCTGACATTTGGGATTTCTCCACAGGATGGGTACAGCAGAGGGAGCAGTAGGACAAGCTTCTCCCAGGCTGTCTCACTCACCCTGCGTGCTCCGGCCCGGCGCAGCCCCTCGGGCTGATCAGCCCTCCGTCCTCTTGTGTCCCTGTACGCCGGCAGCACCGGCACCCCGAGCCAGGGATCCGCGCTGCCCTGGGGCAGGACACACAGGCAAGGAAGGAAGGAAGGACAGGGCTGTGTGCCGGGACACCTCCCCCAGCCCTGCAGGGCACTGATGCATTTCAGAGAGCAAATCAGGCGCTACTGCCTTTTACATAACTGATCCCATGGGATTCCTGGTGTTGGCCTATATATTAATGCTCCAGCTCTCATTAGCAGTTTCGGAGACTTCCAGGCCTCCTTCTATGTTCTTGCCATGAATTTTTTTCTTTATGGAGGAAAAAAAAATGTAATTTCCTTTCTTCTCCAAGTTTTTCATCTGGAGGGTGAAATAAAATTAGTTTTATTTGAGAGCAGGAGGATTTTTTGGTGGGATGTGGCATGAATGAAAGGGGATTGTTCTTCCTTTAGCTCAGCTGAACAGAGAATCTGTTTCATAGATTATCCTCTTCCAGTTCTGAAAAAAGTGTGTGTGTCATTCCAGCCACAGCCATGTCTGCTTGCATGCACACTTCATGCAATGGCTGAATTTCCACAAAAAACTTGAGGTTGTCTGTCCAGGCATATATAAAAAGGTAACATTTCTGGCATTTTTGTAAAAAAAACTTACTGGAAACCATTTTCAGTGCAGAATTTAGCACTGCAATGAAACCAAGATGCTGGAGTGAGACAGGATACCAGAGCCATTTCAGTAACTAAAATATCAATACATAATAATTTCAGAAATAAGGACTTGGTTTTCAAGTGAATGTTGTCACAGGACAAGTTTTGGTGTTGTGATCTTCCACAAGCATTGAACTTTTCCTCTTCAAGAACAGGCTGCAATGAGCTCTGTTAATTAGCACAGTTCTCCAGCTTTTGTATACTTGGTTAGACCAGACAAAGCCTTTAAAGCAGCAGAGGGTTCTTATCATTGAGAAGACAAAGAGCATCTCCTGCTGGAGCAAAGACTGTGTCATGAATCTTTATAGCTGGCATGTGGGTGTTTGTTTATTTTATTTTCAGATTTTGGCTTCTTAAGGGAACACAATCATGCTATGTTTGTTTGTCTCATACTCCTGGCCACAGCCAGTAGTTTTGAACTCACTAGACACCTTCTGCTTAATTAAACACCTAGGAAGAAATCTCAGCTGTACTGATTCTCCTTGACTCTCCTGAAGTGGAATCCAAGATATCAACCCAAAAAAGAACAGGACAATGCAACATTCCCCTCCTAAAGCAACTCCCGTGTGCTGGCTGCTCAGTCTGAACACACACATCTCTGAATCAAGCTGCACAACCTGCTTGCTGCTTTTTCCACAGGTAGGGAGAAAATACAGACAGGGAAGTGGAAGGGAGTTGGGAATACTGGTAACTGAGGGCAGTATCTAGAAGAAGAACAATCATGGAAGCCTGGGGAAATGAAAAGGATAATTGTGAAGGTGGCAGTGCAGGTCGGCTGCGTGAAGCTGGAAATGGAGGTAGGCAGCTCTCCTGTCCTGAGGGGCAGGAGTGGTCATAAGAGCTTAGAGGAAACAGGGATTACTGTTGTTGGAAGCAATAAATAGCAGAGGATCATAAATCCTGAGGAAGACAATCTTCATTAGGTGCACTGCTCACCAAGCGACTTAAATGAACTATAGCTCTCACTTCAAACCTTGAAAGTTCAGCGTTTTCAGGTAGAGGACAAATAATAGATGATATTAGAAAGTCTGAAAGCAGCTTTTTCATTTATCCAGGAGCACTACCAGTTTCAGAAAGACTTTTCCAGGCCTCAGCACTTTGTGGGCTTAGGTTTACCTGTCTACCTTTTTAGAAAAATATTTTTCAGTCTGGTAAAATTATCCATCTACCTACAAAACTTCGTTTTTCAAAAGTTGCTTAACTCTTCATAATTAATGTTAAGCCTTTGTTCTTGTGTTCAGAAATAAAGCCAAAGTATTTATATCCTGGCTCCTGTGCATGTGACATGCTTATATATGATGATAAGTACTGGTTTAAGCCATGAGTTCATACCAAAAACTCTTACCAAAAGTATAAATACAAGACATAGCAAAAGGAAAGACATGTTCAAAAGTAAATAGATTTTTCCTTTATTCCGTAAAATGGAATGACTGAAAATATGATTTGTTCCTGAAGCTTCAGTTTGTGACCATGGATGATCTCCCTTCTTTCCCTATGGCTTGAATCACAGAAACATAGAACAGAAAAGCCAGCACAGAAAATTGTCTGATGCTGCAAAACTGGTCCCAGAGTATGTATTAAGTGCATACCCCATTTACTTTATTAATGCTTATCAAGAATTTGAACAATTTGCAGAGCTCACCCATCTGAACATTTTCAGTGACTGAGCTTCCTGCCATTACTCAGTGAGCCTCATGGAAATGGAAGGAGTATTGTGCCCAGAGCAGTCAGACTCCACACTGGGAGATCAGGGCACTGTTTTGCCCTGGGTGAGCCCCTGTCCATCCCTTGGGTTTCCTTCCAGGGCAGATGTGTCTTGCTGTGTTGGAGGCTGCGTGGTGGGGGGCAGCAAGGGAGTGGGTGCTTGGGGGCTGCCACCAAGAGTCTCCTGTTCCCACTGCTGCAATAGCTGTCTCCCACCTCTTTAAGGAAAAAAAAAAGTGGTAGGCAGGAGAGAAAAGCAGCACATGGATGAATACTTGGCCAAACCCCACCTGCTGGACCATGTTGGAGAGGGCTGTTGGTGTAAGTATGTAAGTAGGTAGCTGAGTAGGCTTGGCTGGAGGTCAGCTGGGGCAGTGAGGGGTGTGCAGGTTGACTAATACTGAATAAACAATGCTGAATCCATTGTGACGGGCAGAAACAGTGTGCCTTTCAGTGCAATTACAGTTCCTACTCCAGAACTCTTACTCTTGAACAAACCTGTGCTGAAATATCTGCAGAGGCTAACAAGATCATTCCAAAGAAGAAGAAATACTCTTGAGTAACACCTAGGAGGATTGAGCCCGTAGGGTAGATGTTTCTTGTCCCAGTAAGCCCAAATCTTAAAACTGCCAAGACTAATGAATTGAAGACACTGACAGACAAGGGGAGACAAAGAGCAAATTCTGTGCACATTAAAAATAGCTAAACATGAAAGGACAGATCATGCCTCTTAGGCACTTGGCTAAATTGGGAATGGGTAGGAAGTCACATGGCTCCAAACATGTTACCTCTTTACACTTGTCACTGGTACCAAATTACTCTCCCCTCTCTGCCACTCCCTTGTCTGCTCCCATGCCAGCTCCAACTCGAGCTCCCACTCCTCTGCAAGAACTTACTATTAATATGTTTTCATAGATCTCCAGTCTAATGCCACCGAAGTCCCTGATCTGTTATACTTGGTGATGGTTATAAGCAACAGACCCTGCTGAGAGCTTAGTATTCCCTGTCACAGCAGTGGTAAATCTCGCAGCCCTACACTTTGTGTTGCGCATTAGACCCTGGTATTACTGCACAGCTCTTCATCTGAGGAAACTGGACACCTGTCTTCTCCTTTGGCTTGTGTGGTATTTTGGACATATGACCTCTGACTGTCTCATTCATGGGATTGGGATCATGCTGTCCATGTTGGCATCCAAGGTTTCCCAGTAATTTCCAGCATCATTTTCCAAAGCTCTTCCCCTCCCCCTACTCTTAGGTTTTTAAATACACTCTTAGGAGGGCATGGGAAACAAACAGTGGCCTTTTAGAGGATTCAAAGCCAAATCTCTTTTCCCCCTGTATCTACTAAGGGAAACCACACAAGCTTAGATAAAAGTGTGGATGTGCTTCTGTGGATTTCCCTGCCATTGTTTTCCCTAACACTTAAGCACTCTCTAGAGGTAGGCTGAAGTCCTATAAACAGCTCAGTCCTAATCCTTCCTGTTCATGACTTCATTTCTGAATCACCACATTTGTCACCTTCTTGCACGGGGAGCTTCTTCCTTCCTTGTTGCCCTAATTAGAAAGGAGCCCTGTGCCAACAAAAGCACAAAGACTTTTTTTTGTTCTTTTGTCTCTCTGAGCATCTTAAGCACTGTGCTTTTTAAAACCTAATGTTAACAGTTGGTCTCTGCTTCTAGTGATTATCTGACCTTCAAGGCTGACATCTTTACGAACAATTGGGAAAAAGAATTACTTGATACATGTACTGCATTATGTGAAGTTGCACCATTTGAACGGGAATTCTCTGGCTCTGATTTTCTGTGCTCTGAGGGATTAATAAACCAGCAGTGTTAGAGGTGGCTCTGTCAGAAAGCAGTGCCAGACAAGGCAGCTTTCCTGCAGTTCGCTGCAGCTCCTCAACCTGAATAATAGAAACATACCTTGAACTCTTGTATCAGGAATCCTGAGAAAAAGCAGTGAAGTGACTTTTTCCTTGTCTGGCAAGAAGTCCATGGCATGTTTAGCTGGAGTTTTTTAGCTGCTCTGGAAGGCAGGTATTGAACATACTGGGGTTTGGCTTTGCTAATAGTAACAAATGTTAGTGATTCAAAAGAAATCTTTCAATTTTTCGGGCGTTGTCAGCTGATTTGTTCTTTAATATTTCTGTGTTGCTGGCAACACTTCCAGGCCCTCAAACCTGAGCTCAATCCAGATTAAGAGCTCTTGCCTTTCAGTGTGTGCAGACTGACCATGAAAATTACTGTGGAGTTACGGTTTTTCATCAGGCTATATATGCTGTATGTGTTCTCAAACACACATTTTTATGCATGTTATCAAGCAGGCAGGAGATGTGGAGACTTTCTTAATATGCACTATGATGCAGCCCTTTGGCTGATTTTTTTAACCCTCTCCTTGAGGCCTTTCCAAGTTTCACCAGTTTCCTTCATTAGCCTGAAGTACATGCTTGATCACTTTCACTACTGTATCAGTCCAGCCTCTCAACGCCGACATTCTGAAAAGTGTAATGCCCTGTGAAATGCATTGGTAAGGCATTTTCAAACCGTGTTTTCAGCCAAGGGATTCTGGGCACAGCTTGGCCTTGCCCTCTCTGCCGCAACCTGTGCTTGCTGCTTGCTTGGCTGCATCCCTACAACCCCATCTTGGCAACAGCTCAAAGGCTGGAGATTCTCAGAAACCAGAGACATTTACCAGGTTATTCTGTTTGAATTGGTGTGACTGGCAATTGGTATTTTCCTCTTGAAAGTGTTCAATAATTCATACATTTTATATAAAGACTTGTGGCTTGTTCCGCTCCCACCCATGTCTGGCATAAGGCAGACTTGATGGCAAGCACTATTCAGCTGAATACGCATTTGAGCATTAAAATCTGCTGCTTCGAAAGGCTGATCTTTAGAGTCAGGGGTTTGTCAACGCTAGCAACCTCTGGTAAGGATGCTGACTTTCGGAGTTACAAGGAGTTTTTCCCCCGCTTGAGTCACGTAGAATGCTATCATTAATTTGTAGTCTAGTTACTTCAGAGTCTAAACAACATTGCAACGCATTGTTACTGTAAGGAGCGGCGGACTAAGAGTGGAAGTTTAGAAGCTTTGTAGTCAAGATCTGGTACAAACTTTTTTTATCATATATTTTATTTTGGGTTGGTGTTTTCTGGTTTTTTTTTTGGGGGGGGGGGGGCTTTTGTTTGTTTTTGGTCTTTTGTTTTTGTTAAAGTGCCCTTTCTCCGTAAAGCTCCCTGTGCTTTAGTTCAGAAGTTCTGTGAGCTTGCAGATGTGAGTCTCTGCCGAGCCTTCGCCCAGCAGCGGCTGAATTGCTGCCTTGCCCCGGGCCTTTAGCTCGCATTGCCCGGGATCCCCTGCGGAAGATGCGTCCCGGAGGTCCCGTTAAGGACCGTGGCTCGGTCGGTGTCTCTGGGGCTCGGGGACCCTGCCTGATGGGGCACAAGCCGTGATTTCAGGTCGCTGCCCCGATTTCCGAAGGCTCCGTGCGGCCCCCCGTGCCCGGCAGCGCGGCGGGCGGGCGGCTCCCTCAGCCGTGGGCGGGCAGCCGAGGCTGGAAGGCCGTGAAATCCTGCCAACCACCCCCCTCCGTGAGTGTGTGTCTGTGTGTGTGTGTGAGTGAGGAGAGGTGGGGATGGGGCAGATGGGGGTGGAGTGGCAGCCGGGGAGGATGGGAGGGAGGGAGGGAGGTGGAGGGATAGAGGGGGAGAGGGGGCCGGGTGCCTGCGATTGGTAAAGCTCCACGAAGGCATCTGCCAGCAGGACTTCAGAGGAATGTGAAACCAAATCATTTAGAAGTTAAAGATAGACGCAGAATACACAGCATCTTGAGCCAAGGTTTAAATTCATCCCTCTCTGCCTGGCTTCTCGCAAAGCTCTGCTTGTCAGCTTGCCTCTGTCTCCTCTACCAGCTGTAATATTCCCTAAAAAACTAACATCATTCTGGATACTTGGGAGTTACTAAGGTGGCAAAAGAGATCATGGTGCATACGGTGGGGTAAGTAGGAATCTTGCCTCTGCATGCATTTGCTAGGGTGGATCGTCTGGGCTTTCGTGCTGCCTTCAGAGCACTCTGGCACTTCCTCTAGGATGAGGTGGATACTTAAGTAATGCTTACCCCGGGCAGTTTAGTCTCCGTTTGCCCCATATGGAGCATTTGAACTTTATTCCTCAGTGAAGTGTTAACTCACAAGGTTACTTTTCTTGGCATACCTAGGGAGTCTTGGGCTTTATTTTGCCATTATAGTTTGGAGTGCTGTTTTCCTAACAGATTATTTTTGTTATATACCTTTCCTCTTCGTTAGTGGACATGCTGTTTGAAATGCTGCTTATTATTACAAAGTTGAAAAGCAAGTTGTTTTCCATGTTGGAGAGGATGTAATCAATGTTTGCTTGCTTGTTTGGCCATGGTTTCACTTACAAACTATTTCCTCATGGGTGAATTTGATCATAGCACAGGGTTAATTAAATTTAACCTTCTTGTTTGTTTGTTCCCAAATAATGCTTTTACCGGGAGTTCGATTTTTTGTTTGTTTGTTTGTTTTGTTGGGGTTTTTTTGGAAAAAACAAACAACAACAAAATTTTTGGCTATAATTTTCTTTGAACAAAGTCCTTCTAGCAGTAATTTAAAAATCTGTGCAGTCCCCTGCACAGATACCCTAAGTGAGGTAGTCTTCACTTAGATAGTGAATTTGTGAGTAAAAAAGGAAATTGAGGCTATGATGTTCTTTCTAGAACTTATCAGAAGTAATTTCAGTATCTGGCAGATACATTGCCTCATTGATCAATGTCTTTTTCAGACAGTTTCTGAAACATTTCTGGTGAAGTGGTGGTGTTGCTATACCCAAAAGGATTTTAAAATACAGCAACTCATTTGGAAGTTAGATGTAGTATTTGTTATATAGCAAGAACTTGTAGTCTGAGCGTTTCGTCTGAATCTGGGCTTTGAGTGTGTGTCATCTAAATGCCAGCATTGTTTTTACCATTTTTTCTGGGCATGTCTATTTTACACTCGTAGTAGAGGAGCTCCTAACTTTGGATCTGGTGTCAGTTCACCCAAACATACTCAGAATTCCTGACATGTTAGTACTGCCCATAATAAGCATAGGAAATAGGTGCTGTCTGCGGATAACTGAAACGCCTGACATTTCTGGTTATAGATATCAGTGCTGAAGAGATGCATATTATGGCAGTCTATGTCGTGCAAAATATGTGAAAGTGGGTGAACTAAAATAGAAACAGTTCCTCTGTTTCAAGGAAAGATGATGTGTCTGGTATGTTTTGGTATCTTTCTGGCATTTGATTGAGTTCATCCCTGTTGGTCAGCTTGCCTGGATTTTGCAAAACATTCGGGTATGTTTGGGTAAGCGAATCTGCTATGAAGTGTTTCCTGTGCGATTAAGTGTAGGGGATGGAGAAGAAAGATGTAGATAACCTTTAAGGTAAATCTAAAATAAAAAATGCATGCAGGGATGAGAAATGAAATTCAAGCCATTTCTTTTACAGTTTGTAATAGCTGGGTGTTCTTTTAAGTAGCTCAGACTAGCTCAGTGCTTGAGTCCTGTTCTAAATTCCCATGCCAACAGTTCCTTACATGAAGGGATTTTTTACATTACATCAAGGAATTACTGTAATATTTGTTTTGGTATTAAGTGGAAGACCTTTGAAAAATGTCAAGATGAGTAAAACTTGCAGTGAGTCTTGGTGAAGTTGTGGTTAGTTTCTGGCTCTTGCACAGGGTCCTGTGCAGCTTCAGGCAAGTCATGTGAGCTCTCAAAGCCCCTGCAGACCAGAAGGGGTTGGTTGGGGGTGAAAATACCTTTATTATTCCTCTGTGTTGGATATCTAGGTAGCAGTTCCTTGGGCTAGGCATCGCCTCTGATAAGATTTAACACAATAGGCTTGTGTTTGCAGATGCACTGTTCCCATGGCTATGGGAACTCTTCCCCAAGGAGGGAGGGAGAATCCACATATTTAGAAGTAGGGGTTTACTGCACCTTTTATAAGCTTCCTAAACTGAAAGAGAAAAATAGACTGACATTCAGAGGTGAGCAGAAAATAGAATTAATGTTCCATGGGAAATTCCTGAGTCAGTTCAAAATTTAATTGCATTTCCCTACCACAGTGTATTGCTTTACAGAAGTTATAGTTCAGGAGCATGATGTTCCCATTTCATTATCTGAGACCCTTCTCCCATAATTGAATGTCCAAGAGGCACTGGAGAGCTTTGTCACAAAGAAACATGCTTTGAATTCTGGGAAGTGAAGCTGCCTGAAAAACCTCGCTCCTGGAAGGGAATGAGCATCTCACCCTGGAACAGGATGTTCCCAGGGTAAAGAACTACATTGTGGTATTAGATTGACTTTAAAAAGTTGTCTGGTCTACCTAATCCACCTGAAATAATATTTTCCAATTGTCCTAGCAATAAATGGAAAATGTTCAATAAAGTGATATTTTCCCATAGAAAATGTACGTGTATTTGATACAAATTCTAAATTATTATAATGTTGGCATATTTACTGAAGTGGAAAATCCTTGGCCAGCTGTTAGGGTGAATTTTTATTGGTTAGGGTGAGTGTGGTACTGGATGTGCTCAGTGATAATGGTACTACACAACAGTGTGATACTGAGGTTTTTGGGTGAGGATATGGTAGTTTTATCAGGATGCGACACAGGGACTGGAACCTCTTTCCTCTCCCTGCCCATTCTTTGTCACTAGCCTTGTGCTCCTTAGGTGACTAGGATTTGTTGGGAGGTGGGGAGGGAAGGAGGAAGAAGAGAGAAGCAGACATCACTTTCTTAAAGACCTTTGTAACAAGGTGTTGCTAGGGATAGTGACAGCCTCTTCTTGATCTTCTGGACTTCTTTTCTCACTGCATCTTTCCCTTCCCTTCCTTGCATTTCCCGGGACCCCTAATAATCCCACACAGGAGGAAATGGAGAAGTGCTGCTGAGACAGAGGGGATGGGATGGTGAGAGGGAGCCTGTCCCCTGCGCTTGGCTCTTGCTGCTGCAGAGAGAGGAGAGATCATGAAGGTGCTGATCTTCAGGGGGGTCCAGCAGGGGTCGGATCATTGATGAAGCTGGTGCCTCCTGGTTTTGGGTACTGTGTGAGTGGGTGAGGTGCTGCTCTGATGCTGGTACAGTGGCATCACTAGCATATGCCATGCTTTCCTGCTCCAGGGAGCTGACTATTTAGTGTCTCCTAGGGAGAAGCACTGCCTTGTCATAGCTGGTAGTATGTCTGCTTCTCAAGGAGGCTGGTCATGTCCTTCCCTTTTTGTACCATTGAGTTGTGACTGTGTCATGAGAGTTCAAAAACATCATTCTTTCTGAGGTGAAAGTGGGGTTGCAGCATTTTTCCCCTTCAATAGATCCTACACCTTTTTCTTTGCAAACCATGCTAAAACCAGTGTCAAGGATATTGGGTATTAAAAAATCCCTCTTTGTGAGATTTTACAGTTGGTGTACATGGTTCCCATTTTCTTTCTGTCATTATCTTCTTTGCCTTTGTAAAACTTCTAGCCTCACCTTCAAGCTTTTTGCAGTGGTCATTTTGCCATAAATAAGAAAATGAACGTGTCATCAGGAACTGGTTGGTAAGGAGTTTAAGGACTGTTTCCGTAAGGTTTCCTGACAGTGTGCTGGTGTTTTTCTGAGCTCCAAAGAAGCAGCTTATAGTGATACAATTTCCTTTATTTTCCTTTCCTGATTTTTCTCCCAGTGGTTTGTTTTGGCAGAGTATGACAGTCTGTATGGTGCACCACACTGTAGAAAGCCTCAACTCTGTAATTTTGTAATTCTGTAAAAAAAACAAAACCCACCCAACCTCCAAACTAATGCAATTATTATGTCCTATGCAGCCGTATTATCACCTCTGAGCCCACGAGTGGAAGCCCAAGGAAATTGCCTGTTCAAGTGATGTCAGATCTCTTGCACTTATTATTCATTCCGGCTCCTGGTGTATCAGGGAATAAAGAACTTCCTGGCTAATGATTATGGTATGCAGTGACTTTACCTGGAAACACAGCAATATTTCCCACTAATAGGATGCTTAAAAATGCATCTAATTGCAGCTGTAGTAGTTGAGCGAATGCCTAACACCTAACAGTCTTGAAAAATCATCCTTCCTGGCAGGAGGTGTTACAGGAAACTGAGTTCTACTGTCTCTTTCCTGTGTCTGAACCAATTACGTGGCCTCTTGCTATAAAAGTTGGTTTGGGGATTATACTCTGAGTAATAAAGAGATAGGAAAGCAGTGGAAATAATGAATCTTTCTTTATTAATTCATGTGCTGGCGTGGTGATAGCTGTTTGCTGAACATAACCTTCCGTGGGACAGTGGAGGGAACAAGTCAGCTTCTGTGCCTGTGATCTTTGTCAAGCCATGGAGGGAGAGGGTTTGGTGTATCCCATTCTCAGAGCAGTGATGGTGATACTTGCCTGGTTCTGTGAAGTGCTCCAGGATCAAGGGATGAAAAGTAGTACCTACATGCTGTATTCTTATTTTCTTTCATATCTGTGGTAAGGATAAGACTAGTCTGGTACCTCTTTGTAAATTTGTAAGAAAATTTGCACTAAGTGGAACCTAAAAAAAAAAAAAGAGAGATAAAAATGAAGCAGAGACAGAAAAGTCTGTCAGCAAGTAGACTTTCAAAGCAATTTGATGACAACTTGTGACTAGTTTTTTTAAACACAATGAAAGTAAGCAAAGGCAAAGCACAGAGGAACATGCTTTGAATGAAGTTGTCCTTGAGTACTCTTTACCAAGTAACAGCTGCAGATAGAATTAGTAATCTGGGACTTTCCTGCTACATTTTAAAAATACCTCTTGTAACGGAAATATGTGCTTTCTAGTAATTACTACCTTTTCAGTGCATTCATTCTTAATGCAACATTGTCCTTGGAAGAAAATCAGGGAACACTTTGATTCTTTCCAGATTTATAAAGCAGTGATTATTTGGCTATCACAAGTTTCTGTCCTCTGAATTTTTTCTAATCCACAACTCCTTTATATTGGATTTAGAAACCTACTGTATCATTTGTGTGATATGGAAATACAATCCTTTCTCTTCTTTTAGATCATTTTCTTTTTCCTATAAAATGACTTGAGAATGACCAGCTTTACATAAAAAAAATTATGTTGAATTACAAAAGTAACACATTGATTTAATAATTTTTAAGCTTCTGAGTTGATAATTCTGAAATCTTGTCTTTTTTTAGCATGGAATCCTATATATCTTGTATGACTGGAACCTTTCTCACCTACTTGAAAAATTAAAGTTAGTCTAGGAGAGCTGGCCAGTCCTTTATCTTGGTATTTGATGTACATTTTTAATTGCTCTTATGATAGCAAATACTTAACTTTTCTTTGAATATACACCAACAATCTGTTTCCAAGCAGATTGAACAAATTTCCAAACAGATCTAACAAAATGCAAAGTGTTTTATGATTTTATTTTTGTTCTTGAAATTTCAATCAGTTTCCATATCTCATTAGGGAAAATAAGTCACATCAGCTTAATGCAGCTATAAATTATATTATGCTGGTTGGTACAGGAATGCAGGGAGAACCTAACAAAGCTGAGAGTCATGCTACATTCTCTGCCAGGCTATTCTGTAAACAAGTCATGTTTTGGTTTTGGTTTTTGTTTTTTTTTTAAACCCCACTTCTGATAATGCTATCTATCATGTTACTGCCTCTACAATTTATTCTGCATCCTGGCTTCCCGTCTTTCTCTGCCACCTTCCAGGCCTCTTCATCCAAAGCTCTGAGTTGTCTTTCCCCTGATTCCTGCCATAGAGTTGGGTGACCCGTCAAACACAGTCACAGCAGGCTGGGCAGCACATTCAGAAGTGGTAATTCAGAGCAGTCCTTGCTCCAACTCCTCTGCTTGCCTAGAGAGTCTCAGGGAGGAAATTTCTGGAGGAGACATGTTTTCAAATACAAGAGGTTGTGTGTGGCTTGCAAGGAGCTCCTGAGCATGTCTCCCATAGACCCAGACCAGTTCAAAACAGAAGTCATCAGCAAAGGTGCAGTCTTTCCACTGCCAGGGCAATCACTTGCACTTGTAAGCTCTAAAGCTCCCTGTGAGCATCCCTGTGGATGAACCGTGACTTCTGTTAATAAACTCAGCGGCTGTTCGATGATAGTGACAGAAAAGTAACAGTTGTATCTGCCTGCAGAATTCTTGTGTGTGAAACAATGGTGGAATGAAGGCTTCTCAGCAAAAGAACAGTTAAAGATTTCTTTTAGCACAGGTGAAACAATTTCTTTTCCGTAACTTTAGCTTTGAAACTTGCTGAAAATGGGTAAATAAGACAGTCAGCCTCACTCTAATATTTGATATAGAAAGTTTCGGGTCAGCCATAAAATTTAGCAAAGCAACCGAAGAAAGGTTTATGGTAGGAAGTGGGGGTAAACAGAGGAAAATTGCTAAAATGATAATGGCAAAAAGCAATTATGTGACCTAGGTGATAGTAAATATGATTTCAGAAGTCATACAGTTAAATAAATAAAGGAGGTGGTGGATGGTTGAAGAGAATACAAACGAATATAAGTTCTTAATCTACATTAAATCTGGTAATGTATTCCTAAATAGAATTAAAAGTATTAGAGATTAAAGACTTAAGGAAAAATAATAGTTCCAGGCTTATATGAACTCTTTGCAGGACAGTACATTTTCATGGAAGGGGGAATAGGTGGTGGCTGAGTGTCGTGTGCAGGACTTGGTGGTAACTTGGACTGAATGGGCTTAATCTTTGCTGTTATTCTTTTTAATGTCCACTTTTGTTGGAACAGTGTATTCTCTGTGAAAAAGGCATCAACTAAGAAGATAGACTGATAATTTTTCAGGCCACTCTGATTTTCAGGAAGCGGAGATAAATTCCTTGTGCACAAAGCCTGAGCTTTTGCTAAGTACTAAAATACTAAATAAGTCATCCATTGTGTTGTGTCCAAGAGAAACCAAGCTTTGCCAGAAAGCAGCCCCAGGTCTGTCCATACCTGTTTCACAGGTCATTGTCCCATCCTTTTTCTGTTGCGCATCACTGTAGGTGAGTGCTTGGGCTTGTACTAGACTTGACTAACTCTACTGACAGGCTCTATACAGAGCAAGGGCATAAAATTAGGTATTTCAGCCTAGGAGGACATAGTCCTACCTGGTTTTCCACCCTGCTCCTGGTGGATAGAGCAGATAAAAAGTGGGGAAGTTTATGCAAATGCTGGCCCAGTCCTTGATGGATTTCCTGTGTTTTGCACTGTGTGCTGATGAAAAACTACGCACAACTTGGTGTCTTTTGTGAAGCAGCATTGCAAGGGCACTTTTGTTGTCTTGGGTGCACAAAGGCTGGAGTTCTGTGTTCATTTGGAGCACTGCTCTTGCAAAAAATGCTGACCACTTTGGATATGGAGAAGAGGGCAGGAAAGGTGACCAGAGATCCACAGGACATACCCCAGGGAGAACCCTGGAAAGGTAATGTTTTCTGTGCCTAAAGAAGAGCAGCCTGCTGAGGAATGAGTAGGAGAAAGGCAGGTTTTCAGGCAGAGACAGCACAGTACAGGCTGTTGCAAAGACTGGGCCAGTAATCTCTTTTCTGTGCCATGGACAGAGAGAAATGGATCTAAAATGAAACAAGGAAGAGGAAGTAAACCCTGTGACAGTTTTGTTCACAAAATACCCTGCCAGTGGATCTTGTGGAGTCTCTATCACTGAAGTGTTAGGAATGACTTTAATAAACATGAACAGAATGTATCTGACTCTGTCTCACGGTGGGGGGTGGATTACATATCTTTCCTACCATCCCTAAGACTTGACAATACTGGTGATAATACTGCTCATGGCATTATTTTAATGACAGACATTCTTTCTAAATTCTGGTTGCAAAGATCTTTGCAGAGTGGAATGTGTTTTGCTGAGGTGGAGGAGGCACTTAATCATCATATAATTTCCTCGTTTTGAAATGTTCCTTAGATAAGGCATAAACAGCTGGCTTTGCATTTCATCTCGAATATCATTGTCCTGAAATACATGGGGACATCACTTTGTCAGCTGGCACTTGACGGTCCATCCTAAATCTGAAATATGTAATTGGATTCTTCGGATGAAATCGGAGTTTCCTTTGAAGTCATAGGGTTTCATAGGGTAAAAATTTCACACTGAGGACAGAGTGATGTCCAGTTGTATGTGCTTAACTTTACCGTCCTAGGCAGGCCTGTTGTTTTCAGGACAAGGGTACAAGGAGTGGGTTGTAAGAGCGTGCAACCTTTGCTATGACAAACACTTGGCTGCAGAAGGAGGCCTTTGGAGTTCTTGTGTGGGTGAGTGAGGGTTTGCAACAGGCATTATATGAGGTGAATTTTTTTTTTTCTTTTTTTTTCTGATAATGTGAACAAAGCTAGTTCACACCATCTGTTCTGAAATAGACGGTAGAAAAGCAACATCCTTTTTATTTTGTTTAACATTTCTTTTGATAATACTTTCAGCACTCTGTATTGTCTTTAGTGTAATGTAATTTCTTCCCTTTTTCTCATTGAGGAGAGGGTTGTTGTCCCCCGAAAAGTATTTTTATTGCCAGTGGTCTTTAGTTTGCATTCAGACAACTATAGCTGGAAGTTGAATGTTTCTCCAGCTACTGGATAATCTCTCCTGACAAAATGCACACAGAGAAGTCTCCAGGTGCTATGAATTGGAGTAGTTCCATTGGAAATATTCTGGTTTTGTTTACTCCAGTGCTCATTCAGAGCAAGTTCTCTGGTCACAGATTTAGAGGAAGTGATAGTCAGAATGTCATCCTAAACAGGAGATCACATTCATGTAGAAGCTCCCAGTGTCAGAGCTGGGAGTTAAATTTCTGTGCCTCATAATGCATTGCATTTCACATCCAGATTTCTTTGCAGGCTTTTCTTAACTGTGCCACGATGTGCTATGTTTAGGAATTGCATGTGTATACCTAACGCTGAAATAAGCCCACAAGAAAGTTCAAACCCCAGACTTCAGGACCACCAATACATTAGTTGTTAATAACCTTACAGTGTTATTATGCTAACACTAGAAACATAATTAAATTGGAATGATTTGAAACTGCCATTAGGAGATAGAAGACCGAGGAAAACAGCTTCATCCTCACAACATCATGTTTTCATTGACCTACTTAGAGTAGGGAAGAAAATGTGTCCCTTCCCATTACAGCAGAATAGGTTTGTTCAGCAGTTTTATAATGCAAATGCACAAGAGAAGACTGGATTTCTTAACCACTTCAGGAGGATTTAGAAAGGAAAGTAATGTTATTTCACACACTTACGACTGAGATGTGTATGTTCCTGTCCAACCTGTAATGTTATTAGTTTAATCAATTTGGCAGAAAGTGCTTACAGAAAAAAAAAAATGGGGAAAGACTTGTAATCAAAGGTGAGAGGAAAAGGGCAGTGCTTGGGCTGCAGCTGTGCTGAGGGACCTTCTATGGGCAATGATGTTTCCTTTGTCTTCAGCTTCCCTGTTTCAAAGCCTTTGGTACCAAAGCTGGGCTGGAAGTCGAGGAGTCCTGAACAAGGGTGCACATCCAGCCCCCTGCCCAAGCCACCGAGCCATGGTTGCAGCTAAAGCAGCTTCAGAGAAAAATTCTGTGTGCTCTTCCTCGTCTACATCTGTGCCATAAGCAGGGAGTGAGCTGCAGGTGTCTGGGTTACTCCAGCCATGGGGCATGGCGCTGCTCATGGGGTAGGCAGCATGTGGGGTTGGGGTGCAGCCTTCCTCCTCTAGACTTGGGCGTTATTGTGGTCCTTAATGTTTGTTGTCATATGCCTGAGTTAATAAACTATCTTTATCTGAAAATAAGCACCTGCAGGTAGCACTTTCTAGGCTGCTCAGGTCACATTCCTCCACAAGGTGTTGTTGGTAATTTAGTATTGTCAGAGGCATTAGTCACTGCCATAGTAGCTTAAATAATGCATGGTAGGAGCCAGCTGGTAATTAACAAATTAGGGATATCATCTACATTTTCCTCAAATAATTCAGATGTAGCAAAAATAATTAAAAGGAGAGCGCTTTGGCTGTTTAAAGCTGTTACGTATATTTAAAGCATCTCGCCATGTTAGGAAATTATTCATTGTTTTAAAGGTCAGCTAGGCCTCATCTTGCTGCTGTCCCAGGATTTTGTAATTCACACTGAGGAGTTGTGAAGCAGGGGAAGGGCCAGACTCCTGTCTTTTTCTTTAACACTTTAATTCTACATAATTTAGCAAATTCATGCCAGTGCATGACTTCTGTGCCTGTTTTTAGGAGTGGCATGACTTTGTAGGTCTCAGCTGCTCTCTTTTGCACTTAACTTTCTTTCATATGAGAAGTGTCTTGTATTGGAACGTTATGTTTAGAAAGATGAAATTGCCTTGTAATTGAAGCTAAGGAGAGAAAAAGTTAACACAAATTGTATGAAACTGCAATGCTGGGACAGACACCACAGTATGGATGAAGGTGATGATGGGTTTCATTATGTAGTGTAACTAAAGTATGCTGGTATGCACAAGTTTGCTTTAACTCACTTGGCATCTCCATATTTTATCACCAGATGGTGACCAGAAGTTTCAAACAGAGATGCTCTCAATTACCTATGCGTGATGATTGAGCAATAGTATACTTTGATACATCTCCCACCCATGCTGCTTCAGCCCAGTACTCCTTGATCCTCCTGCAGCCTCGGCTCTGAGTATCGCAAGCCTTTGACTCTGCTTTTTCTCTGGGGCAGGATCTGATCTGGGCACTCTGAGGCAGACGAAGCAGGGAACAGAGCAAGCGATCGGAGGAGCATCATTTCTACGGGTAGGGTGTGGTGTTATCTGTCTTCCTGGGGACTGCTTGGGTACTGGCAGTGGCTTGGAGAAATATGATTTATGTTTGAAAACATTCTTCTTGGAGATTAAAAAAAAAGCTTTTGAAAATGTGGCTGGGTGCTTTGATACACAGTGCGGAGTTTTTGTCAGAAAGTTACAGTTTGTGTTCAAGCTTTGAACTCTTGGTACAGATGTGAGCAGCTGTACAATGTAATGAAAAGCAGAGAAGAATCTGCCCTGTAATACTTTTGCTCTTTGCTGCATTTACTCACCTCCACATTGATGGAAGAGCACTGGGGATTTCAAAGCATCTGTTTCTGAAGCTTACAAAAGAAAAGGAATTCCATATGCAATTTCTGTTAAGATTTTTAGCTTCTTAGAGTCAAGCTGAGGTGTTTTGAATGCTTCCTAATACCTTTTGGTACTAAAGCACAAAGGGTAGAGCTAGAAAAAGGCCGGTAAGTTATTCACACAACACTGTTAACAGTGTAGACTTGTTTTGTGCACTCTGAATTCTCTTTTGTTGTTCTGGGTGGCTTTTCTTGGGGTCTTTCTGGTAGCTTTGCACTGGCTGTTGGCTCAGCAGAAAACTTTCCCTGTTTGTACTGTGTAACAGTAGAGCATGAAAGTGCAGGCAGCATGGAGTCACACAGCATGCAGACACGGGGAGAGGGTTATGCTGCTGGCTGCTCCCGGGCTGGGTGAGAGCTGACACCCGAGAGGGCAGCAGGAACACAGCAACATGCAGCATGCACAGCAACATGACAGCCTTTACCTGCGATCCCACAGCGTGCTGACAGCCGGCCTCGCATGTCCCTGCCTGGTGCCAGCAGCACAGCAGGCACATTTTGCGCATTTCCTGCTCCTTCCACTGTCCACACCAAGGAGCCTGTTGAATGCAGCACTTTTCTGACTTCGTTGTTGTTCCTGGATTTCCCTTAGTGCAGTGCAAGGGCAGGATGTAGGGGTAGTCCTCCCTGGTTCTGACCCAGGCTGTGGGGCAGCAGCTTGGCACACACACCAGCCTGGCAGGGCTCCTGGCACCCATAGCCAGACATGGCTGGGCAGTCTCACCTGCATATCTCTCCCAGCGACAGAACAGCATTTCCTAGTGCAGGAGCTGTTCCTGCAGGCAGAGCCTTGCAGTTCATCCAGGGATTACAATGCACATCAAATGTTACTACAGTTTTCATCCCCCTGAAGCCCTTCATATATACAAACAATTACACAGACTTCATAACGATTATGGCCTGTTAAACTGCTGTATAAATATCGGTACTACATTTTTTTAATTATTTTTTACCCTTTGTGTTAATTCAGTTCATGACCTTCACACTTCAGGTTTTAAAATGCCACTGCATTCCACAGAAGAGTAGATTGCTGTTGAGGGGAATGAAAATATCTACCATAGCAAGGGGAAAAAAAGTTTTATTTCTTCAATCTGATACAGTTCATGTAATTATGGAAGGTAGGTGATGTCTTTAATGCCTGTCACTCCTTTGTATTGATGCTTTCAAAATATTTGGACACAAGTCACGGAGCTTTCTTTTCACCCGGAAATGAAGAAGGACATTCAGTCTGAATGTCCTTAGATGCTGCTTTTTTCACATTACCTTTTGGGTTAGTATTTCTGCAAAGAGGCTATACAGAAATCCCAGAACAATTTAAGACTCTAAGATTTCTCCTTTCTGTAGTTTATTTTGGCAAAATAATAGCTGTATACCTCTGTGTTAATGGATTATTGTGATGCTTGGATATTGCATTCAAAACACTGCATTTCAGTACAATTGCTCAAAACCAAACTTTATATAGGTAAAATATATTGCTTACTGCATTCCTTTTATTCTGAACAAATCTATGACATCTAACTGTATCATTTTCTGGGAAAAAGGCCCCTTGTTTTTGACACATTTTGTTCTGTGCTCTTTTTCTCCACTGTTTAAGTCAGAATTAGGCTGTCCTCTTAGTATTTTATTTTTATTTGATATTTGGGAAGAAATTAGCTAACCTATGTGTTCTATGTTCAGTCTGGATGAGTGACTGCTTCCACAGACTGCTGCTCACTGGCTGATCACTGCACTTGGAATTTACTTTTACTGTCGAAAATACTGAATGTCGCCCTGTAGCTGAGCATTTTGGTTCCAAATGCAGATGGCTAAGCTGAAAACCCTTTTTTCCCCAAGTTTTTGGAACTGATGAGTGACATTCAGGAGTCCCCACCAGGGTTGTATTGGAAGTAGTAGAAGTTCTGGAGAAGCTGTGAGGAATTTTGATTGAATTTGGGGGTGATCTCTTAAGAGTTGTTCAATGCTCTACTTACTCCATGCTTACAGAAAGTACTTCCTTTTATTTCTGATAGCAGAGAAAAATTTTATTCCCAGCCACTGCCTCAATGTCTTCCCTCACTGAAACAAAACAACAGGTGACTAGATCTTGAAGTGTCATATTTGGCAGTTGTTTTCTGCTTCTTGATAGTGCTAGGATATGAATTTGAGGTCGTCCTAGCCACTCTGGCCACCTCTCTGCTCACTGAAATAAAGACTGCCTGGTTTAGTCTTTACTATTTGCTGAGGCTGCTTTTACACATGCATTTACTCTGTTTAGAGGATCCCAAACTCTGCATGTAAAGGTCTGTGTTGGCATCTTGCAGCTAGAGTTCCCCTGTCCATGGGAACCCAGGCTTGTGTATGTATGTTTTTGAAGCAAATGGTTGTGGTGATATGTGCAGTCTTATCTGCTCAGCCTTTTCATTTGAATGGACCCTTCCATGATGAATTGACAGGATGAAAAATTCAGTCCATCCTGTTTAGAATTACATCTGTTTATTCAGTCCTTTGTTAAAGCTGGTGCTGTTATTCATGCACGACTTTTGCTTCCGTGTAAGTTTTATTATTCTTTGATCTCCTGTAGCACCCAACAAACTTTTTAAAACCACTTACCCAGAAATCATTGTTTCACGGCAATTATAAAAGAGCATGTAATGAATCACAAATGAGAATATTATCCAACAAGATATTCCTAGAAACAGGAGAGCACTTACATGCAATACAATACATTAATCATTTATAAGGAGTTCAGTTATTAAAATAATCTTTTTTTAATACTCTGGATGTGAGGATGTGAAAAACCTATTCACTGAGGATGTTTGTGGGCTTTTGAAACTTTCTTAAGTTTCCATCCTCACATTCTTGTCACAGATTTGGAAAGCAAAAGCTCAAATATAGTAGTCAGGTGACTCCAGGTTAAGATAGCTCTAGACTATGAATATGTGCATACGCATGTGTATATACACATATGTAGATATATGTGTACAGATAATTTCAACAAACTTTTGTCTATAAGAGAAGTCCACAGTGTGCTTGATGCTTCTTTATTTCTACAGAACTGCTCATGGTCAAAGCCTTTGTCTGCTGAGACACTTTCACAGTCAAGGTCTGTGGTCATTGTGAGCAGATCTCTCCAATGAACGGAAGTCTGATAAATCTATCTGAGCTATCATTTCTTCACAAGGCTTTATCCTGGGGTTGGCTTTAGACGTACAATGCATATAAATAACAGGACAAGACAGGGCAGGAAAAGGAAAGGAAAGGAGAAAAGAAAAGAAAAGAAAAGAAAAGAAAAGAAAAGAAAAGAAAAGAAAAGAAAAGAAAAGAAAAGAAAAGAAAAGAAAAGAAAAGAAAAGAAAAGAAAAGAAAAGAAAAGAAAAGAAAAGAAAAGAAAAGAAAAGAAAAGAAAAGAAAAGAAAAGAAAAGAAAAGAAAAGAAAAGAAAANCAAGAAATCTTGTTTTGAATTGCCTCTGTGAAGGTGTAGTGTCCCCACTCCCCATTCAAACATAGGACATGTGTCAGCAGACAGCAACATGAGCTCCCATCTGTCACTTCCCCAGGCTGGTGGGATATGCTGTAATGCCAGTCACAAGCTGCAGAGCTCACTTATCACCACACTGTGCCCAGTGATGATGCACTGCATTTTAGCAACTGCTGAAACTGAAACCAGCTCAGAGCTGCCTTGTACCTGCACATCTCAGGGAGGAAGCAGAGAAATTGGGGTTTGTCAGTCATGGCCCATGGAGACATTTCTGGGATGGTGCACGTTTATGGTGAAACCAGTAGAGTGGGAGACCTTACCAGCACAGGGTCTGATCTGACTCCTGCTTTCGAAGCAGAAATATTATCATAAAGAATTCTGTCACCACTGGGCAGAGATGCAGACCACTCTTCCTGGGCATCTCTGCCTCTGCTCCCCTGCTTTGGAGAGGAAACAGAGCAAGGAAAAGGACCAGCTACAGACTCTAATTGTTTTGAAGCAGCTCTCCACTCCATTAGTAGAATAAAGGTGCAGTCTGAGTCATTTAATTTTCCATGTTGATGTAGGCAACAAATCAGATAGATGTGTTTGGGAATTATTCATCGTGTCTGATAACTCGGCTTTTAAATAAAGAGCAGGACTTTCCAAATATTGCAGGAAGTGGGAAAAGCAGCAGGAGAGAACAGATTAAACACTTCTAAACTGTCTTTTTTAAGTGCTAAAGTTTGGGCAAAAGAAACTGCCATTTTTCTAGAAAGAAAACTCTGTGTGTTGGTTCCAACCTAAATCCATTCTACTTATGCTGAAAAATGCAGCAGTTGTGATTCCTGTCACAGTATTTAAAATGACAAGCATATTTAAATTAGTTTGTCTAGGGAAACTTTAAAACTATCACATCAGTGGGATGATACAGTGAGAGAGATGATACAATGTGAGAGCTTTACAATTTAAAACAAATTTCTTCTGGCTGTAATGCCATCCTCAGCCCCATTGTGGTGAATACTCCGTGTGGCTCATGCTCTGTGCTTTCAGTTCATTGTGTAGTGATTCTTCCATTTCTCCCATTTTCATGATCCCTCTGTAGGGCAAAGTGCTGTAGGTGTGTGCCATTCACAGACCCTCTGCTTGAGGAGTGATGAGAGGAAGGCATTCCCTCTTGTTTTCACCTGGCCAGCTGCATTCTTGAATAAACTGGATGATGTGGTTGTGGGGCAGGGAGGGAAGATGGTCTTTGGCAAAGACCAAAATGAAGATGGCTTTGTGGTTTAGCTTTCCTCATGGGGTTGAATCCCAAAAGAGACCAGACTGTGTTAGGAAAGGAACCCCCCCCTTCTTCTGACAGCTACTGCCCTCTGCCCTAACGGCTTTTTGGAAAGCATACCCATTCATTCATAAAGTCATTCCTTTTTCACTCGTAAATAACCCTGTGTTTATGCTCTAAAGGTGGTAGGAGACAGTGCATTACATACATAAACTTTCCATGGCTTTAAATGCAATATTATTATCCTTTGTGTCTTTTTTCAGAGATGTTGAGCATCTCTGACTCTGAAGGCTGTGAAAAGTCTGCATGGCAGTCACACATCACTCTCTTTACCAGGTATCTCCTGTTCTATTTTCAAAGCCAGACCTTAGTACTCACAATTCAACTGTTTATTGAAGGTGAATTTCTTATCTTCTGTCTCCTATTTATCAAATCTTGTAATTTATCCTTGTTTTATGCTGTCGTATGCATGATCCAGAACAACAGTTCTTTTGACCCTATAAAAAAATTGATGGGTAGAATGGCTCAAAAATAATCTGCACTGGAAATCTTATTAAAAGTGAAATTCAACTAGCTATTACAAAATTGACAGTCTGATTCATTCACCTGTCCAGGGCAGAATGGAAGGTCAACTAAAATTTGAACCCTTGGTAAGGAAGTGTCACTTCATATTAGCGTAACAGGCAATCCAAAGATAGGATCACACATTACTGAAGGTAAGAAGTGCAAAAACCCACTTACAGATGTAAAAGCAACATCCTGTACAAGTATGGTTATTGAGTAGAACATTGGTATTATAATCTCTGAAATGACAGCTTTATCTGACTGTAATTCATCATGAAGTAGAGTTTCTGGTGTGTCAGGAGTTCTCTTGACCTGAAGCAAGAACTTTACAGCTTAACTTTATGACCTCAGGAAACTAAATAGGTTATCACAACCCTAAATCTAGTCTTTCCCAGCCTTAAGATACTCAAATTTCTGTTATACCCACTACTTATTACACAATGGAAACTCAAAAATTTTAAAACTTTGTCTTTTGGCATAGCTCACATGGACAATTGCACTGTAGTGTCTTAACATATTGCAACCTACTCGTTTGTTGGTTTTCATTTTGGAATTAGCAGAAGGTAAGTCAAGCTCTTAAATCTTCACCAGTTGTCACTTCATTGGAGTTGTTCTGAGAACTGTAAACAGTACATTCAGAAATTAGCTCCTGGGTGGGATCTTTTGTGTCCTATGTGTGTCACTGCAGAAGCATTTTAGGAGTGAATTAGGAAAGGAGACTTTAATGCCAAGCTCTCTTTGTAGTCACACAGATAGATCTGAGGTATGGTCCTGACACACTGTCATCACATGGCTCTGGAAACACTCATTTACTGCCTCAGAAGGAGAAACTATTTTGTTTCTATTTCTCCAGAGGTTGGTTTGTGTGAAACCTGCTCAAGTTTTCCTTACAGCATGCTGATAGGACTGCTTGTCCAGGGATCCTATTTCTTGCAGCTAATCTGAACATGCATCTCAGGTTTCTTTTCAATCTGCTGAAATACGACTGTCATAATTTTATCTCGACAGCCTGTACGGCTCCACTCGTATTCAAGCGTCAGTCTGACTGGCTGTGGGTTTCAGGCACATGACCTTGGGAGAGGAACAGACTATTCATGTTGTGAAGTCTTCTCTATCAGGGTGATGTGCATGTGCATGTGTCTGGTATAGCTTTGTAATGCTGTGGCAGACACAAGAAACTCCTTCAGTGTCTCTCACTGGCTACTCTGGCCACAGAACAGTTTTACTGGGCTTGTCCAGGTTCAGCTGGCAGCTCTGCCTGCTCTCTGCTTCCCTCCTGGTTTTGTTTTGCTGCCTGTATTCAGGCTCAGTGGAGGGTAGTTGATAGTGTAGTCCGTGATAAAATATGTAAATTCCTGACTATGTAATATATTGGCAGCACCACCAATTAGAAAAGTTGCCCAGCAGTTCCCATTATAGTACGTTATAGTTTTTCAGAGTATTTGTAAAACTTTCAATGTCTGAACTGAAATTTTTCTAGCCAGCTGTTTTCCTCAGCCTGAGTATTTTTGGAATATTTCAGCAAAAGTGATTCAGTAAGACTGAGAACAAGACTGGCATAAAAATAAGTTGAGTTTCTTCACATTTAAAGAAAACCTTGGGTTATTTTCTTTGGTGTGCTTTAGCGTTCTTGTACACCGGAACAAGGATGTAAACTTCAGTAGAACACATGACCTTTGCATGAGTAGTACTTCTCTTATTTGTCCCTGTGGAAATCTGCCCATTTGGCCTATACAGTGGCCCTCAGGGGAAAACAAATCCAGAGCAGCTTGTCTATGCTAAGAACCAGCTGCAGATGAAGATCCTTGATGGAACCAGTCTCTCTACAGGTGCTGGGGAGTCTCCAAGTGTGCTCATGGCACCCAAGTTGTTCCTTGGTCCTTGAGCAGTTTTCAAGGTTTCTGCTGTGTCTTCACATAGATTTGGGTGCACAGGTGTGTACTGAAAAGTCAAATGTTGTACCCATAAGTCTTACATACACTGAGGGCAAAGCTGCAACTTCACAGGCAGTCTGAACTTTGACATCTCCAGTCTCTTAAACCCTGAGGCTGCTAAAGCAAACAAACACACAGCATTCTTGTTCCTGTATTCCTGAGGAATAATTCTGCATGTAGTGTGGTATTGTCCTAGCTTTGTGGAGTAAAGGGGACAGAACCTCCAGGTTTTTTGTAGTAATTACACTGCTTAGCATTCAAAACCACCTTGATCGAGGATCCTGAAGCACACTGGGCTTTTCCATCTTTCTCACATGAAGTATACATGACATCTACACTTCTGGTAGGACAGTAGGCGGGGGGCAGGAGAGGAACTCGTTCTTGGACAGCACTGTCTCAGGGCAAGGAAAGTGACTTACATTCTAAGTTCATTTCCATTTCAGTTTATGAAGCACTGCTCTTCAAAACTCTTGGGTTTAACCATACTTCCAGCCCTTAGCTGAACAGATGTCAGAAAAAGACAAACAGAAGGAAGATAAATATGCGAACGTTTCAAAACTTCTTTTATGGCACATTGGCCAGTACTGCGTAGAAAATAATCCTGCTGTCATTAGTGTTGATGTTAGAATTACACCTCTGTTCAGCTCTGCATTTTTTGTTGTTGCTGTTCTCTTTTAGCAATCTCCCTTTTCTTCAGAGAGAGCCTTTTGATTCAATGTCTGTTTTGTTCAGTTTGGCCAGGTGAATGTTATTTTCCTACTTAGTAAATGCCCCATGCTTACTGTATTTTATTCACATGAGTAGATTTGCTTGAGATCAATGTGAGTGTTGCATGGTGGAGTTAGCAAAGAGTTAATATTTTTTACCAAGCTGCATAATACTTCTGGTTACATTTCTCTATTGATTCCCCAATCCTCTTAGGTCTGCCTAAATAAGTTCTTTATGATGGAAAATAACTTTGCAATTTATAATGCTGTGAAATCACTTTCCCCTCAAAAGATCATCTTTATATAGTCCTTCTTGCTTTTAGACTCACTGCTCCTGCTCCAGTTTCCTCTGTGGTAGTAATGGTTTAAGGATAAATAATAGGCAAAGTTTGCAGAAAGTTCTGTTTTTTACAAATTCAGGTTGTACCTGATGAAAACATGAATGAAATTCTGGCAAGTGGGAGTTGCAGCATCTTAAAGAAATGCATAAATCAACAGGTCCTCCCCCCAGTTATCTGTAGTAGGAGGGCTTTGGGATTTTTTTCTGATCTCCTTCATGAGATTTTCTGTGTTTGTTTGTCATGCATTTCACTTCACTGGACCCCATGTTTTTTGACTGTTCAGTGAGAAATATCCTGGCCAAGGCATAAAGAGCATGGAGAGAGTTTGAGTGTATCTCAATGACTCTGCTCTACAAACAGTTTCCAAAGTTATAATTCATCAACTGGACAACTAAAAATACCATAATTGAGTGGTTCATTAAAGAGCCTTTTATTAATGTGAGGCAGATTTTCTCACTACAGAGGAATACATGTTTGGAAACAAGTAAAAAGAAAACATCCTGCACCCCAGCAGTTTATTCCAGACAAAGGTTGCCTTCCTGAAGTCTTCAGGGAAGCCATCAGTTTTACATACTCTGATTTGTGTGCTGACCCACAGGCTTTGGTATAGAAATGTATTAAGGGGTTGAGAAAGCTGTGCTGAACTCAGTCATTATTTCAATTTAAATCCTACCTGAATAAATGGATTACCAGCTGCTTAGACAAAAATATTTCAATTAAGACGGGAGAGTACCTGATAAATTCCATGGATAAACATATTTCCCACGTAATAATGCAGGAAAATTGTTAACTTCACGTTACAAAAAGGAAGGGCGCTGAACAGCACGAGCTGATGTGTGGATACGAGCAACTGTGAGTTTATATTGCTATTGCAAGTGGTTTCATGTGTTCAGAAATAACTTCTGTGCAGGCCAGGCTGGGTGCCAGAGTCATCTTCTCTGCTGGTATGGTGCTGAGGTTGCCAGCACTTAGCTTAAGACTGACGTAGCTGTTGGCATAACGGAGGTTCTCGAAATGTTCACTTTGATGTCTGAAATACAATGCAGTCTATAGGCATCTCCTTTACAAAAGGAACAGCAGAGATACAAATTCTCCTGTCTGTGAGGAGAAGTAGCAGCTGGGTGTTTGCTGGAGGCCGGAGGGGAGTGGGAGAGCAGAGCACAAGCAGGATTTTCCTGCTGCGTCCCAGGAGCTCTGACCAGAGCCTCACCACAGCATTTTGTTGGGACGAGTCCGGAGGAGGGCCACAAAGTTGGTGAGGAGACTGCAGCACCTCCCATGTGGAGACAGGCTGACAAATTTGGGACTGTTCACCCTGGAAGAGAAGGTTGCATGGACACCTCACAGCAGCCTTCCAGTGCCTGAAGGGGGCCTACAGGGAAGCTGGAGAGGGACTCTTCATCAGGAGCTGCAGTGACAGGACAAGGAGCAATGGGTACAAACTGGAAGAGGGAAAATTTAGGTTAGATATATGGAAGAAATATATAGATGATGAAGCACTGGAACAGGTGGTCCAGAGGGGCTGTGAATCCCATCCCTGTAAGTGTTCAAGACGAGGTTGGATTGGGCTCTGAGGAACCTGGTGTCCCTGCCTTTGGTGGGGGTGTTGGAACTAGATGGTCTTTAATGTCCCTTACAACCCAAACCATTCTATTATTCTATGATTTTGTTAGCAAACAATTCAGGTTTCTGTCTACAAATAGGTTCAGAGAAAAAGGCTTAAAAGAAGGGGAAAAAAGTCTTAGGTCCAAAAAGATTTAAAATCTTGGCTGTGCAACTGAAAGTAAAACTTTATGACAGTTACTCTCCAATCATATTAATCAAGTGGCCTTTAAACAACAAAACCATTCAGACTATGAGCTGGGAAGTGGAGTTGGGATGTCAGCTCAAGTAGACTCACTCTACTGACAATAAGCATAACTTTGGAGATGAAACTTGCCTCTGGCTGCATGATAAAGGAATTAAAACTCCCAGTCTCTGATAAAGTATATAGTTCTCAGGATATGTGATACCATGAGATGTGCTCCTCATCCCAGGAATTTGTGCCTTACGCAGCAGAACAGGGAAAACAATATAGGCACCCCATGAAGAAATGGGGTACAGTTCATTCATAAAAAGTGCCATGGCATATGTCATGAGTTAATAGACAGCACAGCATATACCAAAAGTCCTTTGAAAAATACGGTGTTGTTTGAAGTTTTTCTTTCTAGCTAAAAGGACTTTCAGTCCTTCTACACTCAGGAGCAGAAGCTAGTATTTTTTAGAGCATCTTTGTTTTCATACTCTCCTAGGATGTGTCCTACCCTATTACCACCTCTTTTCGTTGGATAACCTCTGTTTGGAATTAAGGATACTCAAATGTAAAATACTGATTCCTAGAGAAGCTATTAAAACTGAAGTTTACCTTTTATGAAGCAAAGCAGTGAGTTCTGTTTATGCATTGCTTTGGCTTGCCAAACTGTTTTGTTTGTATATATCCCAGTTCATGGCAATTTCTTGGACGGGGTGATTTCTGTCTTTGTTTCTTGCTCCAAGTGTATGCTCAGTGCTAGAGAAGAAGGCCAGAGTTTGCCATAATTGGGTCAGATTCTGGCTTCTGAGAGCACCTTGGTGTTCAGCTCATTAAAAAAAAAATACTACAGAAACAGTGAGTATAAAGGATATCATCTCTGTAAAAGTAGCTTTAGGTCTGAGCAACCTGTCAGGATTCTCACTTATGGCTATGGAGGACATGTATTAAAGACTACAAGGAATTAGTTCATTGATTACCATTATTATTAATACTTTAGAGGGAAAAAGCTGATTTGGAAATGAGCTTTTTTAAGCAACGTATCATTAATACATCATTTTGGAAAGAGCTCTGGCATCCAGATTCATATATCTAGCTGAAGAGGTGGAGACCTCAACATACCAAATAACTCACTGACATTCTATTCTAGTAAACACGCCAGAGGTTTGCCTCTGGCACCAGGACAAACTGGGATGGCACAACACGTGTTCATGCTGCTGAACTCAATCTCTGGACTGGGTGCCATGAGCAAACAGCCTGGTGGAAATGTCTCTGGACTCTGCAAACTCCCAAACTCTGCCCAGGAGCCTTCTGGAGGAAGGAGGGCTGTTTATGCCCAAAACTGTGCCAGGGACACTGTGATGTTGTAGCAGTGTGGGCAACAGCTCCAGCTCTCAGGAGCACGTCCTTGCCCAGTGTCACTTACTAATATAGACATATTCTTATCAGGGAGACAGGACCAAATAAAGAAGAAGCCAGGGTTTGGTTGCTGTCACTCTCCATTGTGTTGCAAGAGGTGGTTATGAACCCTGTTGAATGCTGTAATAAGTTATGGAATAACTCTGGGCAACCTGCCCCCCCTAACAGCTCCGGAGTTAAGCTGGAACAAATCTGCCCTGGGAAAAGCCTGAGCCCAGCTTGACTGTTTTCTTCTGCTGGGCAGGATCTTGCTGTCAGCAAGTCTTTCAAGACACATTATACATTTGCTTTCAAAAGCCATGAAAATATTTGTGGGGAAATCTTGACATTGGATTCAAAAAAGTTTGTCTCCTGGGCCCAGCACTGTACTTGGTGTGCAGTAAGTCACTGAAGCCCTAATTTCTGGCATTAATTTTTTTTTTCCAAAGTCCTATATATCTGGCATTCTGTTTTCTCTGTTTACAAAGAAGTATTTTTATTGGTACCTTTTATTGGTACCTCAGTGTACGTAACATGGTGATATTACTCTGGATTGGGTAACAACATGTAGCTCTGTTATCCCAGGGTTGCCAGATATTACCGATGCACGTGTGCAAATAGCTAAACAATCCAAATGGGAACAAATTTGGTTTTAAAAGGAGACTGAGCTTCCAGGGCTTATCAGCATTGGTTCCAATAGGTCCAGTAGATCAAATTGTGTCAGGATGTGCTTGTATGTGGATGTGAGAGAAATCAGTCAGGAGGTAAACTGAAGGACCAGCACAGAACAACTTTCATTCCTTTTCAGAGGAGTTTTCCTCAGTCATGGTTGTGAAGGAAACATTTGTTCATATGCAGGATACTAAGCAGACAATTCATTCTACATGGCATGTTAAATTAAGTGCCCAAAGTTTGTATCCATTTCTAACTTTAGTGTGAAGATCTGTTTTCTGGTTGCCCAAATTGTTGTTTTCAAATACCATAATAATGGGCACTGTGGAAAAGCTTAAATGTAGTAGAGCTGCCTGTCCTCTTTCCACCTGTTTCACTGATGGTCATAGGGATGGAGCACCTCTCATATGAAGACAGGCTGAGAGAGTTGGTGTTGTTCAGCCCAGAGAAGACTCCAGGGAGACCTTGGAGCAGCCTTCTGGTACCTAAAGGGGACCTGCAAGCGAGCTGGAGAGAGTGAGACTTTTTACAAGGGCATGCAAGCATGGGACAAAGGGGAATGACTTTAAATTGAAAGATTGTAGGTTTAGATTAGATATGATGAAGAAATTCTTTACTGTAAGGGTGCTGAAATGCTGGAATAGGTTTCCCAGAGAAGTTGTGGATGCCCCATTTCTGACAGTGTTCATGTCCAGCTTGGAAGGGACTGTGAGCAACCTGGTCTGGTAGAAGCTGTCCCTGCCCATGGCCTGGGGGGTTTGGATGACATGATCTTTAAGGCCCTTCCCAACAAAAGCCGTTCCATAGTTCTGTGTTACTCACAATGTCCAAAGGCTTAAGGAAAGAAAAATTCACTGCTGCATAGGCCAGCTAAAACTGCTGAGCACTCTGCAGTTTAATCATTACAATAAACACAGTGACATTTTTAGGGGGGTAGATTTATTTCTTTTCTTAGAAATAAATTTTGTGCTGAGTAAGCAGGCTACTTCTGTAGTTTCCTTGGCATAAATCAAAAACTTGATTTGACATATAGATCAGATTCATGCTTTGGGGTAAAGTTTCTAGTTTAATTTGCAAATGTTTTCATTTTCCTTGGGCACAGGAATCCTTCTGCTCATCCTCCTTCAGTCTGGTGATGTGGGAGCTTTGGTTTCCAGTTCAGTGTTCATAGTTTCATGTTTCTATAGTTAAAATGCCCATAGTGTGATCAAGTAAGTTTTAGGATAATGGTGATTCTGCATGTAATTTGCCATCATTGGGCTTTTAAAGTCTCAGGCAGAGCAGAACTGTTGTTTCCAGCCCAGGACTTGATCCACAGCCTAATATGGATGTAGAATGTCTCTGGCCTCAGCCTCTCTGAGCACGTTCAGAGCCTGCCAGGATCTCCCTTTGGACTGTTTGCATGATGAATTCATCCTAAGCAGTAAATAAAGTGTCGTTAATGCTCTGAAATAGACTGCCCTGTTTCCTGGGTTCTCTGTGGTTCAGCTGTTGTTTAACTTCAACAACACGATTTCTTTCAAATCAGAAAATTAGCGTTTCAGCTTTTGGTTGCTTCTGTGCAGGGACATGTAGCTGAACTGTGGCACTGTGAAGCATCTGTTTTGCTTAAAAACGAAACTTTGAAGAGCATTTTAGTTCTTCTTTAATGTTGCTATTGTTCCACCATTTACAAATTCCCTTCTTTTAAAATTTACCCTGAGAATGATGTTGTAAATGTAGTACTATCATGCTAGAAAGGACTGAGGAGTTCCTGGGTAGGACATCAGTAGTCCTGGGCAAGCAGCTCTGGGTGGCCCTGTTTGAGCAGAGAGTGGGAGCAGATGACCTCAGAGGTCTCTCCCACCCCCAGCCATTCTGCAGTGACACAGTTCAGTTTCTGCCTCCACAAGACAACTGCTTTTCTTGTGAGAGCAGCCACCTGAACATGGATGTTAACCACCTGCTTAATTTTTCCATTGTTTATAGCTGTCAGAAAGAAGATTAAAACTCAAAATCTCTGTCTGGTGGCATTGTCTCCAAAGGAAACCTTGGATCTGCCTTCTCTGACCATGGTGTGTGGCCATATAGGTCAGCTGGTCGTGGGGGATCTGGACATTGCACAACAGGCCACCTCAGTGGTTTTAAAAAGTAATAGTATCTGTAGGAGAAGTTCTTTGGGTCCTAGGATGTAAACCAGTGTGCTCCAATTTCTATAAAAATATAGTCCAAAAAGAAGAAAAAAGGCATTCCCTCTGGAATGTTATTTCTGGCCCTTGTTTGTTTGTGTTAAATGGAAGGTCTAGAGGGAAGAGAGTTGTTTCTCCATTTTACCCAATGCCCTTGAATGGGAGGGGTTCTCTTGCTAAGTTTTGTCTCTGCCAGCTACAGCTGGTAATCAGTTCACCAGGTCTCCCCACTTGAGCTCCAGTCTATTGAACCTGAGAGTCATCAAAGAATTACACAAGCTGCTTTTTTTTGGAGGTCTGAATTACCTTCAAGGAATTGCTGGACCTTCCCAAATAGTAGGAAACTCTTTCATAATTTTCATGTGGCTGATCTCTGACCACTGTTAATCATGTGCTTTAAGTCTTTTAGTTGCTTTCCTTGTTACAGAACTAGTGACCACCAAGCCCTGTTGGTGTCCTGAGCATTTCATTTGTAATGGCTTTGGAGTCATTAGCCAATCCACTTAATTGCTATTAAAGCCAGATGCAAGGAGGGAATACACCCAACCACCATCCCTACTCCAAGAGTGAGAGTTCATACTGGAAAAATATATATATATTGTTTGATTAAGATGGAAATTGTGTTGTTTCTGCTGCTATCCCCACCAGATTTATCCAAATTACTGTTTAGAAGATGGGTAATGTAAGGAGAGGGGGGAGGGGTGGGTATATGAAACTCCATCTTCTTTAGAAAAGAGTTAATCAACTCTTAAAAACTAAATTATTTGGTACTGCATTTGGTTTTCAGGTTTTTTTGAAACTTAATGGATCTTAGATAGATCTAACTAAATCTTAGACTATTTCTCCCATCATTTCATTCTTTCCTTGTGCACCTCTAGCCCCACACTAGACACCACTGAACATACAACATTGCTAGCAGATGAATACTTTGGAGAGAGACCTAGTTTACTGTGAAGACTGTGAGACACTCCTGAAAACTAGCAGAAAAGAAAGTATTTTAAAAAATATATTTTAAAAGTATTAAAATGTGTTCTTCCGTGTAGTCCTTAAAAATGGCAAAGTAGTTCTTGATTTTATCCAACCATTACTGAATTCTTCTGTAGCACTAGAGGTACCCATGGTGTTGTAGGTATTTTTCTTTTGTTCTCACCGAGGATCTTGTAAACACACAGGTATGTGCTTTACTCTGTCCAGGTAATTAACTCTGCTGGTAAAGAAGTGCTCAAATGCCCTTCCTAAATGTCGTGTTTTGTCCTCTGTTTCCTTGAATTAGAAGATATTTATTTAGTACCCTCATTCACTAACCAATTGGAAGTGAAAATAAATTATTTTCTCGTTTTTAACATCAACTTTAAGGGGTTTTTTTCGTAGGCTAGTATTTGGGGCTCTAGCACAGGCTTGCGTATGCTTGAATGGTCTTACAGATTAAATGGACCAGGTTAGTTGAATATTCAGTGTGTAAAGCTAAACTTACCAGTCCCTTAAGTAATACGACATCTTTGAAAAGCACAGATAAGGTGTTTTTGTAATTCAGCTTTTTCTCTTGACAGCATACTTTTAAAGGGCAAAATAAATAGGCGATTAAGGAAAATCGTTTCTGACCGATGTTCAGCCTTGGAAAGCTTATTACACTGCCTGTGAATCGGGAGGGTAGCAGGGTTTATCTGCTTGGAGCACACACACACACCTCTGCCTCCTCGTAAATCTGCGGCTCAGGAGGTCGGTAGATCCCTGGGAGCCGGACCTGTCCTTGTGGGTCTGGCAGGGCTGCGTGGTGGGCTGGCTGTTCCTCTCAGAACTGTGCTCTGGGGTTGGTGTGGCACAGCTCTTACCTTGCCTTGACCCCCTCCTCCCCACCACCGTGTACAGGGGAGATCTCCTAGCTGGGAAGGATTTCAGAATGCTTTGGTCCTGGCTGGATCCTGCTGGCTTGGCGGCAGTAAGCCAGAGCAGACCCACAGCTGGCTCCAGCTCTCCTCGCTGCCCGGGCTCTGCAGGCAGCCAGGCAGGTGCTCCTCGCATCGATGCAGGCAATCAGGAGGCTCCCCTGCAGTATTTCAGCACAGAGAATCCACATTCAGCTGCGCTGTAATGCTGGAAAAGGCTTCATACTACCATTTTGCATATAAATAAGATTTCACTGCTAGGGAGAGACATACCTGGTGCAGGCTAAGGGGCTGGTGCAGAGCTCTGGACACTAAAATGCCCCCTGCCTTTTTTGAATGAGGGATGTGTCAGATCACCTACCAACTCCGTGCTAGGTGTGTGTGGAGAGCAGGGTGGGCGTGGTGTGGAGGGAGGGGGAGCCTTGCCTGTGTTAGAAGCTGGGGCACTGGCAAAGTGTGTGTCTGTGATGGGGAACTGGGTGTACTTTCTGCAGCCACTCATACAACAAGCATAGCAAGAGTTCTCTGTTGAGTTGAGAGGGGCAGTATGTTCCATAGGTGGCCAATACTCCCACCAGTCATTTTTTGAACTTTCTGTACGAATTGCCAAGGACTGACAGAAAATAAATTGAAGCAGAGGATGAGTTGTAGCACAAACCAGTGAAACACTGTTTCAAGTAAGTGTTTGAAGGCTTGTTTTAGCATCTTGAAAGGAAGCAGGAATTCACGTGTTTTATTTTTAGCTTGCAAGGGAAGAGTTATTTAATGTTCCTTTATATCCCGTCTCTGAAAATGTTCTCACTGAGGCAGGATCTGAAGTCCTGGAGCTGGTTAACCCAAGACCTGCCTGCCTGTGCAAATTTATTTTTACAAAGGGGAATTACTGAAATTGTTTTTCCTCTATAAAATTTTAAGTAGAGCTGAGTCCGAACTCCAAAAGTGTTGAAATACTTTCTGCTGCTGGCAGTGATTTGTGATTCACAGTATATAGTTGGGTGTGTTTTGCTTTCAGGATCTATAAGCATTTTCAGATTTTTATGGCGGAGTTGCTTTTGTTGCCATTTGCTTTGATTTTGGCTCCCATTAGATTATGGGAGTTCTAATTTTTCTAAAGTGATATTTTTATCCGAGATTTTAATAATATTGCTGTGACTGGGCCTTAAATTTCTAAGCAGAGATAGGATGAGCTACTCACAGCTAGTGCTGGAAAAAAACTCCCTTGCATTTCCCTCTCCCCTCCTCCCAGGTCTCTGAACGTCAGTACCATGGCTCATGCTTTAGGTTCCTGAAAATCAATGAAATATTTATGATACTTGGTTTTCCAGCAGCTGGGTAATGAATGGGCTTGCAGGATGTTGCTGGTCAATACTTGTCCCTCTTGTCCAGTACTCCTGGGTCAACAAACATTCATCTTAACCTCCTTCTGAGACTGCTCTTATTTTCCTTGATTTTCTTTCCTGTGAGGCAGCAGAACAGTGTCAGCAGCAATGAAATGAGAGCTATCATTTCCTCGAATGGGTAAGACAATCTGCAAAGCATGTATTAAAAATAAAACAGGAAGTCAGTGATTATCAATTTTTAGCAAACACATTTCTGCTGATCTTCAGACTGATGTCTGACAGTAACAAAAGGAGAAGCTCTGCATCTGGGCAATGTAATTTGTAGTTATTTGTAGTATCTTTTCCCCTCATTAGACATGAATTATTTTTATTGTAGGGCTCAAGACCTGTAAGAATAGTAACAGAAGCCTGGTGCTGTTGCTTGTAAACAATGTGTGTTGAACAGCATGTCTGGGATAAATAGGTATTGGGTTTAAAAAAAAGGGAGAGTCCTTTTTTTGTGCATTTACATTTTTCTGAAGTAAAAGGCAGCATATGGCACCCCTAACAAGGAAGAAGTCCCTCCTTTCAGAGACCCTCCCCCAGCTCAAGGAGTTAGTGATTGCTTCCCACCCTGATAAAGGAGTATTACTGGCATCCGTGTGCGTGTGGGTGATGGGAAATGAGGCTTCCTCCAGACCTGGCCACCTGCTTGCAGAGCAGTGATGGTGGTGGGAGGGGAATCCACCTGCCAGCAGGCTGGGAGTCTTGATTGATGTCTGTTCTCAGTACCGGAGAGGAGCCAGTGCTCTGCTGCACGGGCGGCTTCTCCTTAGTGCGTCTCTTTTCCCCTTGACAAGAGTCAAGAATGTTCATTTGGACCCCGCTGCAGAGGAGAGGGAATAGCCTGCACACCTGCCAGGAAAGGGAATCCTACACAACTGCTCCTGCTCAGAAAAGATTGGGAGCTGGGCCAAACATTTCATATGTGGGTGATTAAAATTAGACTCCTGCATCCATATGTACGTTCTCATTTTGAAAACATTACCTGGCTTACTTTTCTTTCCTGCCTTTTATGTATTTCCCTAATGGGAGAATGCTTCCACCTTTCCTGTGGCTTTGACAGTGGCCCATGCACTCACTGAAAGTTCATTTATCTTTTCTGTCTGTAATCATACCTGATCATAGGCACAGGAACACAGCTCTGTCTTTCCATTTTCCACTAATACTCCCTTGACAAATATCTTCTTGAAAGGAAAAAAAGAGTGATAATCTCTCCTTTGGAAAAACAGCCAAGTTTTGCAGTGGACTTGGCTTTCTGCCTGTCTTCCCATGCTGCTTTAGCCTGAGCAAACTGAGACCTTCCTGCAACCCACACTGGCTGATCCAGAGAACTCCAGGGTCTTGCTGGAAAGGCATCCTGAGGAGGAAGGGAAGAAGGTAGGCAGACTGGCACAGCATTCAGCTCTGATGTGCTTGTCTGCAGCCTCTTCTGTTCACAAGCACCGAAGCCACCGAAGGATGAAGGAGCAATAGGGCAGTGAGTGCATGGCTGCATGACCTCCAATTATGAAGGATGGAGACATGCACATACTAAAGCTGTTGGTGCAGGAGCACTTTGTGCAAGATTCCAGCTTTCAGTATCAAATGCAAAAGATCACAGAGATGCTTATCATCATTAGACAGTGATTTGTTCCTGAGAGTTCTGAACCATTCCAAGACCCCAGTACTTCCAGAAAAAGATCCTTATGTTTCTAAATGCTTTTGAGTATTTTTTAATGTTCTCTTCATAATGGCTCTTCGTAGGAAATTGAGGAGACTTCCTGGAATTAGCAACTGCTAGGAAAACCCTATTAATGCTGCTGTTTTACAAGCAGCCAGATGTCTGCCTTCTCCTGCTTCACACTGTGTACTCACTGCAGTCTTAAGGGCTACCAGTGGGGAGAGAGCAGTAGGGATCCACATTGCCCTGGAGGCTGATTAAGTTGGGTCATGTCATGCTTCAAAGATAGAATTCTTCCTTGGGTAAACTCCTCTGAGGAAGGAAGTAGCAGAGCCTCCACTGTGCCATGTGTGCTTGGGAAGTGTGGGCTTGCGCATCACTTCAGTAGTTGCAGGACTGTCCTGGTCCTGGCCCTTGCATGTGGACATGAGCTCCCATACAGTTCAGCAGCCACCCCTGTACCTTTCCTGGGGAAAAACCAGCTCACACAGAAATGCTGAAATATTTTCCCTTTTGGGGCACATCTTGGATGGTAAATCAAGGCTTGAATCCTCTCCAAATGGTCCCAGCTGGGGTTGGTGAGGGTGCGTGGGATCTCCCTGTGCTGGGTTTCCTTTCCTTTCCCCTGGAGCAGCTACAAGCTGCTGGGTGCAGGCCAAGGCAGAGGCAGAGGAGGCAGCTGATGCACACCCCATTCTTGCCCTAACATGGAGCGAGGACAAGGCTGCAGGGCACATGTAGATACAAAAGCTTTTTTTTAATATCAAGACTAAGAACAAAGCACCTTGTATAGCAAAGTGAATTTTACAGCTTTTTCCAGCCTGGAAAAAGGCTTTTCAGAGCAGATAGTGCTGGCAATGTCTCCTAGCAAGTCTGCATGCTTTACTCAAGGTAGTTTATCTCAAGCTGTTTTTTCATTCCTGCAAATTTAAAATTGTCCTCCCAGACCCACAAAATTAAACAAAAGCAGTGACTTTGAAACAAAATATCCCAGTATAAAAGCCCAAGTGAAATTCGTACATTTTTACAGAGCAGCTTCCAAAAGCCTGCTCGTAGTTGTAGTTTTAAGAGGACTTGCAGTTTATGCATAGCCTCTAAACATCTCCCTCCATCAGTAAGTTTTCTGGTGCCATGTGGAGTACAGGAGTATGGCTCTGCTAACACTAGAGACGCAAGTATTCATTGTGTACATGCAAGAGGACAGGGTATGTATAAAATACTTACAGAATTACATAGCAACTATTACTGTCATAAAAATGTTGGCAGCTGAGCAGAGGGGGAAAAGCCAAAATTTGTTCCCCAGAGAGCAAAAGAGGAGCAGGACTGAGCAGTTAGATATTGGCTCTGGGAACTGAACCATCCCCATGTGTGTAGCCCCTGTGCATGCTGTCTCTTGCCTGGGAAGGCTGTTGCAGCTTGTCCCCACACAAACAAAGGTGCAAAAGCCCTTACATTATTGAGGGGGAAGATGGAAATTGCCTACAGAGGGAGGAAGTCTTTTGAGAATCACATTTCACTGTTTCAACTGTTTAAGGAAAAGCTTGTGTATAATAGTATCCTGTCAATAGGAGGTGTCTGTGTAGGTAGGTGTATATATACACAGAATATATGTGTATGAGGAGAAAGAACTTTCACTGTGGTCTGTCTGCCTGCCTTAAGCACGTGGCTTCTATTTTTCCTTAAAGCCTGCAACTTCATTAAAAAAGATTAAAAAAAGGCATTAAGGAACTTCCAAGGTAGAGTGCATGTGAGTGTGTGTGTGCGAGGGAGTGTGAGTAACTTATCTTCACATTTAGCTGGAGCCTTGGTATTGTCAAAGCAGCTGAATCACTGCCTGAGAGCTGCCATCTTTGCCATGGTGATAATTTGTCGGAGTGCCAACACTGCTGCCTACTGTCTCTGAAGAGCTGACCTTGTGACAACATCAACACTCTTTCTTTGGCTTCTGCTGACATACTCTAGGCTCTGGAAACTGTTTTCAAAACAGATATATAATCAAGTGTTGTGCTTGTAAAAGCAATTGTGTTTCTGTCCATCAGATTATTTTAGGGTGTCTCGCCTGCCAAAGGGCGAATTGAAGGAATAGACAGGGAGGATACAACTCCACATAAACAGTGAGGGGCTTTCCATGTACAGGAATGATGGGAATCAAAATTAACCATCACAAAATCAGAAGTTAATGGTAAAGAGGCAGCTTATGACTCCTTGTGCTGTTTTGTTTCTCAAAGCAAGGACAAGTGAGCAGAGCTCTACAGACAATGGGAACACACAAGGGCCAAAAGCAAGGAAAGTTCTTGATACAATGCATGCTATATAATGTCTTTCTTCACACAGGCAGGAAAAAATTGCCGTCTAAAATACTGATGGATACTTTGCATCTAGACATTTGATGTGGAGACATGAGAGAGGCTTAGCTTAGGAAGTAGGGTAAAAGCATTGTCAGTACCTGAAAATATCAATCTCCTTGGCCCTAGGTTTACGCTACTCTGTACCAGGTAACCTGACAAGTTCAGGCATTCCCCAGCTGTGGGTGACTATCTGAGCACTTTGTATTCCCACTGTTTGTGTATATGTACCAAACCTCGCATGCTCTCTGTGTGTCCAGTGTGTTTGCCAGGGCACAGCTGCAAAGGAAGCAGGACATGCCAGACACACGACTCACTCCACACTTGCTATGGCTTCAATTGTGAGGGCCAGTGGTAGTGAAATGCCATTACTGATTTATTTTCTTCTTGCTATCTTCTACTAAACTAAATTAATACAGCACTCACTGATGTGCTAAATGGCATTTCATGGAAAGATACCAGAGTATACCTACGACCGGGTAGTGGTTGTAGGACAGGCTTTCCTTAAAAACTGCTATGCACCACACAAAACCCATACATATGGTTAGGTAGCAGCAGTTTTAGTTTTACATATGGGATTGGAAAATGCATTTAGATTAAACCTATTATTCTGTAGGTTAAGACCAGAATGAAAGATGTAGCTAACCAAAGTTTGGGGGCAACATCTTCATGAGACACCCCTGTTTTCACTCCCCCTCAGGGATCTATGTTCAGGTGTTGCCAGAAAGGGGAACACTATAATTTATACCAACATGTTTCCCCTGGAACCTTCTGAAAGTGCAATCCTTTGGATGTGTTGAAGTCAGGTAAATATTTTATATAGTTGAAGTTTTACTTTTGCATATAGAACTAATCATTACTCTTGATTTTGCATAACAGAGGATAAAAATTGTATTCTTTGTCCACTTTCTGGCTTATTTACTTGAAAAACCTCCAATGTAAAGCACTCTGAATTCAGCTTCTTCTGACACTTCAGAGGAGCTTTGAAATTTGTGGAATTTGGCTCCCATGTGTCAATGTATTGCTCCATCTTTGTGTGTATATATATACTTTTATATATACGTATATGGCCAGCAAAACTGCAGAAAATTGTATTTGAGAGAAACAGCAAGCGAATTATATTTGACTTTGCATTGTTTTCCAGCTTGCTTGTTTTTGCAGTTTAGTGCTGGATTTTAACCTGTAAGTTTCCTGTTTGGGCTGCATTTTCTTTTCAGATTTCTTCCTGTGTAGCACTTGAATCAGTAGGCCAAAGAAACAGAATAACAATCAGGAGGAGACTGAAAGCAGGGTTTTCAGTGATGTAGAAATAACTTGTCATGGGAGTTATTTTCAAAACTGTTGGCCCTTCTCAAGGCAGAGGGCTAGTCTGTTACTCTTGGGCATTGGAATGGTACGGCATTGGAATGGTACAGCACTGGAATGATACAGCATCTCAAATTCCAAAGAGTGAGTGCTGTAAGTTGCTGGGCCTGTATGTTGTCCAAATGGGATGTTTAAGTTTAATGCTTTGAAAGGAGCATTTGTGCCTGAAAAAAAAGAGGTTTTGTTGCCTTAACCAAAGGCATAAGTAGGAATGGAAACCTGAATGGTCTGCAAGCTATGGTGGACATGCAGTGACTAAATCTTTTTAAACATGGCCACCCATATGCATTCAGATTTGGGAAGGCTTAGGAATTTGTTGGGTGGGCCATGTCTAAAATGTTTGCCTGAACAAAGCTTAGAACAGAAATTTGGTGCAGATTAGCCTCTTGAGATACTCCTGAAAGCACAGTTGTTTTTCAAATGGAAACACGAATTTTTTCTGATGGTGAGAAAATTAAGTCGTTTAGTGCCTGAAATCAGCTCACAAGACACATGGGTTATAATTCATTCAACTTTATATTAAAAGCAGACACTAGGTTTTAGTGCACTGTTTTCAAGCTAAATGTCAATCCCGTGTACAGCAGAAGCCTGCTTCTTACAGGTTTAACTTCTTCAGGATGGATGGCAAGAAAGACTTTCAGAATGACTTTCCAGGGGACTGTATGCTCTTACTGGCAGTGCATGGTTTTAGCTAATGGACTTATTATCTTATGCTATTTTTTTTCTTCCTGTGTGAGTGGGATCACACAGCAGAGACCCTCCCAGCATGCAGCCTTTAATAATAGGTAAAGAGGATTCTTCTATCAAAAGACAAATGAGAAATTGCTTCTTGTGAGAAAGCTAATTTGAGACTATCTGAGGCAGACCTGCTAGGATTTCTACCAAATAGTGTCTGAAGAATGCAAATTGCTTTTAAGAAACGAGTATTTCTTGAGTGTTTACTTCTGAAACCAAGGGAGGCGTGCATTAGCTGCTCAGTGGACAGAGTATCAAACTGGACCATAGAAGGAGAAGAGGAAAATGCCACGGAAAATAGGCCTGTAGGCTGAGCCAGATTTTTTCCTGGTTTTGTGCATGAAAAGGTCTTGTTACAGCCATATCCTTTAAGCCCTGTGGAGTCAAGATGCATTGCCAAGAAAGGCTTTTGCATCTCTGATCGCATGCTGCCTCCTCCACCAGCCTATTTTTCTAAAAATAATCCTGATTTCATACCTTAGCTAATGGACCTTCTAGCAGCCACAATAGATGCAGCCTCCCTGGAAAACACTCAGTAATATGTAAAAGCATTGGATCCACTCTTTGAGGGAGGTTGTACAGAGCTTTTGAAGAGGCATCCTTTGTATTTTGAGCTGTGCTAAAATGTAGTAAGCTTATCCCAAGCATTTTCTGCTTCCTTGGAACAAACAAGTCACTGCTGAATACCAGGTATCTTATTCAGCAGAAGAGCAAGTACTTCTTTTTTTTCTTTAAAACAAACAAAGTCACTTGGCAAGGGGCAAAGAAGGGATTTGTTTTCCTATCCATGTAGAGATTTGTCAGCAGCGCAGCCTGAAACGTCTGCTGGGGGTGTGTGACAGTCACTAACAGTTGAGAGAGCGTCCCAGGACAGGTATCACATTCTCCATTTGATAAGCAGGGAGAAAAGCTGCCCTGCACTTGGCAGCACAGCTTTTGTGGTCTCTGGGTCCATGTTGCCACACTGTCAGTGGCAGATCCCTTCTCCCACACACTTTTCCCAGCCCTGTTCGTGCCACCGTCCTCACAGCTGTGTCAGCTCCTTTATCCATTTGCCTCCCGGGAAGCTGCTATGCCAGATCTGCTGCTGGAGCAGCAGTAGTGTACAGCTGTGCATGTTGTGGATGTAAGAGCTTGCAGGCAGCCCTGAGGTGTCATGCATTTATTCATCAGGGTGCCAGAGGTAGAGAAAATATGCTGATGGTCATTCAAAATATTTTCCAGCACAGAGATGACTGTGGCTTGGTAACTCCCTGGACCAGAGGTGAGGTCTCCACATTTAACAGCATTAGAATATGATGACATGGTGGTGTGAATGTCCCAAGCCTTCATTCTCTGGGCCAGGCTTGACTGTTTTTTAAGTGGTGCTTTTCCTCTCCATTTTTTCTCCACAGCAAAATACAAAGAAACTGGTAGAGTTTGATATGTACCTTGTAGTCATGCTGCCCCCAGGGCTGCCTAGGCCTGGCCAAGCAAAGCTGGGCCTTAAAATTCACTGTGGATGTATGTATATCCATAAGGTTTCCCAGCCTATAGCCAGATGGCACCAGAGCAAACCATGCAAACATTGATATAGGAGAGAGCACTTCCATGTGGTGGATTGATCCTAGATTGACTCCAGGTGCCCACCAAAGCTACTCTGTCACTTTCCTCCTCAGCTGGGCAGGGAATAGAAAACACTGTGAAAGGCTCATGGGTCAAGATAAGGACAGAGGGAGATCGCTCTGCAGTTGTTGTCACAGAACACTTGAGGAAGTTAGTTACATTCATTATCCAGACTAATCAAAGGAGGATAATGAGAAATAAAACCAAATTTAAAACCACTTTCCACTTCCCTTTTTCCCAGGCTTAGCTTCATTTCCAATTTTTTTGTACCTTGTCTCCCCTAGTAGCACAAGGGGGATGGGGAATGGCAGTCAATTCATCACACATTGTCTCTGTTGGTTCTTCCTCCTCAGAATTAGGACTTCTCATACTCTTCCTCTGCTCCAATGTGGAGTTCCTACCATGGGAGACAGTTCTCCATGAACTTCTCCAGTATTTGTCCTTCCCACTGGCTGCAGTTCTTCATTAACTGCTCCATCATGGGTCTCCCAGTGGGTTCACAAGTCCTGCCAGTAATCTGGCTCCCATGAGGGCTCCATTTTCCATGGGGCCACAAGTCCTGCTCCAGCATGTGCTTCCAATGTCACATCCTCCTTTGAGCATCCTCCTGCCTCTGGTGTGGGGTCCTCCACAGGCTGTAGGTGGATACCTGCTCCACCATGAACGTCAGTGGGCTTCAGGGGAGTCTCCTCTCGTGCTGGAGCACCTCATCCCACTCCTTCTTCGCTGACCTGGGAGTCTGTGGAGCTGTTTTTCTCACATATTCTCATTGTTTTCTTCATCTGCAATCATTTTTTGTGCTACCACTGCTGCTGGTAGGCTCAGACTTGGCCAGCATCTTGGAGCTGGATAGCATAGACTCCACTGGAGATGAGGGAAAAACTTCTAGCAGCTTCTCCCAGAAGCCAGCCCTGTAGCCTACCCTCTACCAAAACCTGCCCACACAAACACAATACACAGCATCATGGAGAGTTGTCCTCTGCCATTTCAAGGGATCAAGAAATGATTAACAGAAAAGCCTCAAACACTTTTTGTCACCCAGGAACATGTATTGGATCAAGAGTAAAAATCAAAAAGCTGTAGTGCGTCAAAGAAGGCAGACAGCATCAATGGCATCCTTGTGCAGGTGTTGGCCAGCTTGTCCCTGACTGTTGTTTGACAGTACAGGCTTTTGGCTCCTAGAAACAGCTTCAGGGTATCTAACACCTAGCACTGGGAGAGGAGGTGGCAAAATGCTGATCCCTGGCTTGCAGGTCAGAGTCACTCAAAAAGCAGGGTGATCTCCTGTGCAGAGTGTCAAGCCAACATAAGCTGTGCCTTGTATGCTGAGGCAGGTTTGACACCAATGTGCTTGTGTGACAGTCTCAGATGCAGATCAGATTTGTGCTGCTAAAGTGACCTGTCAGTCACAGGCTGCTTCAGTGGCCACGGCATCCCAGCATCAGCTCGAGTGTGGAGCGAGCAGGTTGAGCACTTCAAGTACACACAACAGGAGGATCAAGTGGGCTTCATGGGAAAAAAACAAACAAAATGAAAGGCTTTTCCTTCATCTTGTCCTGGGTATTATCACCACCACAGAAATGGGTGAACTTCATTTAAACACTCTTTTTCTCTGATGTGAGAGTCCTGCTCTTCAGTATTATGCCTAATTCAGTGTGTCTCGGTGTTGTCCTGATGCTACACAATTTTATAGTGTATTAATAGTTCATTTCTCACTCACCATCCCACATTATAAGGGGTTTCCCGTAAAATGTCTAATAAGCATAAACATTTTTACTCTGAGTTACTTCACCTTTAGAAAACCATCTGGGAGTTAGCAGCCCTTTGGCTTAGTTGTGCTGGACCAGAAACATCCACAGCAAAATTGGTACCATCACCATGTTTATACTGCTGTGAATAAGGAACCAGGTCCATTTGCCTGTGGGTGTGCATTGGCACAGTAGGTCCTGCAGCCAAGTGCCCTTTGAGATTTGAAGAATCATAGTTTTGCTTTCACTCTGTGGCCAGGGTTCAGTGTAATTTTAAGGCCTTAGTGAAAATAGCAAGAACATATAATAATATGTGTGTGAACAATATTTGAAACTCTGGGGGTTGGGGTAAGGGGAAACCTGGTCTGTAAAAACATTGGCAGGTACTAATTTGTCCTACATTTGAAGTACTGATGTGTTTAGTGGTTAGTGAAACATACAGCATTCACAAACAAAACTATTGAGAGTAAACAAAGAATTTCCCAAGGGCATTTGCAGCTGCTCAGTTTAGAAATTTAATCTGAAGGTCTCTGCTTGGTGAAATGGGCTTTCGATTTGTGTCTTACCATTTCGTTTTTGAGGTGATTGGATTGGAAATTGTGGTAAGATACTGGAAATTACTACGAAATCCTATAGCATTTAGAAGTCCTCTACAGCAAGAGGTCTAGAAAAGCCTGTACTATTTAGAAGGGCTATACAGCAATGCCAGAGCTGCATTTATTGTTTTAGCAAATAAATTTGTCGAGCTGTCAAAATAAACAGGAAAGAGATTTCTCAAAGACACATGCATTGTATTTGCTCTTATCAGATACCTGGGTGAATTCCTTGGGGAATCCTTTCCTTCCTCAGAAAATAGTGCCTTTCATGTCACTTGGGTGAGGATTAAGCACTGTTAGGCAGAAGGATGAAAACTGGTGCAGTTGCTTTAGTGAGACAGTGGGATGTTTGGACTTTTGGCTCACGTGATTTATCGCTCAATTATTAGACTGTGCCCTGACACTGATGTGTGAGAGACAGGGAGAGCTATACATTTCTGCCTGATTTCTATTAACAGCCTCCCAAATAACAGCCTGTGTTAACAGTTGCTTTATCCTTTTCATGTTGAGGGAAGAAATGTCTGAAAGCTTTTATACTTTGTGAGTGATGGAGAGAAAGAAGGAGCCCTCATCTCCAGCTCAACCTTTATGTGCAGTCCATTTATTTTTTCACAAAGAGCAGTGGAATCCAAGGCATGTTGTAATGCTCGTTGTTGTTTTCTTATCTCCTTATTTATGCAACAGTTTAGAGAGAGGCTAACAGGTGTGTAACTGATGAACTGTTAAGGGCTGAGTGTTCTGGACATACGGTTATCACGTGAGCGATGAGTGAAAATCAGCTGATCAATCAGTTTCCCTCATGCTCTTCACAGCTAATCTTTATGTTGATCCTGGTGGGGGGAGTGATGTCTTTGGTTAAGAAGGAATGGTATTTTACTCTGTGCAGCTACACTGCAAGGAGACTGCGTGTGTGTTATGTGAGATAATTTAACTGCGCTTCTGTGTGTTTGCATGGGAGTGAGAAATGTGAAGTACTCAGGCTGCTTGGAGGTGACACTGCCGGTGCTGTTACAAGGCACAAGGAACTTAGAAACTGAAAATTCTGAGAAAATCTCCATTAAGACCTGAACTGACTCCAGGCTGGTTTTACTGAACAGCTCCAGGAGCTACTGATAGGTTCATATGAGCATGAATTAATGATTGTTAATAATAGTTATGATTCATAGGCAAGGGATGTGTGCCTTGCAAGAAAGTTTCCTTTATAGCAGCTTACACCTTCCCCTCTCTTATTTTCACCATCGTTTGCCTCTGCTGTTTCCCTTTTCCCCTGCTCTGATCGTATCTTTCATCATGTCTTTACCTGTTACTCAGCCCATTGTTCCCTTCTCCTCCCCAGTGTCTTCTGGTCTCCCAGGCCACTCTCCTGCCCAGGAACTCTCCTCTCCCAACTGTCTCTGTCTGATCTGGCTTGCTTGCACTCCTCTCTGCTGTAACAAACACTGACCCAGGGCACAAAGGGACAAGGTAGTCCTTGTATTCATATCTGGCTGGTGCTGAGCCTGTTGGGTTATTGTCCAGACAGTGCTAGCAGGAATGGTGTGTCTTGGGTATTTCTAAGCTTGTTGTATATGTGATCTTACTATCACATGAGGCTGATAAATGTCTGTGTCCTAAGAAAAATGCAGTGAGATAAGATGTGGTATTAATCCTGTTTTATAGACAGGGGACTGGAATCAGAACAAACAGGGAATTAAGCCAGAATCCTCCTGAATGACAAATTAGGAGCATAATGCGATCTTTATGAATATGCTCTTTGTTTCAATTTGCCTAGATAGTTTTTAAAGTATGATTGCAAAAGAATGTGGTTATGTGGAACATGGTGAAGGCTGAGGTACTCAGCTACTTTCTTCAGTTCACTTTTTACCAGCAAGTGCTCCCACCACACCACCCAAGTCACAAAAGGTAAAGGCAGGGACTGGGAGAATGAAGAACCACCCACTGTTGGAGAAAATCAGGTTTTAGACCACCAGAGAAAACTGAAGGTGCAGAAGTCCATGTGACCTGATGAGGTGCATCCGTGAGTCCTGAGGGAACTGGCAAATGATGTGGCTAAGCCACTATCCATCATACTTGAGAGGTTGTGACAGTCTGATGAAGTTCTCACTGACTGAAAAAGGGGAAGCATAACTCCCATTTTTAAGAAGGGGAAACAGAATGGATTTTATGGATGGACCATTCAGTGGATACCATTCATCGACTGGATGGTCACACTCAGAGTTGCATTCAGTGGCTCCATGTCCAAGTGGAGAGCTGTGACTTCTGGCGCTCAGGGATTGGTAGTGGGACTGGAACTGCTGAACATCTTTTTTGGCAACATGGAGAGTGGGATCGAGTGCATCCTCACCAAGTTTACAGATGACAAACTCATGTGGTACAGTCAATATACTGAAGGGACATGGATAGGCTTGGGGGTTGGGCCTGTGCAGACTTTATGGAGCTCACCAAGACCAAGTGCAAAGTGTTCTACACCTGGGTCAGGGCAGTCCCAATTAGAAATACAGGCTGGGTGGAGAATGGATTGAGAGCAGCTCAGAGGAGAAAGACTTGAGGGTGCTGGTGGATGAGAGGGTGGACATGACCCAGCCATGTGCTCCTGCAGTGCAGAAAGCCAGTTGTGTCCTGCACAGAATCCAAAGCAGCGTGGGCAGCAGGGTGGGAGAGAGGATTCTGCCCTTGTGTCCAGCTCAGGGTTTCCAGCACAGGAGCAACATAGACCTGCTGGAGCGAGTTCAGAGGAGGCCACAAAGATGATTAGAAATCTGAAGTACCTGTCCAGTGAACACAAGCCAAGAGAGTTGAGACTGTTGAGCTTTGAGAAAAGAAGGCTCAGGGGAGTCGTTATTGCAGCCTGTCCATACCTGAAGGCAGTCTACAAGGAAGCTGGAGAGAGACTTTTTAGAAGGGCTGATAGTGAAAGGATAAGGGGCAATAGCTTTAAACTTTTACATTTTTTATTATAAGGGTGTTGAGGTACTGGAACAGGTTGTCCAGAGATGTGGATGCTCCATCCCTGGCAGTGTTCATTGCTAGGTTGAATGAGGTTTTAAGCATTCTGGTCTTAGTAAAAGGTGTCTCTACCCATGGCAGGGGATTGGAACTACATGGTCTTTAAAGTCCATTTCAACCCATGAATCTGTATTGGAAAAGTCACAGCTAACTTGGCTTTTCACAGTACATTCATTGTAAGAAAAGGTCTCATATTTCAGGTGCAAGTTTTGAACTCTCTCAGCAATGCTGGCTGCAGTATCTGAGCAGATAAGCTGATTTCAATTATCTTTCGTTTGATTGCTTTCTATTTGCTTTCAGCACTGTCATTAGGGAAAATAAAAGAAAGGAAAAAATCCCCAACATTTATTTAAAGGTACCAGTACAGGAGAATAAATCAGAAACTGAATAAAGATTTTGAGTTGCCCTCAACGGAAGCAGAGGTTGCAGTACTGAGTTGCAGATAGTGCCAGGTGTGGGCTGACTACACACAGCAGAGAGTCCTGATTGCCCTTCTCTCAGCTGGTTCATTCTCCTTCCTGCCAACTGTACTAAGCAAGAAAAATGGACCAAGCAGAACTCCTAGGCAAGCTTCCCATTTGGAAAATCAGAGCTATGTGGGCTTTCTCATGCACTGTCTGTGAGCCATTTGCTCTCTGCAGGCAAGGTGAGGTACCCAGGTGCCTGGCATATTCTCAGAAACCTTTGCATCCTTTGTGTCTGTGTGGTAAGGATCAGGATGCTGGAAACAAGTCCTAGTTGTACTTCCCCACTCATTCCTCCAGGCTCAAAGGAATCTGAACCCAGGATCCCCTGTTAGGACAGCTCAGATAAAGAATGGCAGCAGAAATGGAAAGTTCCCTCCACACTAAACTACTACGTTTAAGTATTTATTGAAAATACTTGAGTACGAGTGATTTCTCACATGAGTGTCCTTTAGTAATTTTTTTCTAAAATAAATTTCTTGCTGTAAACCAAAAACAATACACCCAGTTATTAATGGTGTTGCTTTACTGTATTCCTTAAGACTTTATAACTTGCCTCGCATCCATTGCTGGAACAATTCTTAAAATACAATGTTCTCAGTGATACCAAAATATAAATTATAATTTCCTATAATTTCAAAGCTACATTTAATTTTGAAGTACTTTTGGAAAGTGTCTGGTATGTTTTACTATTAAAATAATTTCCATATGGTGAGCAACCTCACTGCTACTGAACTGGAGAGAAACAACTGAACTGGAGAGAAACAAAAGTTTTGGTGTCAGGTGGGGCAAGTTCCAGAGAAGAATTTAAAAGGAAAAAGTAAAAGCAGAAATCCAGCAGAAATGTTTCCCTGAATATCAGTAGCTTTGATTTTTAAGTAACTAGTTGAATATGGTATTTTCAAGGTAAATGTAGACAAATCCTTTAAAAACCAATTTTTAATTACAGTTTCTCTGAAAAGTTTGTCATAATTAGTCATAGTAAGACCCCATTGAAGGCAAGTCAAACAGGTCTGATGGACTAATGCTACCAGAGGACAGTCAGAATGGATGTAGAGTCACATTGCTTAAACTGTAGGATGTATTTGTCCCTTCTCCTACAGCATAAAGAGATTAAAATACTGATCTGTGTGTTCGCATTTTGGGCCTTGCTTCCCCCACCCCAGAAAGCTTTCATTTTCCAATGCAGGAGTCCATATCCATTTCATTATGCATTTTTTTTACCACAGCTGAGCGACCTGTCATGCTCATGTTAGTTGTGGTTGCTCTATGATCTGCAGATACTTCAGCAGTTTCTGTAGTGGCTGCTGTCCTGGCTGCCCAGGCCAGATGCCCAGGACACACAAAAACTTTATTTGCATTCTTGCTCCCAAGTGCTGACTGGCTTGGTACTAGTTAATTAAAACTGATTTAATCATCTGCAGCTGTATTCAACTTGACTCCTTCACATACAAATTCCTAGCTATCTTCCCCCAGCATTTATCTGTAGATATGTTAATAACATCTGTAAAGATAGATAAGGATAATGCCAAGATTATCTGTATTTACACAAGTGCTTCATTTGGAGGTCCACTGTGTAATGCACCAGTCATTCTCAAGTGCTTGAATTCCAGGGGGGACAGTCACCTCCGTTTCCTGGACCAGACTGCGCTTAACTCTTCAGGTCAAGAGGGTTTTCTTCTGCAGTGCTTGATGTGGAGAATCATTCCTGAGAATGGACACACCTGTTAGTCACTTCACAGGCTCTGCTGTTTCTGCTTGAAGGTGACAGTATAGCAGGATTTTTGTCCATCATGAACATCCTCTTCCCCTTATACAAACATCCAGTGACTCAGGTTTCCTTTTGTCCAAAATTGCTGAAGAGTTGCTTTTGAAAGAAGAATAAGTCGCATTGGGATGCAAACAGACATTGTTTTTAATATGTTCAAAGCTGGCTAAGGAGGAATGGATCCCACAAAACTCAGGATAAGTAGAGGATTTAGAGGGTCTTTTAGGGGCACTTTACACCTTCCACTGCTGGTGACTAGTTGCTGAGAGAAATCCTTCCTGTCATATAAATGTGTTTTGTTGATTTATATCTGGAATAAAGGCAAGATCAGGGGTTCTTGCATGAGCCTAGGAAGAAATGCAACTATACCTTGTACATCCATGTACCAGGAAAACAAGAGTAAAGTTGCAGGCAGGGCACTAGCCTGAAGAGTAGAAACTTCTGTCTTCAGAAAGGGCTGGATCTGGAAGGGAATAGGTCTGCGTGTCCTCCAGCTCCCATACACAGTCGGTGACTTCCAATGTTTCTCATGTGTGAGGAAGTGAGTACTGGAGTCCTGGGCTCTCTTCCCACCTGCCAGGTACACATGAGATAAAAGATGGTTTCGCAGAGCAGAGGCAGAAGGGGAGTTTAATCAAGTTTGGTGGTGCATTCACACTGGCATGCATCTTTTTGGTAGAACTGGAGTGGGAAATTTGAGGCTGCGGGCGAAGTGAGACATGATTAGATATAGCTCATTGATCAGGCAACTGACAGTGAAAGAAGATAGCAGCACACAGTGCTAAGTTTTAGGACAGCTATAGGTGAAACGTGTCATGGCAGTGGGAGGTCTGGCTTCCAAAGTGTTTCTGCTGATATTTCATATGCAATAAAATCAAAACCCTCCCTATTTTATAATTTTTGTCCTCTTTCATCTTTTGTGCTGTGGATGGCATTCCTATATATTCTTCTCAGCAAAAAATTCAAAGACTTTGGGATCGTACTTCCATTTAAATGCTGAGGTTTAGTGTGGTCAGGGGACCAGACAAAAAGGCAAGAGGGATTGGTCATTTATCTTTTGTACTTTATCCATAACTTCAGCCAGAAATTAATTTTAGTTTGTTTTGTTTTCAGGGAAATGCATGGGCCTGAGTATTGTTGTAATATGTGGCACTTCATAAATTGTCAAACATTGTTTCTGAAACTATTTGATAACACTTCTGTTGGGTTCACAGTTACAGATACCTTCTTGCTATGGTGATTGTCTGATACAAATACCAAATGTTGCTATTGAAAGAAAAACAGCTGTACTTAAATTTAAGTAAAAATGAAGGAAATAAAATATTGCCAAAACAAAGATGATAAACTGAGAATACTTCACTTTTCAGCTGATACTAAAACTAGATCTTAATTAACAAGTGAAATTGCTAAAATATAGTTGACCACATTCTTCAAAATAAAATTAAGAAATTTCCTTGTTCAGTGAAAATTAGTTAAAACTACTCTTTTACTTAATATGAATGCAGTTTGGGTTGGTGCTCTATTTTTAAATGATCAGGAACCCAATCCTGAAAGTCACTTTTCCAATATGAATCTCCTGCTCAGGCTGTTCTAGTGTGGTGTTTTAAGAATTGTGTAGGTCTGCTCAGGAAGGCAGGGACTGTTTTGCCTCTTAATCAACATCATTCCTTCCCTTTCCCATATTGGTCTCTCTAGAGCAAAAGGCTCTACTTAAATGGAATGGGGACTTCTCTTCTTTTGGAAAAGCACAGGGAGAAGATTTTCATTTGAATGTAAGTAGGAAATTAATCCAGCCTGCCAGAGCTGGAAACCAAACATTAACTCTTTACAGACTTTTCTGCCAGAATGCGTTATGCCAAAACTCCGTATGGAATGTTTTCAAGGAAAATCAGTTTGATAAATATCAGGAGAAGGCAAACCAGACAGCTGGCTTTGGCAGCACTTGTGCTACCCACAGCCTTGACTCTGTCCAACAACCCCAGATGGATTCTCCAGCAACCCAGCTCAGGGGTGATACCTCTCCTGGCTACTTTAGTTCCTGCTCTCGCTCACCATCTTGTCCCTCTATTTTCAAGATGCTCTTAGCTATGCTTGAGTCTTACCAGACACTGTTAAGGGGGCAGCTTCCCACAGCTTCTCCCAGCATTTTTGGGGACTCCCTCACCTGCAGAGCCATGCTCAGGGGAAAAGAGGGTGGATGCAAGAAAGGGGGTTCCAGGTGAGCCCACCACATGTGGGTGGAAACCACTTGCCCAGTTGAGATTTGGGAATAAGGTTGTTACAATAGTTGTGGAGTTTGTTTCAGGCTTCATGGCTGAAGATTGCAACAAACTGGTTGCAGCTGAAGCCAGGACCCTGTTCAGCCACCTGAGTTGATGGCAGGCATCCAACCTGACTAATTTTAGCCAGAATGCTCTTAGGTTTCCTGCACATTTCACACTTGAATGAGTCAAAGTGAAAGTAGGTGTGGGTATTATGAATGCGGTCGCAACTTGCATTTGGAGCTCTTTGGACACTGGAATGTGTATTGGATGGCCAAGATGTCCCATTGCAGTGCCCTCAGCTGGATACTGGAGTGTGTTTCATGTACTGCACAATGACCAAGTTCACTGAAACATGATGGTCAAGTTTATTCCATTCTGTCTTCTTGCATCTTTCCTTTTGTTCTCCATATAACTGTACTTCAGCACACTCCCAGCAGGAAAGTCAGGCTTGCTTTGGTAAAAGTCATGTAAAAACCTGCATTGTGGTTTGCCTACTGTTTATAATCACATTTTCCTCGAAGATTTCTCTTGGAAGGCTTTTACATTCATCACGTTTCTGTTCCTTGTACTTACCTTCCATGCTAATAGCACATAGACACAGTTATACCTATATACTATTGTAATTGTTGATGGTGCCCTATTTAGTTCACACCATTTCTTTCTGTGTAGTAATAGATTTCCTGAATCTGTCCATTTTTGCTTTTGCTAAATTAAAAAGAAGACACATTAACATGCTTTCAAAGAGATTTACGGAGAGGGAAACCACTACATCCCAATGCATGAATTAAAAAAAAATGCTAATGGGCCCATAAATGAAAATCAAGAGTTGTTTTTATTTCAAACAGCTGCATCTCTGTCAATGCAAAATTTATTGGTTTCCAGTCCTCCCAAGACTTAAGAACGTGCTTAGTTGGACTCATTGAATTCAAAAGCAGAGTTTCTTCCACACAGCAGAGCAGGGGTGCAGGAGCCAGCTAAGGCTCAGGAGATCCTGTGAGCCTCACTTGTGCTTTGGCTGCATGGGAGCACAGTAACCTCCAGCAGTGAGTCTGTTCAGAAATACTGGCTCTGTTAGACGTAACACAGGGCCTTCAAAGAGCCAGTTCACATCTGATTTGCCTGCTGGAAGTCAGTCAGGTGATGGAGATGTGTTCTGCAAAATATGATGGATAAAATGGCAGAGGATTTAGGCTTGAACACACAGCCTTATCTTGTGCTTGGTTTGTCCATGATACGGGTGGGGACTGCCTTGGGCCAGCACAAACAGCAAGGTGATGGACCAGGTAAGGCAATGTTGAATCTGTGTTTCTCTAAATTCCCTGCGTGAATGTGGTTTTGGATCCTCTCCAGAATTCTGGGGCTCTTCTTGCTTACCGGGAAATGTTCTCTCAGCTAAGAACAGTGAGGAGGTGGAAGTATCTCAGACATGTTGCTGCTTCCTGCTGATCTCCCAGACTTATTTAGGCAAGTTGCTGAAAAGGACAAAAGATGGCTGTTGGCAAAGCACTGTAAGTAAAAACATTGGGGATAAGATAATAAAGCAATATGTAAAATTGCAGCAAAATCCTACTTTTTTTGCCTTCCTTCAACGATGTAGATAAGTGCCATGAAGTATAATCAAATATTAAAGTAAGAGTTAAAAATACTTTTAGCTTAATACATTTCCCTTAATCTCTTGTCCATGTTTTATTGTCACTACTCTCCTCTGCTTTTATATTAAAAGCTGCACAAATAGAAGTACAAAGTGCTGCTCAAACTGTAAAGCAAACAAAAGGAAACAAAAATATACTTAGGGAATTTTATTATTTGAAGTAATTTACATACTGTGTAATAATAGTGTATTTGAAAGTTGAAGATGTGAGTAGTTAAAAAAAAGAAGTTGATTTTATTTTTAAGGACTGTTCATGTTAAATACTATGGTTCTTTTTTTAGTGAGAAGCCTTGTCAAACAAAATTAGGTTGGGATTTCTGTTGCTTGAGGGCAAAATAACTTTCATAGCATTGAGGGAGGCATGCTGTTGCACCCCCACAGCAAGAATGCTCATGCTGCCTGGCAGCACAGGAATACAGCAGCAAGCTTGAGAAGACATGTATGAATGAAAGCAGATAGTTAGGAATTTGTTCTCGTTGTCACAGTGTTGGACGCTGTTTACTTCACCTATCAACTGAGTGTGGTTCTCCCCCTGTCTTCTGGAAACCTGCAGACCTGACCAATAGCCAGGTTCAGCTTCAGAGAGGCAGTCAGCTCCCAGTAGCATATGGACAAGAAATGTATGGATTTTTTCTTTTCTTTGAAATAAGGTTTCTGGCATTTGTGGCTGAGGAGGCAAGCTCCAGCTGGTGAAGTGTGCGTTATCTATTCAGTGGTATTTCAGGTAGCCTAAACCCCTCCTAAGCACACAGCCAGCTGGGTTAGCAGCTGGAGACCCATAGAGATGGGTGTTCTTGCTTCTGTCCCTAAGGCTTGGGACTGGCAGGCGAGATCAGGCGTAGTCCTGAGGTCTCATTTAGCTGCTGGCCTCTTTGCTCCAGTCCCACTCTACCTGCCAGACCGCAGGATTGCTCTTAAATAGAGATGCTTAGCTGTTCTGAAATTGGTGGCAGCTTAATGTTTATCACAGCTGAGGAACCGGATGAGTGCTGCACATCAGTTTCCCTCATAGTATGTGCCAAGCTATAATACAAAATGCCAGGTTGTGGTTGTAAAAGCAGTCTGTCAGATATATATGGCACACTTCCCTTGATACCCTTAAACTAGGTGAAACAAAACAGGCCAGACTTGCATATCCATTTTAGCTTTTCAGCTACTAATGTCATGGTGCTATCTTCAGTGACTTTAGTTTTATCATGGTGCTATAACTGACAGTGAACTACTGTACTTAAAAGGTTTTTGGTACATTACATATCCTTTGTAATTTTGAAAATAAAATATCCTTGTCTCCCTCTGGCTGAGTGGTTAAATCACACTACAGTGGCCCTACTTGATAATTTTCTCATGAAAGACTCGAATCCTAGGGTTAATTAAAGCATGGAATAAGTATCTAGGGAGGCATACATAAATGCTAACAGGATTCCTACCATATATCTACAGAGGCAAACATCACCATGTATAGTTTATGCTAAGCTGAAAAAAGAAAGTCCTTAGATCTCTTACAAGGCAGAATTTTTATATTTTGTGACAGATGTAGGCAAAAAAAGAACCCTCAAACTTAACAAAACCACACAAAATTTGATAATGGCAGTATGTAAATATATCCCTAATAATCATAAGGATTAAACATTCTGGGAGACTGTATAAAGCTTTGTATTTGCAGGAATCTTAATACCCGTTCCTGTCAGAGGAACCTGGATCTAGGATCAGAAAGCAAGGAAGACTGCTGTGCCTGACTGAAACTGCTGAGGAAACTTTAGCAATCAGAATTATCTACTGATAGCATAACCTGGCCAGTACTGCAGGGCAGAACATTGTGGAGAAGGACTGCATGACTCATAATGATAGGTGATCAGAAATACTGCTCAGCTCCTTGTCTAAAAGCCCTGGTTCTGAGAACATCCACTGTCACTCACCATCTACCCCTGGCACAGGCACTGACCCAGAGGGAGAGGTGGCACTTCCTGACTTCCACACACCTCTTTGGCTGGCCTGCATTTTGCCCACAAGGTTTGTTTTTCTGTACTGGGTTGACCTTCTTCAGTTTGTGCTGGTAGATGAGGTAAAGGCAAATCTATGGCTGAAGTGACCTAGAGCTTCAGGCAGAAGCCCTCATTGCTATTCTCTCAGCAGCTGTAACCACTCTGGCATAAGGCGATTTTGCAAAAGGTCCCTACAGCCTCTGGATCACCTGGGTTTTAGTCTGAACTCCTGCACTCCTACACCCACAATTTATTTTGTTCATTTTAAAAGAGGTTAGGGCTTGTCTACTTAGAGCAGAACCTTAGGAGATGTACTGATACCATCTGCTTTAAGCATCCAACTGGGATGCATTTCAGACAACAGCGTTAGGAGCAGCAATTCCCAGTAACTTCATCGTAGAGAGGCAGGTGTCTCTACATGGGCAATTCAGGTCATTCATGTTAGATGCTTAAAATAGAATATATATTCAAATTCAGACTCTCTGCTGCCTTCACCTCGTCCGTTGCTTATGTCTGTTTATGTCTTAAAGGTGATTTATCATTGAACTGCTGAAAGAGACCTTGCACTCCTTTAAAATTGTCTGCCCAAGGTAAAAAAAGGGAGTCTGTGTTGGGCCATGACTGCATGTCAATTACAGCATGTGTGCCCCCAGCAGACGCTTCACATCTGAGCTGCTTGGGGGTGGGCCTGAGGTGTTGATGGGTGGGCAGTGGTGGGGGACAAGAGAGCAGGAGGTCTGGGCGGCAGCCCCATTGCTTTTGGGCAAGTGGCTGGGCTGATTTAGCCCCAATGTTTTTTGAGGCAGCTTGAACTATTGCCTTTGCAGAAATATGTTAAAATATAAATGAAGAAATGTGCTTAGTATAAAACCATCTCTGCAGGAGTGTAGAAGCGACTATGGTGGTAGGGAACCTAATTGCCAGTTTATTTGTGGATGTTTTTTTAAACATATCCTTTTGAGAACCATTAGAAGAGGGCTGTTTTATCAAACTGCTCCCTGGCCCCTTGTGTTTGCATGTTTGCTCTGTTGCTTTGGAAGTGCTCGAGCTGTCACTCTGCTGTGGAGTTGTAGTCCAGTCTTGAAACATTTGTTCCCCCCAGTGTTACAGTGCTGCTTCATACTGCATCCCTGGCCTTGTATTCAGTGCTATAGTGACCATTCTCTGGAAGGGCAGCAGGACAAGACAAGGAACATGTCAAGCACCTAAAAAAGAGGGAAAAATTGCAAAGCCTGACTTGGCAAAGTCTAGACACAGATGGCAACTATATGACAGTGTTTTGTGGTGGCCGGTGAATTCTCCACAGGAAGGAGAAATAAAGGAACAGTTCAGAATAATGAGCAAAAATTCTGAGTGGCCCACCAGTAGTTAACAAGGGGATTGCACAGACCAGTTCTATGTTGGAAAGAATGTGCTGCTTGTAGTAGCATGGGGAACACAGGTCAAACCCTCCAGTTCCTAGGCTGTTCACAGGCACTCTTGGGAAGAGGTAGGAATGATGAGAAATAGGCTGGAAATTATGTATATCTTTCTTCCTTGCTTGCTTCCCCTCTTTTTCTCTTCCCTTGCCCATGTGTCTGGGTTTTCTCAGTTGTTCAGCAATCCTGTAGGAGTCAGCTGAGAAGCTGGCAGGCTGCTTGCAGGCATCCATGGAGGTGTGTGCAGGCAGGGTCACTGCACTTGCTCTCTGCCAGGGTAGAGTTCCTCGTTTGGCTTGGTGTGGCAGCGTACTTGGGTGGCACACCTGTCTTCCCAGCCACCGTGCAGATCCATGCCTTGTAGACAAAAAGCGAGGCTGAGCCCAGGCTTCAGAAAGTTTTCGTTCATTCTGACCTATTTTGTTTAAAATGCTTTATTTTGCATTCAGAGTTTAATCTCAGAGGCACACACTGTGTGAGAAATACACTCATCAAATAATCAAAATAATATTTTGGGACACTGTGGGTTCTTGCACCATAGGGCTTGAGTGTTTGTTTGGCTGCCAGTGGCATGCACTGCCAGTTACCAGATAGTGGGATCCTCAGGGAGGAGGTAATAGGGGGAAGGAGGAGCTGTAAAGATTTTAGTTGTCACAGCCTTTTTTCAGCTGTTATGAGATAAGGGTGCAGTTTCATAACACAAACTCTGCCTGCCTTCAGTGCAGGGTCTCTCCTGTGCCAATCCAGGGCTGCTCTCTCCTGTCTCTTCTGTCTGCCTTCCCAGCAGTGCTGGAACTGGAACAAAATAGTTGCAGTGTTGTGAAGCGGCTCAGCCACAGAGAGAACTCTGCGTTGTATTTCCACCACTGTGGCCTGAGGCATTTTAATTTGAGAAGGGCATCCGTGTCAGCTTGAGCCCAGACAGGCTTGTTAGCACTGGTGCAGCCACAGCCCTGCCCTCTGGCTGGCCCTGCCCTCCCATGCAGTGTCTTGCATGGGGCTTTGAGGCTGTGCAGAGCCATGCTGGATCCATGCTGTTGGAGCTTTCAGAGCCCAGTTCCCTGAGGAGCACCTGGTGGTGATGTCAAGTGACTGCAAGATTTGCCTGTGTCCAGCATGGCAGGCTGTGAGCCAGAGCTGGCACGGCGTCTTGTTGACACCCCTCAGGAGCCAACTGGGTGCACTTGTGGTGTGCCCAGCGGCTCTGCTGAGACACAGAGGCTGGCTCAGCCAGGATGCGTCTTGGATCGATGGGACTTAATGGTCCTGGCTCCTTGTGAAAGCAATTAAATGTGGAAAGAAGACTGGGCACTAGTCTCTGTATAAAGGAAGCCTAAAACTCTGATCATCTCTGGCTCAGAAATCTGGCAGCAAGCAGACCCAACCACAGGTTGTTTGCTTTCAGTATCTTGCCGTCTCCTGGTTTGCAGCCCACCCTTCCGCCCTTTGGGCAGCACTAGGGAGTCCTTTTCTGCCTGTTGACCCAAGCAGCTGCATGGTGCCTGGGCAGGGATGCTGTGAAGGAAGTCATGCTATCTGTCAGGCAAATGGGGCAGCGAGATGTGATTGCCTGTGCTATTTCCTGCTTGACTTTGAAAGTGCTGGAGCAGTGCTGTTACTCCATCCCTTGTGCTCACACTGCCTTTTAAAGGGAAAGTCAAGTCTTGGCAGCTGCTGCAGGCTGAGTTCATCCAGAGGGAGTCAGCACTCACAGGAGCCAGGCTTTACCTTTATTTTGTACGGCTCGAGTATTGTGGGAAAGGATCAGTTATCCTGTGGCAGTAGGAACAGAGCCCTCCAAAAGGTTCAGTAGCATTTCTTAAGAGAAAATATTTTGATGGGAAAATAGCCATTCAACTTAGAAGCGCATGTGTGCTTGATGCTGTCTGTGTCAGGCAGCCCCTGGCCAACAAGTGTTTAAAGAAAGGCAGAGTAACCTTCCTCTGAGTACATTTGACATTGGCTCCTTCTCCTGTTGCATTTCCCAGGTAGTTATTAACTGGCTGTTCCAGCACAGTGAGCACATGATGATGCTTCAAGCTGTGTCCAGCCCTTTCTGTACAAAAGTAACTGCTGTCTGGAAGCTGGTTTCCACCTTTCTTAGCACATTCCAGGTGCCTACCTGTGTTTAAAAAATACCTGAAGAGTTCAGGACTGTCTTCCATTACTGACAGGCACAGTTTCTAAAACTGTCTGGATTTTCCTGCAGGTCCCCTGAAGTTTTTTACAAATCCATGGGATGAAGGAGAACTGGGTTTGGGGGATACACAGCAGGAAACATAAAGACTGTGAAAGCATGAAATCATGAGCAACACAGGAGGCTGCTTTTGGCCTTGGGACATCAGAGCAGACATGAATTATTGAAATTATGGCTCTGTTAATCTCTGTACTGTCAGCCCTTCTATAAACAGTGAGCAGGTGCTGTACGACTGCAAGTCCTGTTGAGTGGGAAAGCGCTCTGGTCGTGGAGTGGGGAGGGACTTCTGCTAGGGCTCCAGCCTGCAGCTTCAGCTGCCTGACCTGGATCATTTGTTGTTCAAAGTGAAGGATATTGCTCTTCAAAAGCCTGTATTCATTTCTTTTCTAACAGGTGATGTTGTTTAATAGTCTATTAGACTCCCTCGGTAGGTTGTTTGGTTTTTTTTTTTTACTTTTTTTTTACTCCATACAGAATCTGAGTGAAGCCACTAATGGTACTCAAGACAGACTGTAATATTAACAGATGTGCATGGAAGGTTTGCTTGCCTTCCAGCTTTTGGGGCTTTTTTGCAATTGTTTGTGGGTAAAGTACTTGACACAGAGTTGCAAACAACTGTGTAGCAATTGAAACTCAAACACATTATACAACTTCAGGATGTGCTTTATGGCCTATCTGTCCTGATCGTCAGCATCAGGGGAAGAAAATTCACTGTGTATTAAAAAGAGGATGGCATTGAGTACCTGTAGGAATTATTGTCAGGAGAATCCTCTTGCACCATATGTTTTGACCCTGTATCCAGAGTGCCAGACAGAATTTTAAATGTGAATCAATAGGTAAATACCTATTTCAAGGCAAAGTAAGGTGTCTCTTCCAGGAGCCTGCATTGCTGTTTTCCATCTTCAGAGGTCTCTTAGAACAGCTGCTACTTTGAGCGTCTTTAAAACTGGAGATCTGTGAACTCCAAAGCCAGCCTTTGCTGACAGATACAGCAAGATGCAGATTCCACAAACAGCTTTGGCAAGTCCTGTATGAAAATAGGGTAAAAATATTATTAATTAACTTGGATAGAGTTTGACTACTTATAAAGCAGTAAAAGAGAATGAATTAGTAATTAGGATTTTATTTTTATTTTGGATTCTCTAACAGAGTGGATTGAGGTCCATGATAGCAGTAGCTGTTTTTTCTACATCTTTCATTACATTCAGACAAATGGAAAACTAAATAGAAAAGTTGACTTTTTGATGATGTAGTTGCTGGACTACATTGTGGAGCAGTAGTATCTTTCACACCTTGAACAGGCTTTTAATCCTGAAAATGAGAAATGCCTAGCACATTTTGGGGAAGGCAGGTTTCTGGGAAAACCTCATTTTAGGACCACTTCAGAAAAGCAAGGCCTGGTTCAAGTGGCAGGTATCAGGTTGCTGCCACTTCAGTTCCTGCTCTTGCAGCAGCTTTCTGCAGGAGAAAGGCTTGGCTACATTACATGTTCCATTCTTTTCTCTGCTGAAACTGCTGGAGGAAGAATATGGCCCTGCTTTGCAGGAAGAATTTGTTCTCCAAGTTCAGTTACAAGACTGGGATCTTAGCCTGGTAATTCATGTATTCTAGTACACTTCCCAAGGCAAACTTTGAATGGTGTTACTAAGATGTCTCAGTAGTGCAAGAATACCTTTGAAGCTGTAAAGCATCAATGTTTAACTCAAAAGGTTCTGCTATGATTAGTCCTCATGCTTAATCTAGTAGGGCAGTATTAATAATGATTATTTAGCATTTTCCAGATAATTTCTGTTTCACAACCAAAAATTTTGTAGAAGTTTTTTTTCCAGACCACAACGGTGAAAGTGCATGGTTGTTTTGTTTCTGAAGGTGTAAGTCTGATGTTTGTCACCTGTACTGTCTCTGCATCTGTAGCTGTATTACCAGTGAATTTCTGACTGCTGAGCATGATTTTGTGATTGCAATTCCTATGGTGATAAGGACCTAAATTTTGAAACCAGTGAATGGCAGGAGCAGAAAAATAATGATTATCTGCTTAAGGGGTGTTGATTTCATACTACTGACTCATTTGTTTTCTTAAAAATAAACCCCAAGTTGTCCCCCAAAGCAAAGCCTACAGTTTAATTGTGTCTCTCTTTTTAGACTTTGCCATTACTTAGCTCTCACAGGTGACATGAGCCTATCTGGGCTAGATTTGCTGCACAGGAAAACAACCCTGACTTTTACCGGGTGGGTGGACAGGAAAAAAACCCAACTTTTTGTTAGTCTTTTGTGTTGCAGCAGCTGGATTCATTGCTGCTATAGCAACACACCACATGATGAGGTGTATTAAATTGCTCTGCGCAGAACACGAGGGGGAAAAGGAACACAGCTCCTTGCTGAAGGTAAAGGTTGCACTGGAGTTTCTGCTGGAGAGCTGGGGAAGGTCAGATGCTCCAGATCCCAGTACTTGTTGTGCACAGAGGAAGGTAGAGGCATGTGGAGGTGTTGAACTGCAGAACCAGGTAAGGTACAGCTGCATCTATTAACCTGAGATCTTAACCCTCCTCTGTGTGGCAGCTCAACTTCCCAGAGAGTTTTCTCTTAGCTTTTCGAAGTGGTTTTTTTAAAGTTGCTTTGCTAATGTGACAATGTGAAAACATTGACAATGGTTGGAACTGTTAGAGAGATTCTTCTACTGCAGAGAGACCAGTCTTACAGATTAGGAGGTGATTGTCCTCAAATCAATGCAAAAAGTACATGTAGGGGTTTTTTGTTCTTTCAGCTTCACTTGAAGATGTTGAACAAGTTTCGATTTTGTTACTATCTGCACAGTGGTTCAGAACATCTCTGTTGTCAGTCAGAATTCAGGGCATTATCTACTTAGTGATTTTTATTATCAGTACTTTTTAATGATCTGCTCTCTTTAGCATTTATTAACATTTCTTCCTCTCTCCCTCCCAATCTGCTTCATCAGGTTGCCTGAGTCTACTTGGAAATGCATTTTCATGTCATTTACTCCTTCAGGTTTTATGCTGCCTCCTTAAATCTAGCAGTGTTGTTAATGCAGTTAAACAAACTTCAGTGCACCTGTAAAGACATGAAAGTGGAAACAGTGCCACAGGTTATTGTGGTTGTTACCCTGTTAACCATTCATCCACAGAGGTAAAGAGAAATAATTACTGTCAGCCTTGAACTTAAATGTTTATTCAGACCCATGTCAAACTCAAAAAAATAATTATTCCTCCATGTTCCTTATGCACCTTTTTTTTTTGCTTTTACCCATCACTAGGTTAAATTGTGACAGGCTTTCAAGTGGCATCCTTTAAGTGGAGGAAGACAGCACTTTAGAAGGGGAAAAACTGAGGCACCAAAACGGTAGTGGAGAAGATGGAGAGCCTTCCTGAAATTCAAGTTAGATGGTTTAGTACTTTTCCTTCTTCCCATGAAGGGTTTCCAACATTTTGAATGCTTTCTATTATCTCCAATTCAGAACATATTTCTTTCTTAGGACTTACCACTGCTTTAAATCGGGCAGCATAACTTATCAAGGCTGTTGAAATGTGCAGTCTTTCTCCACTGCCCTAAGTAAAAGATTTCAACTAACCTTTCTGTTTCTCCACATACATATATACCCCTATTGGTCCAGTGTTCAAAGGGCTCATTGCCATGGTTGGTGGACTGGAAGCATTCCTGTGGAAACTGAGGGATGGTGTGAAGGCCAAGCCTTCCCCTCACTCACCGCTTTCAGTGGCAAGAAGGGACAGTCTGAGTTAACAGTATAACTCTAAGTAAGAGTAATATAATAAGTAAGAGTGTCCTGGGGTGACTCTATGATACTTGCATCCCAAATTGTCTGTTCTGTTTGTGGTGGATATTAAGTTCTACAACTTTAAGACTGGTTCCAATACTGAAGGGGGAGAAAAGAGGCGCAGAGTTTGTTATCAGAGACCCAAATTTCCTCGCAAATTTGCACTAAACCAGGACACTGAGCCAAGTCTGAGTGGTGGGCAGCTTTTTCACAGCACTGAGCAAATATGCTTTGTGTGGTGCTGTTTGGACTGTGCAGTCACAGCTCAGGTTTGAGCGCGGCTGTAATGGGGTGACTTCAACACTGCTGAAGAAGGAAGCAGCCACTCTGCCTGTCAGCTCACAAGAGAGAATTTGTGAAATAAAAAAACATATACATGTGCAGCCTGTTAATGATCCCTGATCCCATAATGAGACAGGTTTGCAAGAAGTTGAGTAGGGATTCTTGAAAATGAGGATTCAGAAAAGGTGGAAGTCTTTGAAGGGGAAGATTAGCTGTACAAAGGAAAACTCAAGTGAAGTAGGACAGTGATTTAGCTCTGATTCCACCACTTTGAGCAGAGCAAGGGAGTCCAGATCAAATTATTTAAGCAAAGGAGCTTAATCTGTTTAGATTTAGGGACCTTGTTTGATTGGGTGAACGAGGAACCTAATTCAAACACCCAAGAGCTCTTTCACTAATACAGCCCATCCATTATGGCCCAAAGTATAAGGCACCAGGGATGCAAGTGATCCATAGTACCACTAACACATGATCTAACTGACTGTCACAGAGATGCACTAGGAGTGAGTTTTTCCAGGGAATTAAAAAATAAAGGAATCTAAATAAAAGGCAACAGAGCAGTTTCTTGCTGAGTACTACCCCGCTCTATTTGTGTTTGGAATCACAGATGTGATAGTTTATCACATGGAAGGGAGAAAAGGAAGTGAGAGTCTTAGTTTAAACCTTCATTATTAAGTAAACCCAGCAAAACAACATTGAAAAGTGTCCAGCTAATCATCTTTGCTAGACTAGCAAAAAAGGTAAGAGATTATGGAAATATGGGTATGGAAAATCGCATTCTCAGTGAAGCCTTGTGAACAGAAGGAATATGAGAACTGTCAGTAAAACATAGTTTCCTTCACCAAATGGCATTCCATTGCATGGGGTTTTTTTTCTAAGACCATATCACACTATACAAATGTTCTTAAATATTATAAACGTGGTCATGATTTGGTGAAGTATAGTGTGTTTTCAAATACCACATTTTATTCATTTGTAGGATCCCTGAGTACATATAAACCTTCTCCCTTGGACTTTTGTTCCTCTTACTTTCTACTGTCTCATTAACCCCACTGGATCTTCTCTAAAACCTTCAAAACAATTAATATTCACTGATAGCTGAAACCTCTGGCAGGTGCAATAAAACAAACAATAATTCTTTAGTTTATTTCCTTTATACTAATATATATTAGTATATGACTAATTATTTAGTCTTACGGTTTACAAGTTTAGCCTCTTGTACATGAACCAGCTGAGAAAGTCATGGAAGACTGCTACAATGCACTACTGTGCCATGAGAATAAATTTACTGCACAGTTTTGCAATTCAGATTTTATTCAGCATTAAAACTGTAACTCATTAATAATGTCAACAGATTTGCAAGGGAGATCTCATCTGCCCACTCCTACAGATTAAATCACACAATTTATTGATATGATAATCTTTTTACTACATTTGGATTTGTGGAAAACAGCAGAAATACCTAACTGACTTGACTGCTAAGAAAAAAATTAATCCATTGAACTGACATGACAGTGTGTCAGCCTCTGAGAAGAAAGAAATCTGGACTCTTGATTAGTAGGAATCAAAACAGACACAAAATCGTAAGGCTACATGATATGATGTGTATATGCCTTGTATACACATAGTAACATAGGCAAAATTCCAGTATGGAACAACTTGCAGCGACTAATTGATATAGGAATATATGCACCAGTAGGAGCAGGCCAGTCCCTCGCTCAGCCATCAGATGGCTGAGACATTTTTTGAGGGATAAATATGTACATGGATGATTACAGTAGCAGATGCTAACTCTAGGAGCTTGGGCTCCATATCCAAATGTTCATCTGGCTCAATCAAAATGGACAAAAGCATTTCCAGAGGGAAGGCTAACATCTTCAGGGCCGAGTGGGCATTGGCAGCAGTCCAGAGTGTCTTCTTCACATGCAGGAACTCTGCTCTCAGGAAGAGTTATTTCCAGAAGGTCCAGCCACTTAAAGTTTCCAACATGGAAAATGAAAAAGAACTGTTCTCTCTGGAAAAAAGGTTGCTATGAAATCATTCTGGAAGAAGTTGATTCAGTTCTTCATAGAGCACAAGAGCTTGTGGCATCAGGATGTTCATCTCGGACATCTGTAGGGCGGCTTCAACATCCATTTCAGCTTTAAGTGTGTGCTGAAACAGGTCAAATGCATTCAACAGCTTGTGGAAAATGAGGCTCTGGTCCAGGACGGCTGTAGCTACTGAGCAAGGAAAGGAGTCTTGTATATTAATGCCTGAAGGACAGATGTAAAGCTGCCATTTGGCCACATTTGTGTGTGGTCAGACTTCCTGTAATTTTTCCTTTGAAGAGCTTGCTTTCAATATTGCCAAGTGTTCACAGATCACGAGTCTGTGCTACAGAACAGTCATGAGGTGCTAAAGCTCCCCTGCTTTCAGGCTTGCTGCATGTTGTTTTCTGCAGCTGTGAACTATGGAGAACTTCTTTGTTCTTTTGCAAAGCAAAAAAGTCTGTTCAGCCTCCTATTTCCAGTAGAAGGTTCTCCTAAGGAAAAAATGCCAAGTGCTGTGACATCCTGAAAAGAAAATCCTTTTACCCTGATGGAGTGGTAGAGGTACAGCCAAAAGAAAGGCTTTTTAAGGTGGGCATATAGTGCAGAGACCCTAAAACTTAGAGATGCATTTGGGAATATGTGCAAATGATTATTTTCAGTAGCAAACTAACTTCCTATGAAAGAAGAAAATCAGCTCCTTTAGCCAGAAGCTCAGGGCCTCTGGTGGGTCTTAGAGAAGTTAGGTCTTTGAGCTGAAAGGGAGCACAGCTTCTTCCAACAGATTTGTCACCCAATAAACATGTGCTGGGATAATCTGTGGCTCTGAACATCAAAGACTAAAGCTCCTATCCAGATGCTGAGCTAAGGAAAAGCTCTTCTCTGTGATTCTACCACCTCCTCCATCAACTTCATGCTATACTAATTAATTAATCTATGGCAAGACACCTTCTTCCCTGCCTGCCTGTCCCATGTAGCCCAAGCATCATATACTTGCTGTCATGTGTGTGAATATGCACAAATGCACACACAGACACACCTAAAGTAATTCATGTCTGTCGTTAGACACAAATTATTGGGTTGAATTACTTTGTTTTTCATGATTTCCAGAAAGAAAAATTATAATGAAAAGATGAAATGTCATGAGCTCTTTTAAAGATAAGTGACCTAAGAAGTGCTGTCAGCTTGGGTGAAGGAGAGTAAAAGAAGTGCTAACTGCAAGTCTCCACTTCCTTTTCCCAGGCAGGTAGTCTGTTAATGGTGTCAGATTGTGTGCTGTTATTATGAGATGCTGAAGCAGCTCTGCTTGCTCTGAGGCCAGCCACCCCAGCCTCACTGAGAGCTGCAGCTGAGCACTGGACGGAAAGCAGCTGGATTTGCACAGGGCTGAGAGGCACTATGCCACTCACCCACCTACTAACTGTAATTAGGAATGTTCCTTCTCACACATTTATGGCATGAGGTGAGGACTAAAAGCCTGTTAGCTGTCTCTAGTTAGGGGTATTTTTGTGTGGAGTGCTTCTTAGAATGGAAAGAGGCAGAATAGACTTTCAAGCATTCTTTGACAACAGCACTGAAGCTGAGAGTGCACTGAGGAATGCTAATACTGGAAAACTAGGAACATCTTGACTGTTAATTCTGCTGAAGTTAGCAGAGCAAAGCAAAAAAAAAAGGGATGGGTTTTTTTTTTCATTTTCGTAACCCCTTGGCTTCATAAATGCATCACCCTTCTTTATTGTCAATTTGCTCGGAAAATCACTGCTGACATCTCACCTAAGGATTTATTATAATTCTAGTCAGGCCATCTTTCACTTATATTGAAGATTTCTTGGATTTTTACCAGCCTTAAATTATATTGAAAGTAGGCAGATGAACATTTAAATTAAAAGGTTAATTGAAACGGAAATATTGCACTGGCACAGTTAATTTGTTTCAGTTTAAATGTTTATTAGCTTAACTGAATATTTACAGAACCAAGACAAAAAAAATTGTGCCTCTATTTCCATAGACAGAAAAGTAAATTTACTTGTATTCAAAAAGTAAATACCCATTAATAACCCTTAAAAACAGTAGTCTGTAAGAGCATATTTCCAAAATAAGGCATGTTTTTCTGTAGCTAAACACCAATTATTTTATGATTTCTTATCAGTCACCAGTTTCTTTTACACTTCTTTAGGATTTATGAGCACAATGAAGTCCTCAAACATGTCAAGAAAAAGAGCTTACAAATTGTACAAATGCTTGGGGCAGGAAACACTGGTAAGATCTTCTGCCTGACAGGAAATAATCATATGATTCTCTTGTCTTCTTTGTGAACCATTTGAGAATGATCGTCAAGGTCCTCATGAGGAAGAATCGTTAGAGAAATCTGTCTGCTTTTTCTATTCTCTAATTAGAGAGGGGTCAGGAACTGCAGAAAAGGGAAAATATGATCCTTTCTGTATTTCCTGGAAGGAAACGTATTTCAGTTAGTTGGCTTTCCAAGGGTGCCTGATTTATTAGCACAGTCAAACTGTATTCCTAATCTAGGAGGAAATTCAACAGCAATACTAACACCAGAATTTAACTGATCAGAATTCATGTGTATGAATAGAAATGTGGTTTTTAGACAGAGCAAGTAGTGCAATAATTTCCAAAATAAGGAGTAACACGTTATTTGGAATATGTTTAAACATGGAAAAGTGCTTTAATTGGATTATTTTAAAGAAGTTATGTTTGAAAACATCTAAGCTTAATAAAAATGGTATTGTGTGATTCCTCAAAGAAACATTATGGCCCTAAATAGCAACACAAATGGATCTCCCCCCCCAGTATCTAATAGACAGACAATTTTAAATTCTACTTCATCCCCTGTATTAGTTTCCTGAGAGGATTTCCATCACCAGGCTTTAGGGAATACACTTAAGCACTGAGATCTTGAAACTATGGTAATTTTTAATCTTTAACAAGTATCCAGTTAGACCTCATTGGCTTATGGCATTCAAACTTCTCTTCACATCTTAGTAGGTAATTTTCTGCTTATAGCATCTGTCCAGTTATACAGGTGGGTGTACTGGGACAGTATTATACCAAACCCACCAATTTGTGACATGTGGGAAAGGGGCTTTCATCTCAATACATGATTTTGTGAGTTTATAGATCTTAGCAGCACTGCAGGATGGAGGACAGCTGGTAGTGTTGGGCAGCGATGTGGATACAAAGGTGAGGATATGCCTCGTGTTTCACTGGAAGTGTGGCTGTAGTGATCTCCAAAGAATATTATCCTACCCTGTAACTAACTGCATCAGTCCTGAGCATCTTAAATGTGCCGCTTCCTGTGGCTTGAGAAACAAAGCCTAGTCCTTTGGCCTCTAAGCAAAAGAGTTACTGTTTGATTATAATCACTTCCTGCCAGCCATTCATTGTTTCCTGAGCAGTGCACACACAGCTCCCACATCAGCAGCCATCCAGCAGGTGCCCAAAAGCTTCTCTGGTGCATTGCTTCAAACTGATGTGTTGTTCATCAGTAGGCTGACCAAAAATACCTGTTGTCCTTGTTTTATTCCATAAGCCTGCTGTGTTTGTCCCCTGTTAGAAATGTAACTGTTGACCTCTGAAAATTCTGTATGCAAAGGTACAATTCACTGTCTTCACTGTGGGCTTTGGAAATATTTGTAATATTTTAATTTGAAGGGCTCTCATATGAACCCTTTAGCTTCCAGGCTGCACGTTCCCTGTATTTCCCTTCTCTTCTGGTATCCCCACTGCCTTCCCTTGTCTGCATTGTCACTCCCATCTCTCCCATCTTATTTCTGAAGTACTCCTAAGTGCTTTTGTACTGGAGACTTGGAAATCCCTTCCCTAACTGCCAAGATAATGTGTCATGGGGTAGCAATGGTGGTCTCTGCACCTGGAACACTTTACAGTGATCTTTGGAAAGGAGAATCTGTGGGTGCATGACAGAAGGGGATGATGGTGAATTGTGAGCACAGAGGCAGGGCACTGCCTGCTTGTGAAAGAGGAAACCTCATCTTACAGCTGGACCATGGGTAAGGTTATGAAACCAACTCCTGTCATGCCTTCTTTGTGTGTTGTTGCTGCACTTCAGTGCCGAGTCTCCTTTACAGAGTGAATTTATTACAGTGATGTGTTATATGCAGGGAAATGGAGTAATCCTGAACCATGATTAGAATCTAAAGAAGGAGTATGTTTTGAGCTAGCTATTAGTAGGGGTTTTTTTCCTCCAGGTTGGTAATAGAAAAGTCTGTAAATCACATAAATAACCTAAAAGACTAAAAGTAGAATTAAATAATTATTAATATTAAATATTATTGGGTGAGGTTTTGGGTTTTAAGAGCATAAGTGTAATTATTCTGGCACAAGGGTCCTTCTGATGGATTTAAAGCAAACAGAGCTGGCTGCAACGGGAAACCTTGTGCCATCAAACCATCAAGCACACCCATCTGGGAGGAGCAGTGAGGCAGATTCCCATGAGCTGAAGTATCACCAGCTCAGGCTTGCAGGGGTTCTTGGAGGTTTCAGGCCTTGGGGATCTTCCTTGCAGGAGAGATTGTAACTCCACATATGTGGACTGTGTATGGCTAACAGTGAAACATTTTCTTTGCAGGGTTTTTTTTCCAGCCTGCTCTCTGTTTTCTCTCAGTTAAACAAGGGATTTGTCTCAGCACATTTAACTGAGCTGCATGGAGAGAGAGATGTGATTTTAAACTACTGAAATTGTAGGAGTCCTTTTTTTGTAAGGCAGAGGATGTATCAGGTAGGTGCAGAAATAGCTCTTGTGGTTCAGAAATATATTTTGAATAGCAGAACATCCCAGGCCCTTAAGTTTTGGGTGAAGTTCAAAGAAATCCTTCCAGAAAGTGAATTCAGAATGTAGCCAGGCCATTCTGTTCCTATTTGTCCTTCTGAAGCCTAGGAGATAAAAAGTTTTTTCAGCAGTCCACCAGTGCAATTAGTTCAGAAAATTTTCTTTGGTTTGGGGTTTGACTTGGCAATGTAGAGAACAGCTACAGATCTGAAAATAGTGAGACAAGGGGCAGAAAGTGGTTTTGCTCCCTTTTACTAAGTTCATATTGCTATATTTTGAATTCTAACCAAAACCAGGATAATAAAAGTTTGTAAATAGCGTAAGGGCAACAATGCAATGATCTCACCAGTTTGTAAAAAAAGTATTACATTTTTTATTTCACATCTGCTACTCCAGGATGAACCAGATCCTGTGGTTTGTGACAAATGCCACTTTTTTTGTTGAGAACCTCACAGTGACTAAAGAGCAGAAGTGACTGTTGATCCCCACATTGCCGTCATTCATCTCTTACGGTTGTTATTTCTGATGTTGCTGTTCTTTTGTCTTGGCTCCCCCTTGATTTTGAATCTGATCACATTACAATGTAACCTTGCAGCATTCTAATTTTAACACTGCAACACTACAAAACAAACATACAGACAAGACTGTTTTCAAAGGTTGATGTTTATTTTCATTGCCCAGCTTGATCTTTTGGGACAGAATGAGAACTCTTATTTTGTGAAAGTTGACATCTAATGGACATCTTACAATATATCCAGAAATAGAGGTATCCTAAATCATAGGTTACTTTTGAAAACACAAGGTGTTATGGCTAAAATTAAACATAGGTAAAATCCTGGCAAAATTGACTTCATTGTCATTGAAGTAATTGCAAGCCTTTTCATTGATTTAAGTGGAACTGAGATTAAACTCTATATTTTAAGAGAAGATTTTTTTTCTCTTGCAGACATGTGCACCCTTTCTGTTCCCTTTTTTATGCTCTAAATGTACCATGCTGGAGAAGAGCCGCTCCAAACTTCACAACCTGAAGGAAAGCTGGCATGCCAGCAGTGGAGAAGCATCAGTCAGCGCAGGCCAAGCATGGCTGCAGACATCAGCCAGTGCCTTTTGTCCACAAACAAGAGGGTATTTCACTTGACAGGGCTGCAGCAAAAAAACTCCAGGTGGCTTCTAACAGGCTTCAGTGCCCACTGTTAAGGGGAGAGATTTTAGGCATATTTACTGGGGCTTTGAGTTCCACACAAGACGTTTTCCATAAGACATTGCGCAGGCTGCATTTGTGAAAGGATAGCAGCTTGTGTTGGAGATCAGCTCAAGGGAGTAAGTCTACGGTCAGCTAAGCAATAGCAATACTCAGAGTAAATGGCTTCTGACTTTTGGAAGTGTTTGTTTCTATGGAGAGATGTTAATTTTGCCCTTTGTCTCTGTGGCAGAAATTAGAGGAGCAGTGTTATGTCTGCCTTGTCCCAGGTGTTGATGCTGAGGGAGATTACCTGGGGGCCTGCAAGGAACAGAACAAGTACTGTAGCATTTCATAGTGGACATCTTCAAAGGAGAAGCAGGAGTTGTACCAGGATGATGTGTTTTCAAAATAAAATTCACATTGTTCCAGACGAGGGAAATTCACCACAATATTTTGCTCCAGGACTCATGGTAACTCTAGCTAGGAGCCATCAAATGCAAATCTAAGTGCCTGCTCTTCCATCATTTAAGGAGCTTTGTCTCAGCTTCTGGAGAAACCTGAACCTTTCTTTTAAAAAACTAGCATTTGCTTTCCCATACAATTACCTACCTGGAATATAAGAGGTTTGTTTACAGAGGGAAGGAAAAAAAAAAAAGCAAGGAAAAAAGTTATTTTTCTTTTTTAAAGTCACTGTAAAAAGGCTGAGAAGTATATCGTAAGGTCCCTTTCTTTCCAAATCTGTGCTTTTCCCCCATAAATATCAGCATAAATTGATGCATGTACTGGAGTTTGCATTTGGTGCTTTGTGGCTCCAGAAAAATACCTTTGTACAAGGTCAAAGATGGTCCAGATGCTGTATTTTGCCTGGAGGGGCCAAAAATGTGTATAGAAATCTTTTTCATGCATAGAAGTACAGAAGAAAAGATTATTCTGAGTAGGTGTTGCCTGTGGGAAGCTTAAAAAGTTTAATTTTAAAAGGTTTTATATCCCATAAACATTCAGGTGTTAACCTGTTTTGCAGTTAGTGTTTGTAACACTAGGGAAGCAGATATAAAACAAACACTTTCTTTATCCTGATGTAACAAAATGCGTGCGGATGTGACCACTGTTTGTTTGGTGTGCATGAGGAGAATGAGAAGATCTTTCCCTTAGACATTTGAGAGAATACTGTATTCATTGTTTTTCTAATTCTTTTCCGTGTCAAGGACTGAGCAGTCAGGACTAAGATTATGTGATGTGTTACTTTGATCCTAGCAAATACAATATTCAAGTTGGATACAGTGCCAGTTTTTAAAAAATGTTTGTACCTGGCTTTTCTGTTGAGATTTCAGAGGTGAACAGAAAGCATTCAGATGTGAAGCTCAGTTGGATTTGGTACTCAATATTGTTCCTCTTCAGAGTAGCTCACCTAAAACTGTTCCAGTATCTGAGTTTTCGGCTGTGTTCAAGAATGCAGCTGATGTCACAAACTGTTGCTGACAGATTCAGCAACTTCCAGGGCCTTAAAAATGTTGATTTTCCAACTTTTCTTTTTTAAGTACATTAGGTTATAATTTTTATGTGTATGTATTTTTGCAGTTTTATAAATATATAATCTTAAAAATTTTCAAGCTTTTTGATGTTTTCTAATGTCCCCCTCAAGAGAGTGACGCTCTTTCAGTCAGAACAATTTCAGTAGAACACTCTGAAATGATCTGATGAATTTTAGTCATTTGTGTCTCAACCTTGAGTATGTTTCTTACATACTTAATGTAATTATCAAAAAAGCAAGATCTTAGATGAAACTAAAGTGTGAAGGAATCCTGTTATTGTTTCTTTTTGTCCTCATTATTTTGACCTTATTAATGCTGCCAGGTTATTTATAGCTACAACTGCTATGCTAAAACCTTTGCAGGCTGACTGACTCTATCAGAAACTGCATTTTTGAAAGAATTCCAGGGTTTCTGCTATGTAGAGTAGGATTGGTGTCCTGGCTTCTCATGGACACTTTGGGGCTTCTGCTCTGGGAAGCTCTGCTGGTGTAGCCGGCTCATAGGACTGACTCCAGATACTACCTACAGAAGTGCTACCCTGTAATGCTTTTCTGTCTCTCCTAAATCTCTGTGATGCTGTGCATTAAAGGGTACAGGCTTAAATAGTGAGGATAATAGTGAGGGATGACTGGCACTTGATATAAACAAACCTCCTAGTGGTCGAGATTGCCACTGGAAATCCTTTCAGTGGTCCTCCTGAACTGCAGAATAAAGACGTGTATGCAAGGGACTCTACCAAAAGGCCGTTGCCAAATATTTCAACACTGCAGCAAAGGTGTTGGTGCTCTCTAGCTGCTCTGAAAGCAGAATTGAGTGGCAAAACCTTAAATAAAAAAAAATAAAATGGTAAGCAACTGGGAAAAATCTGCCTCTCTGAGTCTTTCAGGTCCCCTTTTCTATTCATTTGTATTGTAAAACACAGTTTCACAGGATTGCTTAAAACCAAGCCTGCAGCTAAATATTTACCCAATGGATTTTATTAAATCTGTTTCAGTGCCTCTGGAAATGAATTCACACCTCTAATTCCTAAGTACCCTTTGCCTTTGGGCATCTGTAGTGAAATGCAGGTATTAGAAGAGCTGAAATCAGTTGAGATAACTGATAACCTGAGTCAATAAGCAATGGATTGAGAAGACAGAATGATCTTTTGTCTCTCAGGGGTTTGGAAATGGAAATTTTTGAGCTGAAAAGTGTTTTTTTAGATAATGCTTGAAAAGTATTTTCCAGGCCTGTTGTCAGCCTTCCTGCATCAGTTAAGTACCAGCTAATCTAGTCCAAAAATATTGCCCACGAGCACTTCTAATAGCAGGTGAAGAACACCTGAGGAGGCAGTCGTGCCAAAAGGCTTTGCCAGCCCCCTTTTCTAAGGGAGGGGCAGCTTCCTAGCAACTCTTAACACTGCTCACAGTCAGCTAGTGTCTTTAATGCATTTCACTGTTGTATAGGATGTTACTGTCATCTCAGTCACAGGTGATTGGGAAGTTTGCCAGTTCTTCTGTATTTTTCATGTGTCAGCCTTTGGCATCTCTTTAACACAAGGGAGATCTGAGCTCAGTGCCCAAAATCCAGCTGCATGGTTTGCTCCCTTCCTTTGCTCTCTGTTTAGCACTCACAGGACTAAGGCAAGAAGCAAAGTGGGCAAGCTGTCACTGAGCGCTCTACTGTTGGACATCACAACCCCATGATCTAACACAGGGGAACTCTGAGAAATCACAAGTCAGTAGAGGAAAACTGATGGTTTGGAAGAGAAGGGGCAAAACAAAGGTAATAGTGAAAACAGAAAGAGCAATGAGGGAGTGGGATGTGGCTGCTGAAGCAGTCCATTTTGAACATTCTGTTTTAAAGAAACTAAACTATGAAATATGTAGGAGGAAAAAAACATACCCACAAGTGAGGAATGCAAGATGAGCCTCTGCTGATAAAACTCTACTAAATGTTATTTTATAGCACTGAGATTCTTGTCCAGAAATACATCTGGAGTCTCCATTTCACCTCATTGGAAATAGCATTGGGCCTGTAATATATGTTTCAAAAGATTTATTGGGGTAGTTTTAAAAGCCACAGACTGTAGGGCATTCACCATATCTCTTGAGAGACTGTCTACAGCCTCATACATCTTTCATTTCGGTGTTCCCCTGTTGAGATCTGACGTTTTCTGTGTTTAAATATTATTCCTATTATTCCTAATTAAACCCTATATATCATACCTTATAATTCTCTCCCCAACATGAACAGCAGATAGCTATTTTATTCCCAGCTCATCAGCATTTAACAAAACTATATAGGTTTGATGTTACTCTCTTCCCAGAAATCAGACTCTCTGGTCTCAGTCCTCGGAGTGTTTTCCCATCTCTGCGCCTCTCTCCTTGCACTCTGTCAATGGCTTCCAGACAACTTGGTGCCTAAACTAGAATGTAATAGTTGAGTGTGGTTGAACCAGAGCCAAACAGGGTAGGAGGTCTCTTGCTTCCTACTCTGATGTGATGCATTTGATAAGGCAGACCAAAAATACACTGCTGCTTTCTTGCCAGAATACCCAGAAGAATATTAGACACGGTCTCAGAATTAAGCAAATGACACCTGAGGTGCAAGTGTACTTACTCTTGTTTGCAAATATCATTAACCAGCTTAGCTCAAATCTGCTTATTACCAACTCAAGCACCTTCAATTTAGATGCCTCTGAACCAATTTAAGGATTGTCTCCACTTATCAACAGGGTCAAATTGGGCATGGTTTTGTCCAGGCAGTGGTGTGGCACTTGTAACTCCCATGGATTTCTCCTTAGAGCCAGTTTCTGTTGCCCTCTGGAACAGGCTGCTGGTTTGGTGCGTGGCTAGAGCCTCGCTCGGGAGAGCTGGCTGCTGGCTCGGGGAATGAATGGGCGCTTGTACACCAGTGGGGCCTCTGGGGCTGGGGGGTCTGTGATTGCCCAGGCAAATTGTCCCTGTGGCAGTGATTCAAGTCCGTTTTTCTTGTCAAAATCTAGGCCTGTAAACCTTCCTGCTCTCTGCAAGGTTTCATGTAATGCTCTGGCTTTCATGGGCTAATCGAAGTGCCCCAGCAGCAGCCACGAGTACTGGGCCATTGGGCTGCTGTGGTACCTGGCTGTGTGTGGTCAGTGCCTCATGCTGAAAGCATCTGTAAAGTGTTCTATCTGCTCTGAACCAACACATTTCACATAAAAATTGGCTTGTAACGGTTTGCATTGGTATTCTCTGTCGAAGGATATATTGTGTCTTGCAAGTTCTCAGAGGCCTTAGTGCCCCATGGTTTTCTGTAGGATCTCTGTGCCTTCACATTGCCACCCCTTCCTCTTCTCCTGCCAGCTGTGAGGCCTTCTCATGGTTGATGGCTGTTGAGTTTTGGTGACTGGTCTTTGTGAAATAACTCTTTAAGTGCAGTGGATCTTGGGAATGACACCTTTACAGCTCATACTTCAGTGATTGAGTTTCTTCCTGGAGTGGTTTTTGAGGTGGTTCTCCTAGAACTGCTGTGTTGTATTAGAAGGAAAATGAGATATTTTCAAATGAAGGAGGTGTTGAAAAGTTAGTTTGAGGACATTTAGTCTTTGGGGGAACATGACATACAGACATAAAGTGCTGTATGACAGTGTCTTATCTGTTTTGGCGCCTCTTATTTCCAGTTGTTAATGATACAAATGTCATCTTTCCATGAAAGTTGATGCATTGTGTGCATCGTAGAGCAATGCTTCTGTAGGAGTGTGTCTTCTGTCTTGACTACCCTTAGATGAGTATTTCTGAGAAGTGATCTACTTCATTTTACATGAAGAAAAATCTTTAAACAACCATTTGGGGATTTCAAAGCACATCAGGAATCTTTGCAGCCGTAAGTGCCAGCCTGCTTAGATGTGCTTCTTCTGGGCTTTCATGTGCTCCCCTTGGCTTTCTTCACATTCCTCTCTTGCCATGGGAGAGGTAAATTCACTGAAATTCCTCCAGACAAGCGTCTTCTTACAAGCCCATTTCTAGTAGCTGAAATGTTTATGCGGCATTGGAGGGATTTTTATAATCTAAATGTTCTTCTGCAATATAATTAATACTGTTTTATTAAAAATGTTCCTCCTCAAGCATATACAACACTAAAGTTTAGCAGGGTTCAACCGGTGTTAGAGGTAATGTGCGTTATCTGAGAGGAGAGACCCAGAAGAGTGAATCACATGTAGCAGCCTGTTTCTGTTGTGTCCATTTACAAGCATCACCAGCCATTATCTTCGAATTCAATATTTCAAGCATTAGCTTTCTGTTCTGGCTTAATATACGAGACTATTTGCTACATAATTATATTGTATTTCATTTTCTTCTGTATGCTATTGTAATAATGATATTGCCTAATAAAATAATGTCAGATTTTAATTAGGTTGAAAGTAATTTGTTATATTAGGTTTTTTATTTGAGAAAATAAACTAGCTGATAGTGCATATCAAGCTGTCAAATTTTTTTTGTTTGCATTTGCTTTCATTTCCTGTCATCCTTACCTGTTGAAATAAGGGTGGGTTTTTTCTTCAGTTGTTTTTAAGTTATTACAGCCCTCCACAGCCTTAAGTCTAACATATTGATGTTCTAGTGAGGACATAAGATGTCTAACTTTTTATTTATTAAAAGGATAGTTTTGCAAGAATTTCTGCTCCTAGTTAATAGCTGCACCTTTTTAATCACTGAAATAAATTACCTAGACTAATGTGAAAGGGTGTGATAATAGTGTATAAGAGTACTCCGACAAAGGGAGACTTAAATTTGCTGGGAGGCAAACACAGAATACAGTTGCATCAAAGACAGTTTTGGAAAAGAAAAGCTTGTGCTAAGTTGTGGGATACTTTAGGAATAACCAGTGATGTAGGAACTGGCATGAAGTGTAGTTCTCTTTATAATTTACTTTTATAAGAGTGTCATGAATAGCATCTCAACATACATACAAATAATGAAGAGAAGTATGAAAGGGTGAAATATTCTTCTGTTTCCTAACACCCTTCTCTTTAATTCTTTAATTTTTTTTGTTTTCAAAGTGACCTCAGTACTCTGTAAACTTCCACATCACATGCAGAGGAGCTGTGTTCTCTGTTACGTGACTAAAGCTTATCTTTATTGGGATATACTGACTCCTCCTTGAAGTGCCATTTCCAAGTACATTCCCCTTTATGTAACCTACTGGTTTTAGGCTGCCCTTTTTTGTTAGACATTTATTAAGAACTAAATAGAATACCTTTGAGCCCAGTTCAGCAGCCCATTCCTCTCTGGCTAAGTATGGTAATCACAATGGAATTCAAGCATATGCTTTGGGTTCAGTGTGTATGTAAAGGTTTTGCAGGATAAGGACAAGTTAAAGAAACCTTTTGTTGAACTGGAGCCCATCTTGGCTTTTCTATGTATTCATTGTTAAAAGACTCAGAAATTCTTGTATTGACCTGTAATTTCTTGTCTCTTAAGTTTTATACAAATTTAGACATCTCACTGCTGTATTTTTCTGCTGATTCTGCTGTTAGCACATGGTACTGCCAGCCTACCTGTTCTGTTTCTGCTGTGTATAATGCCTATATTGCTGTATTGCTTGTTTGGTTACTCATGGCTATGCAGGCAGGCAGTTATGGGACAAGAATGTACAGACCCTGATTTCAATCATTATGACTTTGGCAGGGTTAATATCTTAACTGAGTATCTTGAGGATTGAACTTTATTATAGCTAAAGTTGCCTAGTGAAATCATTTTAACAATGCATGTGAAGTTTCTTTTTCCACCACAAAATTAGAGATGTAGGTATGACCTTCAATGAGATCTGCTATTGGAAAACAGGACTAAAGTTAACAGGTTGACATCTGCTTTCAAAGCATCATCATTTGAATGCAATCAAGTTGTATCCCTCTTACCCAAGGGCCACTTACAGAAGGGATATGGCCAGGTAAAAAGATAAAATCTTACATTCCCTAATGCCCTTAAAGCAGCTAATTGCTAAAAATGCCTTCTTCAGATATTAATTAGATCAGCCTGGAGGCTGCTCCTACTTGCATTAAGGATGTGATTTCTCTGAGTGTGAGATTCATACAGACTCAGTAATCAAAGCTTTCTTTGTCTCAGAAGGTATATACTTAACCCAAATATGCTCCTAAATGCCTTAATTCCCATCCTAGTACCATTCTTCTGTCCTAGTGCCTTCTCTCACTGAGCTTCAAGACAAATTAACAGCTACCACTGTGAAAGAGTATATGTGAACAATTTCATCAGTGCCTCATCATTCTTTCATTTGTAATTTATTTTTCTACCTTTCTTGCAAATAGATCTGGAGAGACTTGAAATTCCCTGGGATTGTTTTTAAAGATTCTTTTTTTTTTTAGCTGTGTTGTTTAGGTATAGTTCAGACTTTCTTTTCTATAAATCTATTTGTTGTAACATTTCAGAAAATTGAAAAGTGGAAAAAACTCAAAGGCATCGATTTCAGGCATAAAGATAAAAAAGCTTAAATACTTCTTGGTTGTCAGTTGTATAAAGGAGAACTTCCTAGCTGATAAGATCTTTTTCAGCTTGTCTGGATCAGCAGCTATCGCATTAATTGTTTGGGTGCCAAAACATTTCATCAGGTAAGGTTACAAAAGCCAGTAACCATTCTATTAATTAATTTGTTTGACTACTCACAATACTTCATTTTAGTGAGGTTTTCCCAGTACATGCAAAAGATCTCAATAATTTCAACTGCCTAGGAATGCCATTTTCTCCTGTAGCTACCATTTGGTTTATTTAGTTGGTTTCGTAATACTGAGGATATGAAAGTACCTACTGTCCTACAGCAAATAATCATCAAATCTGTATTTACAAAAACTGACAACTTGTATTATTAAAATTGGCAGAAGCCAAGAAATGCTTCCTAACACAATTGTATCACTGACAGCTTGCTCTCAAATGAATTTGGGTTTAATTATGGCAGCACAAGAAGAACTGAAAGATCCCTTTGACTAAGCAGGAGTTTAATTATATTTGAAATCCTGCAACCTCCTTTTTGCCTCTACAATGGCAAATAAAAAAGAAAGAGGACCAGACTACCAAAGCATCAGATTATCAATTAAATGCTTCCTGTGATAAAGCCCTTATAATTTTTATCCCTTGAGTTTCCTTACAGTTTTCTTTATGAATTATGCCTTCTCTAACCAAATGAAAGAAGTAGAACTGCATATTTGAGTGTTCAAAGGTCATCATTCTTTACTGATCTTGGCTTTTAGAAAAATAGTTTTAAAAAAACATTTTTAAATGTTTAGATATGTTTAAAAAATATATTTTGAAGGAAAAGCTACAATCTCAGTGAAATGCAGTTCCAAAATGGGTTCATGGGAAAACTCCATAAAAATATTCACACATCCGACAAATGAGATTTGGTATTGTATATCATCAGCTTTTATGTTTTAGTTATGGGGGTTTCTTCTTTGTAACAAAAAATAAATGACTGTTAGTGGAGGCTATTTCTAACTACCCCTTAGTTGAACTAACGCTCTGAAAGGTCATATGTGAAGGAAATTGGCATCTTCTTGATTGTTTGAAAATATTTAATAAAATTTAGACAAAATAAATATTTTTAATTGTATTTGAATCGAACTTTGAAATGATGCATTTAAATCTGTAGCAGTTAGCTGGAATCAACTCCTAATGTTTATCAGAAGTGATGGCAGTGAAGCCCTAGAGAAAAGATTTTTGGAGGTGACTAAAATTATTTTATTGGGTAATCTTATGCTCTTAAAAGATGAAAATATATCTAAGAACTGAACTTTAGTTTTCTTTCCATATTTCATGCAATAGAGTAGTTTCTTGTAGTAGCAGGAAGACTCAAAAAGAGCATGGCTAGAAGAATTTATCTAAGCAATGCTGGTAAGACAGCTTTTTAAAGTTCCACATATATATTTTAAGTGTCAAGTAGTCATTTTCTTAAATGTCCTTCATGTCTGGAGTAGTAAGATTCTTTAAGTTCTTCATGTTACAGAGAAAAGCTGGAAATTATACTGTACTCATGAAAAGAACAAAATAAGGATTTTGGTATATATTTAGGCCTAGTTAGGAAGATTTTGAATTCCTGAACTTGATAATGCCTAGTACACATGGAAAACAACTGATGTTTCCTTTGTCATGGTATCCTCTAGTAAAGTGCTGATTCCGAAATTTTTCTGTCTCAAATTTGAACTTTTTTTTTATTAATCCCTTCACACTTATTTTTTAGACCAGAGAGATAAGATTTGCGTAGCATTCAAACTTCCTTGAAGACCGTGCATTATGGAAATGAGTTGCAGTGGGTACCTTATTAGGCATTTTTGACAGTTTCCCACTAAGGATACAACGCTCCCAAAAGGGGAGCTGATGAAAAGTATGTTGGAAAACTCTTTCTTAAAAGCAAAGATACATTTCACTAAAGGAATAAATGAAGACAGAATTTCCGATTTTTTGGTGGTATTAAAATTGAAAAATACGACAAAAATGAGAAGAGTCAAACTTGCTGAGACTCATGTTGGAGATGAACCCAGTAACAGCTTTTGTTTTCTTTCTTCACTGTAAAAATCTCATCTAGATAAAATACAAGCATACTTTGTAAGTGCAATGCAATTATAGCTAGCCTCAGGAAAGAGCATTGGCCAATTTTATTACAGTGCCAAAGATTAGTTCTGGAATGTAAAGCTGAGAGAGGCCTATTAGGGACTGGCTTCATTAGAACACGTGGAACAAGACATTCATAAAGCAGCAATAAATCCATTAAGGGGAAGAGGGCTCTGAAATGGCCCTTCAGGATTTTTATTATTAACTACAAGGATTGCTGAGGTTGGTGATGTCAGAAGTATGGTTTTAGCCAGCACGCACCGTCCCTTTTAACTCACTGTTCTCCAGTCCAAGTTCACTCTGAAATAAGCAGCCATAACTGTTCTAGTTAGCAGAGCAGCATCTGCCTAACACCACTGAATTTGGAGAAAACAGGAGAAAATAAAAGATTGGTGGAAATTCTCATCTCTCACATTGCCACGAATCATACATGAACAGAATCCTAGATGTTGAATACAGCTTTTAATTTCTTCATAAAGTCACTGTTAGATAGACCCCTAGCAGGCTCTTTCATTTTCATAAATATAAATTTCTGATGCTGGTAAATCCTGAAAAGAAACAGCAGTTTGTTATGTATGGGAGGGCATTTTGATAAAACTGTCCCGAGCAATGGCAGACAAGAAGGGTGTGCTGCTGAAAAATGGTACTGCTGTCTGCTCAAAGCTGAGTTTAAATATTGACCATCTGCATAGAAAATAGCATCAGATTTGTCAATAACATAAAAAATAGCCACTGAGAAACCAGAACATTTCTGTGCATCCTAATGCTTCTAATTCCCAGAGATACCAAAGCTTCCATCATTTCATGGAAGAAAAAATAGCTTGTATATCAGGCATTTGAGATTTCCTCACTAGGGAAATGCAGACTGCTCAGATAAAGGATGCTTGATCCTGGTTGATATTTTCTACCAAATGGTGATACTCTTTCCAAAAGTGATTTTAAGATACTCAGTGTTGGGTTTACCAGTCTTGTGAGGCAAAACTTCCATCTAGTTGGGTCCCAAAATGCTCTCAGGAGTTTCAGAGACCCAGCATGCTCAGCTGGACAAGACTGGGGGAGAGAGAGGTGTTTCTCTGTTTCCTGTGTGCCTGCTTTGACAGAAAAACAACTTTAATCCAGCCTGAAAGACTGTCAGAAGTGTCACTGGCCAGGATTCAGAGCCTCTTTTTTCAAACGCCCAGCTGCGTCACAACCATCACATGGGACTTGATAAATTTTTCATGCCAGAATTAATCAATTTCAGTGGGCAGTTTTCCTCACTGGCATGTATCCTGCCTCCCTGGGGCACTTCATCTGTCACAGACAAATGGGATGGGGATTTGTGGAAGTGCTAGTGGGGTGGCTCTTCTCAGACCCATCATGCCACGTGTGCACATGTCAAGTCAGGAATTTTGGTCTCCTGGGATGTGTGTGGGGCTTTCCACAGGGGAGTGTCTTCTCTGGGCATATAGGCAACTGCTTATTTTGGTGGTGTGGTGGTTTAATCCCAGCTGTAAAATAAGTGACATGCAAATGCTCACTTATTCCACCACCACCACCACCCCCACCCCCAGTGATAGGTAGAATCAGGGGAAAAAAGGTGAAACACCTGGGTTGAGGTACAAACAATAATTGAAACAAAGCAAAAGATAATAATATTGTAGTGAGACAGGGAGAGGTTATAATAATGAGACAGAGATACAATCCAAGATAAGTAAGTGATACCCAATACAGTGGATCACCATCCACTGACCAAAGCCCAGACCATCTCCAAGCAGTAATCAGCACCTTCCAGCCAATTGTCTCCAGTTTATATAGTGGGCAGGATGCTCTGTGATATGGAATATCTCTTTGGCCAGTTCGGGTCAGCTGTCCTGGCCCTGGCTCCTTTCCAGTCATTTGTGCATCTGCTCACTGGCAGAGCCTGGGAAACTGAAAAGTNACATATTTTATAAACCAGAAAAGTATATTAAAAAATGGACCAATTATGCTTCTGATACATGATAAGCATGAAGATGAAATTGTAGTCAAAATAGTTCCAATCAAACTATATTCTTTGTTTATTTATTCTTTTCTTTCTAGCACTACTAATGTCATAAAAGTTTCAGCTTGAAACATGGCTGAAAACGAAACATTCACAGAATCTTTTTCAGAGGCTGGAAACCTCATGCTTGGAATGTTTTCTGCTTTGGAATGTCTGTAATATATTGAGGCCTTAATACCATTCTAATTGGTACCTTACTAATTAGCCTGTGACTAGAATTTTAATTAGATGCACAATAGGTGTTCTCCCTACCTGCAGTGGAGGAGCTGTTTCCTGGGAAGAAGAACGAAGGGAAAAAGGTAGTGAAAGGAATCCATAGAAGACAAATGTAATCTAATCCCTACTATGAGAAATGTGTACATTAATTAATATTTTTCAAAATCATGTCTCTGGAAATGGCTTCAGTTTAGTAAAGCACATAAAAGTTTGCTTTGTGATTTGCTTTTCTCCCGTGTAGAACAAATTGTACTTTTTTTATCTGTGACGTGGCATGTGCTGTGAGCAAACTGAGAAATACTGGGACACGACTGTAGTTAATTAGCTCAGGGCCAGCCCCAGGGACTGAGGTGAACACATCATGGGCTCAAAGCAGGAGTCTGTAATCTGAGTTGAAGAGTAGAGCTGTGTACCTGGGTCACAGGGGACAAGGCTGAAAAGGGAGATGCCCAGCACTTTGACAATGGCATTAGTTGAGCCTGGGCTGTAGCACATTCTGGAGTTAAAAATGCATGTGAAAAGCTTGGAAGATGCAGCTGAATGAATTCCTGTCAGTGGCAACTCAGAAGTACCAATACTCAGATGGATGAGGAAAAGATAGGAAAGAGGGATAGAATGTATCTGTCTGAAAATACTGCCACCACTAATGTTCTCATTAGCCTAATGGCATATTACCCGTTACAGAGAATTTTAGGATTGTCATTTGGGGTGAAGACTTTTTTAAAATCTGCAAAATATCTAGGGCAAGAAGAGTCCTAAAAACATAAATATGAAGTTCCTTTCTTCTCCGAGGAAGCCTGAGTTGTGTGTTTATAAATATAAAGTTATTTGTCTGGCCTGGTAATCCCCATAAGCCCCAACAGTGAAAAGAGTGATTCAATTTCAGAAGATAATGGGACATTCTGAAAAATGATGATCAGGTCCAGGGAACATTTTTATATGAGGAGATATAAACAGTAAAGGTAAAGGGAGGATGAATTGCAGAAAACCAGTTAAAGAATTATTATTTTCCCCCCCACTAAAGGGAAATTTTTAAAACAGGCTCTCTGAAGGAAGTAGAAAACATACTGTACAATTTGCATGATTTGAAAAATACTTTTGTTACTTAATTTTGACTGGGAAGATTGTTCCTCATGGTGAATATGGTCACAGGTGAGCTACATTCCATGCTCTGCAAGATATTTAAAAGCAATGGCTAAGGAGTATTTTTCTCCAGGTGGCAAGATGAGGCAAGTGAGAATAAAGTTGCACCCCTTATGTTTTCGATAAAATTTGTGGCAATCACTCTAAGTAATTACTTCACAAATGTTAGAGAACATTGGTGGAATGAAAACAGCAAATTATTAACTGGAGAAACATCTGTAAGATTTAAGTGTCAGTTGTGTCAAGAAGTGGAAGATGATGTCATCCTTGTGCCAAAATCAAATTAACCCAATCTCAGTCAAATAACACAAATAGTATGTGGTCTGGAAACAAGTTGCACATTGTTTGTGGAATAATGCTGACTATAAAAGAGAAAATTATCACCTATAACCAACTCTACAGGCAATAAATATTAATCAAAAATTGTGTTTGCTCTGAAGTACTCACTCAACTGCTCTGCCTAGTTAGTAAAAGATGTTATCTTTTCAAAGGTCTTCATTAACCCACCTGTCCTATGAGATCTGGTCATTTCCCATGACAAATTTATCTCCTACTATGAGTTTCATTAGAAACAGAAGGGAGTGAGGAACTCAAGCCATGGTTAGTGGAATTATACTGCTTTTAATCTTTTATGGGCAGAGATTTAAGGCTGATTCATGTCAAAAGGATACTGCTTCTTGCTGCCTAATTAAGATGCTGGTTGGGCCTGGCGTATCTTGAGGTATCTCGTTTTGCAGGGAGGTTTGAGTCTTCCCTGACACCTCCAAGCTAGGAAGACACCAACTACCTCAGATCAGAGGCTGAGTGATATATTAGCTCAGACTTAATGCCATTCTACACACATCCCTATCACTCCCAGACAAATGAGAGCGTACTTGAATATGAGGTGAACTTGAATATCCCTGCAAAGAGGCTGCATCCATACCCTTTGTCCACTTCCTGGTGGGACTGCTGCTCACATCACAAAATGTCCACCATAGATAGCACTTTAGCGGAGTCTTTATCAGTACTCTGAGAATTGAATAGGCAATTTGAAAAAAAGCAATTATAATGTACCACTACTTCATTTGAACAGTGCATTTTGAAAGGGGAGAAAAAAAAACACACAACAAAACACCTCTTATGTGATTGCCTTTCTGTTTTGGGAAATGAAAGGAAACTGGTTTTCTGTCTTGAGTTCTTTGGTGATGGTAGACTTCAGCCCCCAGTACTTTTATCCTTTTTGTTGTATACATGTGGAGGTTTGCTATGTGATACAGTGCAATATTTCTGATTGCAGGCTTCTATAGAACATCTCCTTAAAATATCCTTGGTAGTGTGATGTTATTTTACATAGTCTAGTTGACATGAGGATGTAGATTAAAATGCAGGTCAGAAGTTCTAACCAGGCTTGGCAGGCAGGAAAGGATATTGGTTTGACAGGGTAATTACCCATAGGAAGTGGTGATGCTGACACTAGTTTTAATTTTTTGGGTGCTGCTAAAGATGTTTATCTTCACTCTGAAAGCTTTAGTCTTTTATGGTTTGAATGCTGGCTGTGAGAGAAGCTGTCACTTTTCTCTCTGCTCTACCCAGCAGTAGTGCTCTTCAAAATAGTCGAAAAGATTTTTTCATCTGAAAGCAGAAGGAAAATATATTCTTACTTCTGAGCCTTTTTGTGAAACTCGTTTAATCAGAGATATACTGTCCTGAATTTGAATGAATATTGGGAGAGTGTTTGCTTGGGTAAATAACATGTATTATGTTATGGAGTAGAGATTTAATTGCTGTAGTTTGTAAATTTTTTTTTGTCTCCTCCATATAGAATTGGCTAGAACATAGTTTTCAAGACTATAAAATAATACCCGAATATTTTATGATTTCTTCTCTCTTACATAATTTAAACTGAGGATTCCTTATTTAAGAAAACCTAAAATGAATTTCAGAGCTTGTGTTATGTAAGCCAGTTAGTTACATCAAGCAGAAAAACTGAACACTGCCTTTGGGAGAGAGGGGTGGGGGGGAAACAAATGCTTGAAAGCAGAGTCCAGAGAATGGAGGACAGTTTGGGGACCAGGTTCTCCACAAACCACACCACAGACAGGCTGGCAAAAGGCATTGGATACACGTGGAGCACCAGTCAACCTCAAAGGTTCTTCAGGATCAATTTTGGATGCCTGTGTACGTATGTTCAGTGTGGGAATAATACTTAATGTTTTCATATGATTTTGTCTTCCAGAATGATTGAAGATTGTGGGAAAAGAGGAAATACCATGGCAGAAAGAAGGCAGCTGTTTGCAGAAATGCGTAAGTACTTCCTGGAAATGTTTGCTGTGATAGACCAAGCCAGTTGCTATGCAATGTCGGTAAAATTTATGCAAGCTTTCCACCTCAAATCTCCATTGCATAAATGAATATCATGAGACCAAAACCGCATGAAAATGGGCTGATTTGACCAAAGTGGGAAAGAGGGGTTTTCTACGTCAGATTTTTTGACTGATTTATTTAATCAGTAGTTTCTTAAGACAAAGATGATGGAATACACAGGTTGCAATGAAGAGGGATAAAGGTCTCCAAAACCTACATCTTTTCTTGGAGGTATCTGTAGTGGGTTGACCCCAGCCAGCTGCCAAACTGCCACACACTTGCTTAATCCCTAATCAGCCCCCAGTGGAATGGGAGAGAATATAGGGAGAGCAAATGCAAGCAAACTCATTGCTTGAGATAAAGACTTGATTAAGTGACAGAAAGAGAGGGAAAACTTACAACAGAAACCAGGAACCAGTGATGCAAAGGTGGCTATTCCCCACTTCCCAAAAGCAGACTGATGCCCAGCCAGTTGCAGGACAGTGTCTGCCTTGAAAGACAAAACTCCCCATCCCCTTCTTTCTCTACCCCAGTTTTATTGCTGAGCATGACACTGTATGGTGTGGACTAACCTTTTGGCCAGGTGGGGCCATCTGTCCTTGCTGTGTCTCCTCCCAGCCTCTTGCCATCCCCAGACAACCCTGGGAGGGGACAGAGTAGGAAACAAAAAAGCCTGGGTGCTGTACAAACACTCTTCAGCAACAGCTGAAACACGGGTATGTTATCAACACTTCTTTAGCCACAGATCTAAAACACAGCACCATGCAGACTGCTGTAAAGAAAGTTAACTGCATCTCAGCCAGACACAGTACAGGGGCTCATGTACTTCATACCCCACCTCAGTGTAATTTTTTATAGTTCCTAATGAAGTTCTGTGCTCCCTGCATGCTAGTGTGTCAGGGATGTACCATGTTCCTGCACTTCTGACAGTCATCTCTCTAGTTTCTCTTATAACCAATCCAGTGTTTCTCCAGGAAATTCTGTTACATGTGAGACTGTCACGCTGTTACTAGATTTACCTGGGTTTTGTGTGTAATTACTGAGCTTCCTGTTGTTTGTCCCCTGCCATGTAGTAAGCAATGACAGAGCATCTCCCTGACCTTGGGTGGGATACTAAGATGGGCATTACTGGGACTTGAGTTCTTGTGCATGATGAAAGGCCAGGTGTGTGCTGGTGAATTCAATGTGCTCAGGACTGTTCCCTGGGAGCGAGCCCTACATCTGAGCTCTCCAAATTAAAGGCTTCCCATTCAAATGGCCAACCAAGAACTGTTTCGGCCCATTCCACAGTGTCCACTAGCTCTATTGTGCCCTGTAATTGTTTTAGTATCATGCAACACTTGCTGTTGTAACTCATTAATATTTCTCCCTGATCTTTTCTCTGTGGTGCCCAGTGACAGGACCTGAGGAAATGGAATGAAGCTGTGTCAAGGGAGGTCTAGCTTGGATATTAGGAAAAGGTTCTTTACCCAGAGGATGGTTGGGCACTGAAACAGGCTCCCCAGGGAAGTGGTCACAGCACCAAGCCTGACAGTTCAAAAAGCATTTGGACAATATTTTTGGGCACATGGTGTGATTTTTGGGAGTATCCTGTGCAGAGCCAAGAGTTGGACTCAATGATTCTTGTGGGTGCCTTCCAACTCAGGATGTTCTGTGATTCAGTTGTCTGTTGTGTACAGCATCTTGGACCCTTGGAGGGAAATGGTGTACTTTAGCCAGAATCAAAAAATGTATTTGTCCATTATCAGAACATACTGTAGTTTTAATTAGATTTACAGGGGGGCATTGATTTTTTTATCAGACAAAGTCAGTGGCATAGGTACCATTAACTCCAATTAGTTTGAAATACTCCTAAAATATTTAGTACTTTGCTGTGAGGATTTATGGTTCGTTTCCGCAGTTTTGAAGGCTGTTTCGATGTTGGATTCTTTTGGAGGAGTTAAAGACATGTTGGGAAAATCAGCAGTTGGAGGCAGAGGAAGGACTATTTTCCTGTATTGTACACCAGTAGTTATAGTCTACTATTTTCTTCTTTCATATATTAGTATTTTGGCATATTTACTTCAGTCTGATTTATCTCACGTGTGCTTCCCGTTTCTGTTTGCCTGCCTCTGTTCCTCCACGTACTACATAGGTACACAGAGAACTGGACATTCCAACTAGGTAAAAGGAGGGGAAAATATTAAGTCTTCGTGGAAAAACTGAACGTATTTCAGCTATATTCATAAAGCACTGAACTTTGCATTCTGAGAGCTCCTCAGATACCTCTGTGTGTGTGGAGGGTGTGCTTCACTGACACTGAAGTTCATCCTGGCATTGCATTCAGCTGCCCCCAGCTGTGTGCAAGCCCACACCTTTAACATGTTTTAAAAAGCTATGTGCTCCTATGCCCTATGTATTGTGGGCCATGTGAAGCTTCTTAACATTCTGATAGGCATTACCTGTGGTAATAGGTAAAGTCCACAACCTGCAAATACCAGAGGAAGAAAATTCGTAATATAACGGCTTTTGCCAGTAGGTTCTTAGGACCTACATCTGCAAGTCTGTGATTAATACTCCACAATAATTTTATAAAGTGGGTCATGTTCCAGACTACACAAGATAGGAAAGAGGAAAAAAAAAGAAAAAATTAAGTCCGACTTTTTAAGTGGACGTTTGTCCTGAGCAAGGAATAGAAGGAATTGATTCTGACTTTAAATTTGGACTGCTGTGATTTTCCCTGTATTTTGAGAGGTTCAGCTTTTATTTCCATACCTTCAGAAGAGGCATCCTTCTAGTTCCAAATTACAAACTTTTGTGCATTAGTATCATAATTGTTATCACCATCTGTAGAGTCCCATGGTTAAAGCTTGTCTTACAACTCAAAATGCTCTATTGGACATCAAGCTGCTAGGTCTTAGTCTTACCTTAGTCTGACCTGACATGCCCATCAGAACTGATGAAGAGTTCAAAATGTACATCACTGTTGGCACATATTATCCAGCAAGAAAACAGCAGCCAAAGTTGCAGTGTGTCCCTTTGTTATTTTTGCAAACTGCAAACAGTGTTACATCACATGAGCATATTCAAAGGAAACAGAGTGAGGCACTGCCAGCAGGCAGAAGGAAGGAGAGGCCACTGGCAATCCTGTAAGGAAGTTCTAAATTTGCTGTCTCGTTTGCCATGCTCAGTCCTGCACATCTTTGCACTTGTTTTTCAGGACTCTCCATCATATAAGTGATGGCACTTTTCTACAGAAGCTATTTGACAAATAATCTCTGACTCTGGCAAAATGTGAATCAAGACAAAACTAAATTGTCTGTTCCAGGGTCTTACCAGCAACACCTACTCCCCAAATAATATCAAAATAATACCATCCACTGTGTGTGCAAATAGTAAAAAAGGGAAAAAAGCAACATTGCCTGCAAATTTGTATCTTTAGGATGATTACTGCCACCTCAGAAGCTCAATGAACCAGACTCTCCCTTTGCTTTCACTCTTTAAATCTTGTTAAAAGGCTGAAGTTTTATAAAGGAGCACTGAAAGTTTATTGGTAGTTTTCACTAAAGTTAAGAGGGGAAAAGTTACATTCATTTTACTTATTTTTCCTGTTAAAAAGGAAAAGCTTAGTGTTGCTTTATCCTCCCCTTCACCTGTAAAGAAATTTTCCTAGAGCCGTCGGTGAGATAAAAATGGAGAAGGAAAAAGACCTGTATAATTTTAACAATAGAGGATATGATGGAAAAAACTCACAAAAATACTTCCCATACCTGATGTTAAATAGTCAAAGGTAATTTCTCCTAGGAGCAGATGGTGCAGCTGGAAAAAGGGAGTAGCTGGGAGCCCTGGGAAGACAGTGTGAGAGAATTTATTCAGGGAAAGAGCAGAATCTGGGGAGAATAGAGAGTATCATTCTCATTTTCATCTCGTAGGACAGAGCACATTTGTAAAGTTTGGGTCCGAAGGATGACGTTGTTTAGGAAAGTGTGGGTGAGCAGTGCTGCCACAGGCAGAATGGAAGCTTCAGGCAAGATTTATCAGGGAAGGAAGCCCTCCAATTGAATCACAAGGCACAGAAAGGACCCCTCTCACTCTGGAAACTCCTTCTCAGAGACTAGTCTGAGTAGAGCTCCATCCAGTCCTTGTCCCAGACTTAGTCAAGAGTTTATTTCTTAAGGATTATATAGATGTAATTGATACTTTACATGACTTCATCATGCAGGATTAAGGATAGCAAACCAAATATATTTATAGGAATAAAATAAATATTTATTTAAATTATTATGATAACAATTAAGCTAAAATATTTTAATCAAAACTATTTACCAGATAGTCTAGATATTTATAACTAATTATATTGGGCACTATTTATTAAATAAATTTTTTCGAAAGTAGCTTAATAATCATAAAGTACAGATTGGTTTTACTAATCCATATCAACGCTGTGGGCAAATCTCTTCCACTTGGCCTCAAGAAATAACCTTGAGGGGTGTCCCCACTCCAGGGAGTAATTGCCATATACATATCTAGAAGGAGCGTGTTAGAAGTCCCTGCCATTAAAAAATGGAACTGAGCTTTTATAATGTGAAGTCAAATGTTTCTAGTCTATGTGTGCCAGCTCAGCAGCTTTCAGTAAGTTATCAGTACTATCACTTGTTGCTTCCTTTATCAGGAACTTTGTGTGCCACATCCTCACCAGTGCTGATTTCTGTCAGGCAAGACTGTTTTTCATGTCCCCAGAAGGTTTAGCTTTGGGATTGTGGAGTCAGACTGGTCTCAGCATTCCTGAACACCTAAAGCATCATGATCCACCTTCTCCATCCATCACTGGTAACTTAGGCAGATGAGAGAAAATTTGAACTGTTTTACCCCCACTTAGACAGAGTATCCTGCTACAGATGTGGCCACATGTTCAGCAGTTCAGCTGAGAAATCTTAAAGCATTGAGGAAGCTTTTTGGGTAAAAGCAGAGCTGTATTCCACTCCTCTTACATCCTGACTGCACCTTGTTTGGATGAGTTTGTTGGACACTGTGCCAGGTTCTGCCCCCATACTGGCCCCTGTGTACTGTCCTTGTTTGTGAGGTAGCTGCCACTTAGTTTGTTCCCATCTCTTGGACAGATGCTTTGGAAATCTTACTGGATCTTTACGTTGCAGCAGCCAGGGCCAAGCTTTGTGTGGAGCATAGAGCTGACCCTCAGAGGTCTCCACTGCAGAGAGTATACATCCACAAAATGGAGAAAGGCCTTACACCCCTTGTCATTGCCCCCTTCTGCAGATTGCCTTAAATCTTTATGTTACAGCACAGTATGTTTTCTGATTTGGTTTGCTAGCAATACCTTGCTCTGGTGTGGCATGTCAGCTAAAGATATTTGTTACGAGCTTTTTTTGCTAAATATTAAAATTCGACTGAGGTTTTCCCTGCTGTTGGAGCCTGGCCAGTATGTCTTTTAGCCTGCAGCTTGACCAGATTGTTCTTCAAAGTGACAGACACAGTGGGCTGACTATTCCTTGCCTTCCTTTATAAAATCCTTTTAACACTGTAGTTCCTGACATTCCCCTTGTTACTCCTCACTCCTCTCTACTCTCTCTGCAAAGGAGAGAGCCTTGAAAATTGTTAAATGGAGGCAGCTTATGTGTCCTCTTTGTTCTCTGGCTTCCCTGCTAGCAAAGATACTCACAGGTCACATTCCATACAAATGTCACCGTTCTTCTCTTCCACTAGGGGCTCAGGATCTGGATCGCATCCGTTTGTCCACCTACCGAACAGCGTGCAAGCTTAGATTTGTTCAGAAGAAATGCAACTGTAAGTATTGCAGCACTTCTTTCACCTACCATTGTCACAAGCTTTCCTCTGCATTCCGTGGTGTCCTTCACACCACTGACAAACTAGGACTGTGTGATCTGGCATTGCAAAGTACACTAATTAGAGTGCCTGCACAGACTTCAGATATTAACCTGTTTACATGAGGAACTTGCCTCAAATATGCCAGGGATTCAGTCATAGAAGGCTGGGTCAGGATACAGGCCACAACTTTAATTAATAAGTGTGTTAACTGCATTCTCCAGTGTTCTTGTGAAATAGCATTTGTGAGTGTCAGCAGGGCCCTGCAAATTAAATGCTTTTATAACAGCTCTGTGAGAAAAATGTTGCTTATAGTCCTCTTTTATTTAGGGTGCAGCAAAGTAAGTGCAATGTTGGTCAGACCCCTCTATTTCCAGAAGGCCAGGTAGACACAGCTCTTCTGAGAGAGTGAACCTGCTTGTAATCTCTGTGTATGTGTCTTACTCCCTCTAGGTTTTATTGGGAAATTTCCCACTTGATTTGTGACTTTTTTTAACTTCTCTTCTGAGATCCAGTCTTCTTCCCTTTACAGCTGCATTTTCTATTAGCGCAGTCATGTGCTGTGAGCTTTAAAGGGGGAATACATATAAAATCTGTAATGGAGTGTATACTTTCTTCTCCATCCAAAATAGTATGTAAGTACTTAGAAGGGAAGGTTTGGGTATATGTGCTTTACTGGACCTTTCCACACCAACTTAAATAAAAATCCTAACCAAGGGCACTCTTGTCAGCAGTAGCAGCAGGGAGAGGACCAACACAGAGAAAACAAGCGGGTTTTAGTCCTCGCATATAGATTGGAATGACAACCTGGCTATGCTTGTGCTACACACAGTGGTAAGTATGTTAAAAAATGCTCACTGTAGATAGAAATTTACTGCTCTGTTAGGTTCCTAGTTTTGGGGTTACGTCTGTCTATGTTACAGAAGTTTTTACTTACACTGTCCAAACATACTGGAGAGGCCGAGTTGTGATGGAAAAATATTTTGGAGAGTATTTACTGTGTTATTAGCCACACAGCTGATTGTTTAATCACTTTTGTAGCACACTTCTCGTATTTTTAATATGTCCTTAGCTGAAGTATGAATTGAAGGTTTGGTATCACATTATAAGCAGTCTGCCAGACACAAAACCCAGGGGGGGTTTAGTACCTGCCCAGCAGCTGGCTTCTCCCATTCAGGAGCAAATGTGTTGAAAGATGCTATTATGTTGTATTCAGTTGTTTATTTTTTAAAATCTTGTGTTTAGGAGGATGGCATTTTCGCTTCTTTTTCATGCTGACAGAATACAGTAGTCTGAGGTGACAAAAGTATCCAATTAAATGGATGGTGATAGCAAAGTATGTATGCAAGTGCATGCAAAGCAAATGAAAAAAGCCTAACAGGTAACAATAGCCTTGTTGCTGGGAGTGTCTGGCTGGCTGCAAATATACTGGGTTTTAATCTTAATTTTGTGTCTCTTATTTATCAACTGTGATCTGCTTTTTGTGGAACTGTTGGTTCTCTTCGTAGAGAATTAGTGCAGGTGCCCTGCAGTTTCCCAGCTTGTGCCAAGTTGCTCATGGACAGGACTTAGCTTCTGGTCTCCACTGATAACCTAGGAGTAATTTGCTGTTCTTGTTTAAAGATTTGTACTGTATCAATCTCTTCTTAGGAAAAAAAAAAATAAAAGGAGAAACTTTAAATGCCATCCTAAGTATTAGGTTCTGGGCAGCTTAAGGAATAAGTTGCTACTCTGGAACAGGGTGGATTGTGTGTCTTTTCACCATCAAGTACAGTTTTCTTCGTTATTTCGAGTAGACTGCTGCTCTCCCAGATGGGTTTCTCTTATCAATGGGAAAAGAAGTAATTCATTCTCCTGACAGGTATTCAGGCAATGGCTGTCCAAGAAAGACCTGCTAAACATAGAAACACTGAACTGAGCACTGCCCTTGAAATGGTTAATATCAGACCTCTGGCTCATGTCAGCTACTGTTTTGGGGCTTTTTTCCCCCTACAGATATTGTCATTATGCAACACCCAACAGTAATGAGACAAAAAAGAAAAAGGAGTCATGGGGGGGGAAAAAACCTTTCTGCTGCATCTAAGCTGGTTCATTTAGGGTAGAGTATAACAAGAAAAAGCTCAGATACAGTTCTGCTCCACTCCCAGTGCATAGCACTTCCTGCCACTCAAGCCATCCTTGTCTTCTTTCAGCTGTGCTCTCCTGCCCTGCCCTGGCACACTGGCCCAGACTTACTATGGAAAAATTGCTTGGAAAGACTGTATTTGAGGGGTTCTTTTAGAGCTAATTTAATAAATTGCAGAGAGCTGCTCTTGGCTACAGGCTGAAGGTGTATGAGGATGGAAGCAGAGAGCTGCTTTGAGTGCCAGAAGTGTTTGTTCCAAGGAAAGCAGAGCAGAGGCTTTATTAGCACCATCTTTTTTACCCAGAGGTGTCCATTAGCATAGGCAGTCATGGGATATCGTTTAACAGGCAGCCACACTTACCACACACAGTGCACTGTTTGTTTCTGCTGCCTTTAATGCAGACACAGACACAGGTTCATCTCCTGGCCTCCCTTTGTGTATTCTTCTGTCAGTACAAAAGCGTTTTTTTCTGAAACCTTCAGCAGCAGGCTGGGTTTTATTGGCAAAGTAGGCAGTGTGCAATGGGCAAAAATCATATTCTCGGAGCCATCCTCTCTTGCAGAATTTCTCCTGAAACTAGTTAAATTATCTGGGAAAAAATTACAGAGAATATGACAGATTACCACCTTTTACCAGACTATCACTACATATGTTGCACCTTGAGTACTGCCACTGTTGATCAAATAATTTGCTTTGTGAAATTATTTCATTTTCTTAAGAAGAAGATTTCTTAGCAGATGTTTAGCCAACAGTCTTCAAAATTGCAAATATATGTCTTTCTGATAATTCTGTAAAACTTTGGGAAAATACGCTATGTGTGGGAAGTATTTCTTTTATAAAAATGCCCCTGAGAATTTTAAAGTGACAGTTTAAATACAGTCATCAAAATGTGAAAAATCATTATCAGTCACTGCAGTTATTTGTAAACAGGATGGAATTTAATCCAGTCCGGCCTTGTTCTTCAGAAAAACAAGAAATTCTTCTTAAGGACTCATAAAAAAAGTAGATAAATTCAAAAAATCTCTGATGTTACCTTTCAAAGAAAAATTCCTGAAAATTTAAGCATTCCTCTTTACCTAAGTTAACACTGCAAATAAATAATAGTAACATTTACAAATTATTGTTGCCACACCTCTGAATCTGCTAAGTGCCCAAATGTGGTATGCAATATGTGACAAAAGTCCCAAAAGCAGGAGACGTGAAATTCTGAATGCAGAAATCCTAAAAGCTGGGAAACCTTGTTAATTCACCATGAATATAACCTAATTTTATTCTTCTTATTTCTGCTGACAGTTTCTAAAATTAGAAATAATGAAAAGAGAAACTCTGTAGGTAATGTAGGTACTTTTGAGAATGTGGTGGGTATAAAAAGAGATACTTGCAGATTACTTGCTGATTGCTTTGCAGAATTGCTGTAGCAATAGACCTGTTGCAATAGCAATAGTCTTCCCTTAGTTATAAATACCAGCACAAGACATAGATGCCTTTTCTGGAAAATAAAAATAAATAAATAAATACTAAAGTCTTGAGACGATACTGAGATTTGGGCATGAATAATTCCAAATGAATGCAAAGAGTTGTGGGCAGATGGATCTTGGAGGACACATTGCTGGTGATTATGTCATCTTGAAATCCCAGAATGTTAAAGTCAGGAGTGTGTGAGCTGACTGTGGCCACTTTACTGGTGGATGGTGTTGGATGTACTCCTGGAAACAGCAGCATCCTAATCATTTGAGGTTAAATTTCATTATTTGGGGTAATAAAAGCAACTAGGAAGCAGGTACAGAAACCCAATCAAACATGCTACATGTTTATTCCAGTCTGTACTGTACAAAATATACCGAATGGGAATAGCTGACTTTATCATACAGATTTTCTAAATGTGCTTTAAAGGTGGTCCTAGATAGTGCACACTGCAAGAATCAAGGAGGGAGATTGAAGAAATACAGGTGAGCACTGTGAGGTCTGAAACAGCCACAGAACTTGAAAGCTCTATGAGCCAATGTTGCTCTCACCAGGTCGAACAGGAGAGTCTTGTCCTTTACTTGGCTGCTAGTGCATTGGAGCAGGCTTTGGAGCACCTGAGTACATTCTCAGCAAACATAACTCCTGCTCAGAGCCCCTTACTGCCAGGAAAATACTGTCTTGGCAAGGTTGATTTGCTGCTGTTTATCCATGGCACCCAGACACAGAAGCATCTTAGGCTTTCCTAAAACAAGGATGAAAGATCAATGACAGCAGTTAGACCTATCTCTCGACATTCACCAGTATCCAGAACCACCAAACCCCACCATTTATAATTATCCCCACTGATCATTGTGCAGTTGATTTATTTTAATATTTCTTTCTCAGCGAATTTATTAACATGCTGAGATGAAATACCATGTTCACATGCAAATTCCTTCTGGGGTATGGTGACAACCAGGAGTAGGACATAACAACATATCATAATCAAAACCATTATACTATTAAATATCACTCACTAATACAGAACTCTGTGCCTGGAAAACTACTGCTGTCCTTGATGAACTATCCTAAATGTGTTGTGAGATCATTCTGTGACTATCTGCAAAAGCAGACTTTGCTGATTTCCCTAGATCAGAATAAATCATTGACAGTTGAAAGTGTGAATCAAAAGCAGTGCTGGCAATGGTAATATGTGGCTTAATTAATGCAGACATAAAGAGAGCTTGTTTTTCTAGCAGTTTAATCTCAACACCTTAGGGTGTTGGTGTCTTTGTTTCTCCCTTTAATATTGTTTAGGGTGAGTGTTTTTTTTTTTTTTTAATTCTTTTGGCCTATCCAGGTTGTAGTACAGCAGTTTCCACATAGGGAGCACATCTGCCATGACTCTGATGGAAACTTTATGTATGTCCAAGGCAGTCTCCTCCACCTCCACCTTCTCTTTGTTCTGCTTCCTCTGGGCTTGTGTAGTCACAGCTGAGGCATGTAGGCATGTCAGCTTAATCTCCATACATGCTTTTGGGTGCTTCCTTGATCTGATCTGCCTTTTTACGTTTGTTTTAAGTTAGGATAATTTCTCCCCTCCTGAAATGTAATAATTTCCTAGTGAAAATGCATGATAGTTACTGTAAATACATTATTTTTAGGTGCTTTTCTTAAAGCTCTTTTCTGTCTGTACTCTTAGACCTCCTGTAATGCTACAGCAAGCTGCTGAAAATGGGTTTGTCCTAGAAACTGTCAATCTGGGTATGAAATGAGATCAGCCTGTATGAGCTACTGGCCCCCATCATCATGGCAAGCAATTTTTAAAAAAATATTTTATTTAACCTAAGTAAAATTGCTAAGGATTGGGATTTTACTGTATTTTTTCTATGCTGGGCTGACACTTAATGTATCATTTTATCCCATCCCATTCAACATGCCATTCACCACAAAATGAAAAGTCACAATATCTGGTACTTGTCATAAAAGGAAAGGATAAGTAAGTCTTGATTCCACACTGGAAATGGTGCATGACCTTTGTGTTATCCTGTGTCTGAGGAAGTTAACAGGACATCCAGGTTCAACTTTCTTCTTCTGCATGACAAAATCTATGCTGATCTTACACATCCAAAAGAGTTCCCTAAACACAAAGCTAGAGGACACTCACAAGTGTTGTAGTCTGTGCTGCTGATGTTTAACCACCAAATCCTTCAGCTTTCCATGTTGATTGATTTAGGACCATGTAGCTGTTCCTCTTTACTCAAATGAGACCTCTTGCCAGTGTAGTATAAAGACATTCATCCTTAGACTCAGTGAGTATTGATTTTCTCAAATGTGAAATAGAGTGCACAACAAATGTGCAAAGGTGCAAGAATCCCATGAAGATCCCTGCCATGGCAGGAGGTACTCACTCTCACTATCCTGCCTTTTATATCCCAAGAACTGTATAGCCCATGCAATTTTGCACTCGCCCGTTTTTTTTCTTTTACTCAGGAAACTTACCATCAGAAACAGACCCACCAAATTATGATGATTTACAGAATTGTTTCAATTAAATAATTTAATCCTTCATCACTGTAGTTTCCATGGTTAGTGCTCTGTTCTCATTGTTGCGTTTTATCCTGTTTCTTATTTCATCTTGGAAGCAATAAAGCGCAAGATAGTTTCAGGCTGGGTCACAGAGCAATCAAACTGAATGACAAGCAGTGTTGCCTACTTGAGAAGTGCAAAAGGTCTGCTTGGCTGCAATTTGAAGCAATCTGCCTCTTGAATTTGTGATCATGGGATTCTCATATTCTTTTAAACCCTGAGTGATGAGTCTTATATGAGATTTGCTTAAAATCCTATAGTTTGGAAAGAAAATCACCATTTTTTACATTCTTACTTTTGTTTTTCATTGTTGACCACCTTGGATATTCCATGATCTGCTTATTACTATTACATAAAGGTAGAGGCTGGAAATATTTGTTTTGTTCTTTGTTTTCTATTTTAATGAAAGCCGAGTCTTAAAAGTTCCCTTACAGTGAGTGACATTATTCACATGGCTCCAAGAGGTACAGCTTTAGAAAAAAGCCACTCTGTATTACAAGAGTCATGATACCATTGTGTAAGTTACTAATTCTGGTATCCTGCAGTATTTGAAGAATGGAAAGAGAGATGAGTTAATGATTTTAAAAACTTTTTTGTTCCTTTGTCTTCACCAATGACTTAGAGACTAAATGCTTCTGGAATTGCTAGTATTGTTCCATATGGGTTTCCAGGCAACTATGGAAAAAGGATGCATATATTATACATTCTTCATTATGCATCAATTATTTAATCAAAAGTTCAAAAGGGCGTGATTTAGCATATTCCCTGCAGACAAATCCTTAGTCTGTAAGTGTTCGCTCAGAGCACAATATCCTGAAAATAGATTCAGATTTTCTTTTCCTTTCAACTGTAAAAGTTTATTAATATGCTTGACAATCGTAATAGCTGTTAGAGAGGTGGCATATAACCTGTGTATTTGGCATGTTCATTGAGGGACTGCTGTTCATCTTTTCTTCAGTGTTACCATGAAGTGTACTCCTGTTATATAAGAGGCTTGTGTTATCTCAGATGTCCCTGAGTATTTGCTCTTAAAGGCTGCCACTGCAAGTCTGTCTCATCCAAGACTGAGACAAGAACCATTGGATATTTGGAATTAATTTTAATATCAAAAGAGTGGAACAAGGATATGTACCTTAAAACTGTTACATTCTCAGTTGCTTAGAGATTGATTTTTCAAACATACCCATGATCCCAAGTGGCTCCTGTTGAAAACAGGAGTTGCAGAAGATTGTCAGCTATTATTATTTTGTCCTTTAAAGAGGAAAATGACTGATTTGGCTTTCTTTAAGACAGAAGTTGACAGACACATGGCCTAGGTCACGTCACAAGTATACCTAGATGCTGCCCTCTGCTACACAGGTGGCACAGCTCTGCCTGAATGCAGACAGCTTTTGTAATTGGATCATAGCTGAAAATCTCTTCCTACTGACTTCCTGAACTCTGTGAAGACTGCCATTCACTGCGCTATTTCTGATGGCTTTCCTGATGAACATGTAAGGTTGGACAGTCTGTTCTGTTCCCTGCTGATGTCTCTGAATATCTGCTGCCGGTGATAGGCATCACTCACCTTTGTGTGACAGCCTTTGTCTTAGTTTCCCCAAGCCAGGAAGTTTTTGTATCCTATTTCACATTAGTCCTCTTAATAAATATTTCAAACAAAAGAAAAATTATTATTATTATTATTATTATTATTATTATACCTTGGTGATCACAGAATCACTGTATCTTCTGATTCTTTGCGTGAGAACTTTTTCTTCTTTCATCCTCATGTTTTCCCTCAATCTGTAGCTGTGTTTTTAAGTCTCCTTCACTATTTCCCTGTCCTTTCTTCAGCTTTGTGTCATTATCTGTGGCATTTGCTTTATCTCTGACTTCTCTGCAACCTTCATTCGCTTGTCTGCCCTCTCTTTTCCTGTTACTCTGGTGGTTCCAAGAACCTTTTTTCAGGCAAACCCTCTCTTACACTTGAGCCTTTGTTCCCTTTCCTTGGGCTGTTCTGGTCTGTCCTCTTTGGGTCTTTTGCTGGGTCTGCCCTGATGTCACATGAGCACCTCCATAATATGTCAGAGTGCATTAAGCAGTGTGACTTAATGCCTGTCACATATGGGTCATTCTCTCGGGGGTTTTCTGTATGACATCCTCTTCATGTGGCAAGGGGGAAAAGAAGTAACAAGTCATCTTTGGAGCAGTTATCAGTGAGTTTGGTGATTGTGGTCCTTTGTTCCTAAGGACCTTCATCTTGAAGCCCTATGTCTCCATTCTGGACTCGAAGCAGTTATTCTTGAGGAGTCATACATGAGCTCAGTCTGTACATACATGTTTTCTGCAGAGACTAAGGGACAGTTTTTATGTACTTGCAGATTCCTCACAGGATAAGCTGGACTATTTTGCCCAATACGTGTGTTTTAGCATTGCATTCACAGAATCACAGAATTATTTAGGTTGGAAAAAACCTCCAATATCATCAAGTCCAACCTTTGACCCATCACTGTCTTGTCAACTAGACCAAAGCACTTAGTACCACATCCAGACATTTCTTGAACACCCCCAGGGGTGGTGACTCCACCAACTAAGTCCCTGGGCAGCCTGTTCCAATGTTTAACAACGCTTTCAGTAAATAAATTCTTCCTCATGTTTTGAACTCCTTCTCCATTGCATCTGCCAAGCTGGGAATTTTGCTGAACTTTTCTTACCCTTGTTTTTAAGCCATCAGTCAGCTCAGGAGGAGTAGGCACTGCACAGCCTTCCTCCAACCTTAACCACACGGTCTGCACCATCTTCCTGCTTACACAGTGGTCTCCATCACAACCTGACACAGAAAGTCTGATCTGTCTCCAGCCATTCCTCATTCCTGTCTCCAGTAACTTTTACAAGTAAGCCCACTGTGGAGCCAGCCACAGCCAGTGGTGGAAGTTCTCAGCATTTATGGGATTCTTCAGGGTGATGACAGCAAACAGTCCCCAGAAGGAAAGTCAGAATGTGGGACCTGATGTCATTTTTATTATAATTCTCTCCTGTAGTTCCCAAAGAGTGTCTTTTTGCCTGCTCATTTTCAGTTACGTCAAACGTTTGTGTAACTCTAGTAATAGAGATCAACTTTGTAACACCCAGAATATTCAGAAAGAAGCTTTAACTTAGCCATTATATCATATTTTAATGCATCTAGTTTTATTTTCATTAATTCTTAGTGGAAGATTTCATACAGCAAGTATCTGGTATGCCAGGACAAATTGTGAGAACAGAAGATGTTGGCTCTAAAAATAATTTCCTGCTTTTATAAGTGTGAAGAGACTGCACGATATAATGTCCTCAGTGAGTATTGTTATTAATACAGTTCTGGGTCTCTGCACAATGAACATTCAGCTTTCTGGCATTAATGTTTGTGATATACAATGGCTTTACAAAGGCCGTTTTCTTTGTGCTTAATCAAGGCATTCCTAGGCTGAATTCAGCCTGAGTTGTATCTGTGATATTATTTTTGGCTGCAGAGGTTTTCAAGCAGGGTGTTTGCCCCTTTAACCGAGAAAAGTGTAGGCTAATTCCACAGAAGTTCTCTCTCTGCTCAGCCTTTTCTTTGTCCATGTGGATGGATAGACGGATGTCTCCTTTCCTGACAGGGAGTAAATTGAAAGTAACTCTTTTGAACTCATTGACATCACTATGGCACAAAGGAAAGAATGAATCAGTCTCTCAGTGTGTATTGTTTGAGGAGGTTGAACTCAATTTCTGATAAATGAGGTTGACACTAGTATCATACTGCATCTCTTGTAGAGGTCCTGATCTTCCCCAAACTTAATTTTCCACAGTTCATTCATCTCTATTTTGCCTTGAAACTCTTTATTTTGTCTTGGATTTGCAGGATATCTTTAAGGACTGTGTGTGTAAAATAAAGGATGACAGATAAGTGGCCATGTACATTGAGACTCTTACTCCATCTAGGGGCCCTGACAACATCATTAAAGAGCTTCTGTTACACACAGGGGGAAGGATAGATGTGTGAAACTTCACCTAAATCTCATTTATCTGCCATTTCACATTCTGCAGTCTTGTTGCCTTTCTCAGTGTTGCTGATTGTTGAGCTATGTTTGTATCAACTGGAGCTTTTCTCCTTGGCCTAGTCTTTATTTCCTCAAGAGATGTGAAGTTTTAGAGCATGGTATTTTAAGGGGAGACACTGCAGTTGCCTTCTGGTTTGGGAATACTGAGAGTGTCAGCTGGGGAAATAGAGCACTGACCCACTCTTGCAGAAGACATTGCTTTGAATGTGAGTAATGTCAGGAGAGAAAAATCTGGAAAGATTCTGGAACACGAAGACAGAGTTCAGTCAAATATTCTGGATAGTTTCTCTGAATAAGAGACTGTCCACTCAAATGAAATTGATACCCCAGAAGTGGATATTCTAGATACCAGGATCCATCTTTCCCGCTTTCCAAGCTGATTATAGCTCATATTCCAGAAGATTTTGTGGCAAATAAATTGCATTGCTTTCAAATGTAATCCATGATTAAATACCTATGAAAGCTGGAACCTATGACAGTAACTAGCAACTTGATTACCAATCTCAGCAAAAGGTTAAATAAGATCAGTCTGAACTGTCCCTATGACTTCAGGCATAAGATGCTTTTTCACCAAAGTCCTGTGTGTCACATGAATGTCCTGCTTCATAGCAGTGCTCTTGCTCTCAACAGCTGAAGTTGGTGCTGGGATTTTGTCCCAGGAACCCCGTGAACTGAACCAAACTACTCAGAAGAGAGAAGCATATGTTAATAGTCTGTCTCTTCTGCTCTGGAGATGAAAAATGCAGTTGTGGTATCAGACTGTTTACCCAAGCATTACATTCAGCTTAAGTATTTCTCTAATTATTTTTAATAGATGAAAATGTTGTGGGTCAAATTCAGTCCGCATTGCATAAGAAAATATTTCAATTAATAGAATAAGGATCAGGTTAAGAATTTGCATATATGTAAAATATCACGTTTTATATTCAAGAAAGTGCACAATTCATCTTCCATTAGTATTACGTACCTTGTGTTGCTGTTTACAGTCTGGCCAACCCTAAATGTTTTTTAAAAATAGTACTACAGAAAACAAAGTAACCATGGATCACACTCTGAAAAACAGGATGTGTGCCAAAGAGGGCTTTTGTTTTCAAGCAGTTCTAAATGTATAATAGGTGCTCATTCTTTTTCATTGACCTTTGTGATATGACTGAACCTTAAAGGTTGATAATGTAATCTCAACTTGTTTTCTATAGCTATTAGGGAAGAAATTGTTGTAAAGAACTGTTAAATCGCATTTTCCCTTATCATCACAAGCTATTTTTAAAGGAAACAGCAGTTGATATGAGATTGGGGATAACACCCTGTATCCTTAAGCCGTTAACGTGCACTGCTTCAAAATGAATGAAAAACGTAAATAACCCAATTTGTTAACATTTGCATTCACTCTGTGGTTGTTTTTGGCTGGTAACAGTGCCAAGCAAGCTGTAGTCCTCCCGTGGCATGGGGGGGGGGAGGGGATGGATGGATGGAGCTGGCAGCGGTTGTATCAGAGGGAAAAAGGAAATTAATGATGAAAGAAAGATGCGGTCTAAGTCAGACTTGGCATTTGAAGAAGCATACTGCTGGAGAAGATGTTATCACTGTAATAAGGGCATCCAGCATGAAGACATTCTGCCTTTTCCACCGCCCTGGTTTGGCATTGTTTGCCTGTCACCCGTGGTCGGCTGTGCAGGACATCCTCACAACCAAATCTGCGCGCACGTAGCCTTGATCCGACCGAATACAGAGACAGGGCCATTTTCGGCAGACAGCGGTGGGGATGCACCGCCTCTGATCCGGCTCTCCCGCCTGACACTGTGCCAGGAGAGAGTTAAAACGCTGGAGCGAGCGTGGCTGCGTTTAAAATACACCCAGGAGTGCCATCCTGTGGCGAGGAGCCGGCGGGAGCGGGCGCGGCGTGCCCGTGTCTCGGCGTGCCCGTGTCCCGGTGGCCGGCGCGGAGGGAGCGCAGCCGGCACGGAGCGGAGCGCACCCGGCACGGAGCGCAGCGCACCCGGCACGGAGCGGAGCGCACCCGGCACGGAGCGCAGCGCACCCGGCACGGAGCGCACCCGGCACGGAGCGGAGCGCAGCCGGCACGGAGCGGAGCGCACCCGGCACGGAGCGGAGCGCACCCGGCACGGAGCGCACCCGGCACGGAGCGGAGCGCACCCGGCACGGAGCGCAGCGCACCCGGCACGGAGCGCGCCCGGCACGGAGCGGAGCGCAGCCGGAGCGGAGCGGAGCGCACCCGGCACGGAGCGGAGCGCAGCCGGCACGGGTCGCCTTGTCTCTCGCACGATCTGAGCTGCGCCGGAGGAGCAGCGCTCACACGCAGCTTCTGCTTCTCCTCTGGAAACGTTTTTTTTAAAGTCTCCGTAATTCAGTTGTCAGATATTCGCTGTCAGGTTCACCAGATATATTTTACAAACTGACCTGAGAACTCAAATGTAGGGCAAGCTGACCTTTTTTAAGAGAAACGAGAAAGCTGTTTCATACCATACATATCTATTGACCAAGTCTTGTTGCCTCATGAGTTCTTTGGCTGTTGGAAAGCTGACACTTGCCTACACCCTTTTGTAGGAATTAATAAGTCAGACTGAGGCCTGATTACACAGTGCCTCAAATAAAGCATTTCTCATTAAAACAGTTCTGCAGTGGGATCACAAGAGTAGAAGAGACACACAGTCTAGAAATACCATTGTCTTGGGGTGCTTGGAAAGTTTCTGACTGTGGAATACATGTAGCAATAGTTCTGCTATTTGCATGTTGGTCTTTAATTCATAAATATGTTTAACTCTTAAAATAAGAAAATTATGTGTAATCAATGGATTTAAGCCATTATTGTTGACGTCTTAGAAACAGGGCAGAGTTTTATTTCTTTCCTACTTGTCATCAAAATACTAAGAAGCTTAGATTTTTTTATTATTCTATTTTATATATGTCATACTTCGTTCATAATTTCAAATAAATTATTTCAAAGCACGTTTTAAAAAAAAGGAAACACTTTGCCAGCATCTGGGTGACAAGTAGATGACAACAGTTTCCCAGCCCAGCACTCAGGGTGAATCACCCACTGTTCCCTTTTGCAGAATTGACTGTCATTAGTGCTGCTCCTTGGATAGACTGATGGCTCACCCACAGAGAGCCCTTCAGTCTTAGGTTAAATATAGGTAAGGCAAGATGGTCAGGAATTGACAGCAGGGGAAGAAGGAACTTCCATTGTAAATTAAACTAACGTTTAAAAGAAAAATTTTACTGGAGATCTTTATACACTCATACACCTCGGTGGATTTGTCAGGTACCATATTAAACATAAAAGACCACATTGCAGTGTATTGTTAGCCTAATGATTATTCCTCATTAGTAACACTTGGTCAAAGTTCTGTAGTGATCAGAATCCAAGGAGGTTTTAGAATAATTCATTTTACCTTCTGGGCACAACATAGGTAGAGTATAATAGGATGCGAGCCCAAGCATGCAGACAGGGGAACCTTTAAAACTTTCCCTAAATTTTCAGTGCCTCAGTTGTACACATTTTGTCCTGCAGATTCCCAAACAACCAGCAGCCAGATTGGGCACCCACTCAGGAATGTCTTCTGTGCATGCAGTGTGCAGCTGGCTGGCAGATGCCCAGACAGCCTGGCTCCTAATGGCTGGGACATGGCTTGTCCCACGTGGCATCACGGGGACAGGTGATCTGCGTGAATCCAGTGAGTCCAAATGCAGCTGACTTACTCTGTATGCACACTGGTTCAGGAAAAAGCTGTTTCTGTTGGCTGGTCTAAATGTTTCGTTCCTAACCTGGGCACTCCTCCTCACCACTGAGATGGGCAGGTAGAAGTGGATAACTTTATTCCAGCTTCCTGCTGAGCCAGTGCACACTACACGCCTGTGCAGTGTCACAGCACAGGCAGAAAGGTGAGGAGGAGGAGGAGGAGGAGGAGGAATGCATGCTGCTGACAGGGGATTAAATGGAACCATGACCTCCCTCTGAAATCCCTCAGTCTTCAAGGGAAAGCTGAAGAAATATCTGAGTACACACAGTGCTGTGAAGGCCTGCAGTACACCTCACACAAAACCTCTTGAGTATGTGGAGGACTCTTTCTCAACCATTCTGTGGTTCTGTGGTTTTTTAATTCATACATGTGTTAGAGAAGGGCCTTGGAGCACAGCTTACTTGAGTAATGATTTTAGAGAAAAGTCAGTGAGGCAACACTGACTGCCTTTCAGTAAGAGTTACTGTGTTTTTGCAGTGTAGGTTCATGATCAAACAGGGACACCACAGAATCAATGAAGTTGGCACAGACTTCTGGAAAGAGCAGGGTCAGCTACAGGAGATTGCTTAGGGTTTTGTCCAGTTCAGGTTTGATTATTTTGAAGGATGGAGACTCCACAGCCTTTGCGGGCAATATTACCCTGTTCAAAAATCCTCGCAGGGAAAATCTTTTTCTTACGTTTAAATGCTTTCCTGTATTTGTGCTGTTTCCTTCAGTCCTTTCACTGTCCTACCCCTGAGAACAGTGTGGCTCCATGTCCCCTACTCCCTTGCATTGGATCATGGAATCATAAAATGTCTTGGGTTGAAAGGGACTTCAAAGATCATCTAGTTCTAACCCCCTCCATGGGCAGAGATACCTTCCTGTAGACCAGGTTGCTCAAATCCCCATCCATGGAGATGACCCATCCCCATCCTGGCCTTGAACACTTCCAGGGATGGTCACCCACAGCTTCTCTGGGCAACCTGTTCCAGTGCTTCACTACCTTCACAGTGAGGAGTTTCTTCTTAATATGTTTGGACTAAGAGTAGTCTGAGTGTGCCAGACTGTGTAGAGTGACAGCTGTCAACAGATGTACCCTGTCAAAGAGTGCCTTGTTTTAGCCCTGAGCAGAAGCAACACCCTGGTTTATTTTCTTTTTCATGTAATTTCGTATCCAGAGACTGTAAAATCCGCAAGCCTTCATTGCTGGCACTTGGATCTGCATAGTAGTAGGATGTGCAGATAAAGCTCCCAGTGATCACACTACAGCTCACTGATTTGAGGGGCAGCAGGTGTAGTTTAGAGGGAAAACATGCCTCAGTCAGCCCTCTGTTACCTGCTTGGCAGCAGGAGAGAGGGATCCAAACAGAAAATGTGAACAGCTTCCCAGGGCTTCTTAGCAATGACAATGACAAATGGCTCCAATACCCTAATTTGTGATGGGTTCGTAGATTCTAATGGAAAAAAAAAAAAAAAAAAAAAAAAAGAAGAATCGTCTAACATATTTTATAATATTTTTAGGATTGTTAGACAAGGAAGCATAAATCTTTCCCTTTTAATGAAATCCTCTTGAAATTCCTGAAATACATCAAGTGCCATTGATTTCAAATGACAGTACAAGTATGCTTAAAGTCAAGCATGTGTGCAAGAGCTTTGCTGGACTGAAATCTTCACTAAATGTATAATTGTATAAAATGTATAAAAAGTAGCATTTTGGAAATATTTTAAACTAACATTTCTTTAAAAGTTTCTTCTTGTATTCACCAACAAAGGAAAATATATCGAGGAGAATTTTGGTCCTCGATACATTTACTTAAACCTACTATATGTTGAATAAAGCTGAATTGATTGTTAAAGCCCTGATTTAATCACTTCCTGTATTTGATTAAATGTGATCTTTTCTTCCATGTTCATTTAGTAATAAATGGAGAGATAACTTTGTAAAATTCATGGTTAGAGTGTAATACAAAAAAATTAAATAGAGCAGATGAGGATTTTTGTATAAGTAGATCCATTTAATGGTAAGAAATCTTAAGCACAAAGATTAAGCACACAGACTGTTTTTAAATTTTTAAATTTTTTTACTGCTTAGAAGATAAATTTTGCTACAGTTTTTTCATTTTTATTTTGCTCAGGGCAACATCATTTCTTGACAGCTGATGTTTGAAGTAATCTGCCTCCTTTGAGATTAGTGATATATCCAAGATTATCTATATCTCAGAGCCTTTCCATAATTTTAAATTACATGATGGAGAGAAAAATTCATTTTTCACTGCATAAGTAAATATTAATTTCTTTGCTTTGAGTTGAAAAAAAGGAATGTAGTCCATCTCTTCTCTCTCATTTGGCCTATTAAGATATTGTACCTACCAAACAGGAAATTACTTATTGCAAATAAGTTAAAGTTACTAGTTACAATAAATTAAAAATACATTGGTTCTTTGAAGATGAAGAATGAAGAGCCTAGAAAATGCCTGAAGAAAAAAGGGAGGATCAAGATCAGTAAAACTGACATATGTGTGTATAATAAGCAACTTAAGATTGCTAAATTTTGTTTTCTCTAAATGTATCCAGGGTACATCTCTTCCACAAACTGACCTGTTGACAGAGTTGTAGGTGATGAAATTCTGCACTGTAACCACTAATTGCTCGCTTTCGTTATAAAAGTAGTAAAAAGTGAAAGGAAAAGGTATTCTGAACACAGTTAAAGCCAGGAGAGCAAGATGTAAAACCCAAAGGTATCTGAAAACTTCTTAGTTTGAGGAAAATAGAAAACTCCTTTCAAACTGAGCCAACCATCTTCATCCCCACTGCATCATGCAGGGAGAGACTGACCAGCTCTGTCTCAGTGCACTGGTAACAGGCACTTTCCAAATGTTACTTTAACAGCTGAAGGAGTCCACTGAAGGAAATAACATTTGCTATTTGGAGTGTATTTTCATGCATTAATCTTAATTCTCTGCAATTGAGTCCAGGTCTACTCAAAGAGTGCATTTTTTGGTAATGATTGCAGTGGAGTGAATGGCAGCCATCTGTAATGCTCCTCATCGGCATTGTCCCACTTCTGTCCAGACACTGAACTTTATTTACATTCACTAATCACTGTCTCTTACTGAGCATGCTGAAATATGAAACCTTCTATGATGCTGTTTAAATATTACATAATGTTGTAGAAGTTAAATTAGCAGACAGTGTTTGCCATAGAAGGTGGAATAACAGCTTTAGCTTAGCTTTGACTTCAGAGATCACTTAACAGAAACCCTAAAGGGAAACATAGCTTAGCAATTGCTTATGGAGATTGTCTACATTTTTTTCAGATATCAGGCAAATGAGTGAGATCTACACCTGGGTAGCTGTGCTGTTTACAGAGTGTGAGGCCTTTCTGAAAGGTCTGTGAACACTGGCTGGGCTTCATGATTTTTGATAGCCTAATACCACACAGGCACTAGATACAAGCAGCTTTTACTCCTACTGCATAGTGATCATCTGCTGGCACTGAAGGAACAACTGACAGATTTCTCTAGTTTTCCAAATCTGTTTCCAAAGGGGCATCTTTCACATGCTGAGGCATAATTCGCTTTTCAGTGGGAAACGTGGGCAAAGCAACAAAAGCAACAACAGCAATTAGAAGTCAAAAACAAACTTTTGGAGCTTTAGTTTCTTGAGGGAATTTGAGGCAGATTTTAGGAGAGAGAAAACTCTCCTGCATTTATATGCTGCTTTGTTACTCTGCGGACTGTTCTTGTTAGCATCATGTAGCATGTAGAAATCAGATTTGGGGTTTATTGCACTACGTGTTGTGCAAACAGAGTAAGGAGATATGCCTTCTTCAGTGAGATTAAAACAGTCTCAGGGATGGATAAATAAATAAATGAGCATAGCAGGTATTATGGAAAACAGGTAGAAGAGAAGATGAGGAATGTAAGCTTATGCAAAGTTTGTAAGATTGATATTCTGTTATTACATTGAACAGAATACAGATTCCACATTAGCTATAGGCATCAATTTCTATTAGTACAAATGAGTGGAGCTTGCAGAGTCCTGTGGTTTACTTCCCTTTTGCCAATACTGACAGTTTGACTTGGCAGCATGATATAATACGTAAAAGTTTGCTTACTGCATGAGTAACCTTAAAAAATAATAGAATTCGAGGTGATCACCTGAATGTAATCTGCACAAGGTCAAGCAATGCAATGTAAGAGGTAGTGACTGTGGCAGGATCTGGTAGCTGTTCATACAGATTGAAGTATTTATTATTCATATTTTATATAAAACCTGAATTATTCTAGGTCATGTTGTAGTCAGAGTAGAAAAGACATCTTTTCTTAATGTTTAAGGAGGCAGGTGTGGGATTCAACTCAATTAACCTTACCAGCTCTGAGGTTACATGTCTCGTGTAAACATGTTGCTTTAGTCTTTGTCTGTAGTCGGTGAAGAAATAAGGGCAGATTCACAGCACTGCTCATCCCACCTGTCTCCCAACAGATGCTTTAAGGTGCTTATTTCTTTCACTGACATGAGGGGGAGCCTTGGTCACCAATCAACAGTAGACAGTTTTTTACATTTAATATAGCTGCATGATTCTTGTCTGTAACAACTGACTTGAGTAAAGGTCAGAGACTTCAGTCATGTGTACAGCAGCCTAACAAAATGTCCTTGTGATTTTGAGCTAGACATTTGAGCAGGTATTTTCAAAATTAGTAGTTTTCGTTAAATGTCTGACTCATGTCCATCTTCAGTTTCCTCCTCCAGGAGATATTGCTTTCCAGCCTCTTAGATATATGTAAAATTAATAAATAAAATGCAAAATAGAATAGTGCAGTAGGTTTGTTGTTTATTCAGCTTCAAGTGGAACCAAAGTGTTTCTGGGGGAAAAAAAAAAAGCCCAAGTAAAATTATTTATAGCACAAATACATAGCGGTTCCTTGAGAGTAATATTTCATGGTGGGTAGGGAGTTCTTACAGCTGTGTAATTTCCAATAAGTCATTTTCTTAGTCTTGTGCCCTACCTTTCTAGCATACCGATGAACCTCAGGAGAGCTTATGAGGCTTTCAGGTTAGAGTTAACAATAAAACCAGTAATTTTCTCTCAGATGTGTTTAGTATACTGATATTATTAGTCCCACGTCTGCTAGCCTCTGGACATTTTCCTTCCCAAGACCATCACCAAAACTAACTCTTGATATGACTGTGTTATGAGAAATATAATATCAGTAGGAAAACAAAACAACAAAAACCCCCACATTAAAATCTGACAGCCACATAGCATCAGTACTAGATTATGTGAAGAATAAAGACACCAACCCCCATTTCAGCCGTATTGATAGTGCCAGCTCTTTTCCTCCATATTCAAGAATTTTCCGCTACTAGGCTACAGCAATTAAAGTTTAATTACAACATTAAATTCTCACTGTTAGGGAGTCTGGATGTCTGGAGTTCTTCCTCCCTGGGTAACCTTTCATCGAGGTTAGGGAAACCATCACGGTTTCCAACGGCTGCAAAAGTGAACTTGTATGGTTAAAATAGTTCCTGCACAGGCTGCTTGAAAGATACCCCAGCTGTTCTGATGACATGATTTGTTACCCTTCAAATTGCCCTTTTCCACTCTTGTGCTTTTTTCCACTACCACACTCATGCACTTCCAAATAAAAAGCCTATCCTTGTTAATTCTTTTTCTACCAGCTTTAATGTTGCTGATTTTACATCCTTATTTAGTGTTTATGATAAGGTTGTCCAGTAATTTTTGCCTTCGTCAGCAGTGCTGGTACCCATGTTGGTCCTGTTTCTTGCATTACTCTCTTGTTAGTGTAGCCTCAAGTCAAGGTGAGCCATCTGCATATGGCATTACTCTTTCTTTTGCAGTTTGTTATGCCTGGTAATTTCTCACATTGTTATCTTTCTGTAGCTCGTGTTTGATGATTTGTACACGTAACCAGAAGCGAACTTGGTGAAACTGCTGGTGGAAGCACCTTCTTCATCTGCTTGGTCTGAATGACCAGAGACAGCCCCCATGGCCAGCGACAGCCTGCATGGCCACAGACCCTGAGGGAAACATCCTGCTTCACCTTTTGCTTTCTGCCTGTCCTTCCCTCTTAATACCACCACAAAATACATGCACGTGGTCCAGCCTGTTCCTGCATCTTCTGGCATGTTGCTCTGTATTTCTGGTACTTCCCTTGGCTGCCTTGTGTGGTGGAATGCTCATTAACCCTTCTCTCCTGGGCCAGACAATGGCCTGCTTTCTGGTGACTTCCTCTATTTTCTGGCCTCTGAGCATGTGGAGAAACTGCCCAGAAAGGGTCAGTTATTACGTGCCAGCTGTCTTCCTGGAGATCCATCATCTTCCATTTATCCAGATTACCTCTGTGACAGTGAAAACTGATTGAGTGGGAATGGGAATGACTGCATTAAAAGGATCTGAGACCTATGCCAGATTTTTTTATGGGGAAGTTGCTCTTCCACCAGCCAGAAAACAAACAGAAGAGTTCAGAGGTTGTGTACTCCACCCACCCAGCTGTAGTGGGTTGGCTCTGGTTGGATGCCAGACACCCACCAAAGCGTCTCTGTCACTCCCCTCTGCAGCTGGTCAAGAGGGAGGAAATACAACGAAAGGTTGAGATAAGGACAGAGAGAGATCACCCAGCAAATAGCATCACAGGCCAAACAGATTCTAATTTGAGGTATGAATTGAATTTATTACTAACAAAATCAGAGCAGGATAATGAGAAGTAAAATAAGACCTCAAAAACACCTTTTCCCCACCCTCCCTCCTTCACAAGCTCTGCCTCCTCCACCTCAGTGGCACAGAGAGACAGAGAAGGGGGATTATGTCCAGTTCATTAGGGGTTGTGTCTGCTGCTGTTGAGGGAGAGGAGTCCTTCTCCTGCTCTGACCTGGAGTTCCTCCCACAAGAGACGGTTCTCCATGAACTCTGTATGCTATGGACAACATTTCTCCACAAACTGCTGCAGCACGGGTCACTCTTTCACAGGATGCAGTCCTTCAAGGACAGACTGCTCCAGCATGGGTCCCCCACAGAGTCACAAGTCCTATGAGGACGCTGCTCCATTGTGGGTTCCTCTTTCCTTAGGTTTGCAGATCCCTGCCAGGAGCCTGCTCCAGTACAGGCGTCCTCTCAGGCATTCACCTGCTCTGGTGTGGGCTCCTCCAGGGGCTTTAGGTGAATCTCTGCATCCCCCTGGACATCCATGGGCTGCAGGGGCACAGCTACATCACTGTGTGCTGCACCATGGGCTATAGCAGAATCTCAGCTCTGGTGCCTGGAACACCTCCTCTCCCTTCTTCTCCACTGACCTTGGTGTGGACGGGGCTGATCCTCTCACATATTCTCACCCTACTATTCTTTGGCAGTAATTATAGCTGTGCAAAACCCTTTTTTAAATTCTTCCTAAATATGTTATCCCAGAGGCATTACTATTTCTGGATGGTGCAGACTTGGCCAGCAGGGTCCATCCTGGAGCAGTCTGACATTGGCTCTGACAAACATGAGGAAACTTCTGGCAGCTTCTCACAGAAGCCAGCCCTGTAGCACCCCACTACTAAAACCTGGCTGTGCAAACATCAACTTAATTCAGGATAACATTTTGAAGGCAACTTGCCAGCATACGAGTTTGCCTATAGAAGTTTCCTTTTAATTCAAAGATAAAATAAATATTTTGGTGTCACAGTGGAACTGTATCTTGTAGGTTTTCATAGTTGTTTGCTAGGGAACAACAAGAAGTGGAAAAGTGCTGTGTCTAGTCCCTAAAGTAGTTGCTGCTGTTATCATTCATCTGTACAGTGTATCTTCCTCTTTGGGCTTACACATGTGCTAGCAGGGTGTTGGAGGCTATTTATTCCTGAGGCAAAACAAGAGAAACCCAATCATAGGGCAAAATTCTAGACTAAGTAAAATGACTGTATCTCCTTTCATCATCCATCTACTATCAGTTTACATTTCCTTGCCATCAGACCATCATGTCACATTGCAGTCTGAGACAGCACCTGCAAACCAATCAAGTAAAAATATAATGAGAAGGATTATAATTAAGTTTCTCTATCTACAAAAACAAGGATCTCCTTCCACATGCATGTGGCTTTTGATACATCATAAGATATATCACCATGCTGTGTAATGAGAGCTATGCAGTACTTTCTCTGGTGAAGAGAATTTGCACCCTGAGCCTCCTGATATGTTTTTTATTGACACTTTAGTAGGACAGAAGGTAATACTTAAGATAAAGGGATGAACCTTTGAGTTCAGGTTTGAGCTAAATCCAGTTTTTAAATTACTGTAGAGGTTTCTTTATTTTTGGCACAGTGCGTATCTTCTGGAAATGGCAATCCACAGCAAGCCAATCATACTGCCACAAAAGCAGTGCTCTGCAAACAGGATTTCTGTTTGGGTGCAATATGAAGGATGAGCAGAGATTGTCCTTTAAGCTGTCCTTGTAGATGAAAACAGGCCCCATCAAATTCAGCTTAGACCAGGACTTCATCAAAGAGAGAGAGATTTAACAAATCATTTGGCAAATATATTTAGAAGACATAAAATACGATTTTCTGATCACTTCATTATGCGTTATTTGTTTAAACGTACCCTGACTCAATTACAATTCTGTTTCTGTAAAATATTTTGCTTTCCATACAAATTGCTGAAAAGAATTTTCAAAATATCAGTATGTGATAAGCACTTGGTATTCGTAGGATCTTCTGAAAAGCCCATCTGCTATGCAAATTAATATCTAAGAGTAATTTCTGAATGGGGATTCATAAAGGCATGGTTCAGAAAAACAATTAGCATATGTTTACCTTTCAGTGATTTCTGTAAAATACAGACTTTTATTTGAATATTTTTACAATGAGGAATGATTTCCCAAGCTGAGGTTGTACTCATTACAACTAGTAATATCAATATTGTTTACTTATTAACGGATTTGAATTTTATTTGCTCATTCCTCCACCAGATTCAATATTCAGGGGTGGAAAATGCATTAATTCGTTCAATTATTCACGAAGCATGTTGTACATGGTTGCGTTATTCCCCACCCTGTGGGAGGAGGTGGCCCTTTTTCTCAGTTGCTTCCAGGAGCACGTTTTCCCAGCTGAGTCTTTCTGTCCTGTACCCTAGTGCACCTGGTGGACATCTGGAATGTGATAGAAGCCTTGCGGGAGAATGCCCTGAACAATCTGGACCCCAGCATGGAACTGAGCGTGGCTCGCCTGGAAGCTGTGATTTCAACCATCTTCTACCAGCTCAACAAACGGATGCCAACCACCCATCAGATCAACGTGGAGCAGTCCATCAGCCTGCTGCTCAACTTCCTGCTAGCAGCCTTTGATCCGTGAGTCTGCCTTTCTGCCCTCCTCTCCCAGCTGCTGAAGGGATTTTACTTCCTCCAGAAATATCACTTGAAGTCAATTGAACAGGCTCAATTCTGTCCCAAATAACGAGCATGTGAATAGTGCTAACTAGGGAGATAACCTAAATTAAGGGCCTCTGTTTTCCTTTCTTTTGAGCCAAATTCAGCACGACTGTGTTTTCATCCAGCTACTCAGACTTGTTCCAGTTTATATCAAAGAAGAATTAGCTACAGAAACAAATTCACATGAGCTTCTAATTTGGCGTGTTGTTTATTGACACACCAGTGGCTGACACCACTGCAATGCCTCTGCAGCAGTGCCATGGGTTAATAACCCATTATTTTGAAAGAGCTCATTTCCCTGCAAGTTCTTGCAGCTGTAAGCAATTTTTTTTTCTGGCTCATGCCAGTGCAGTGTGATTTTGAGACCATGACAGAAATAGGATTAAAGACCTGGAGGTGATGAAATTCATGTTGTTTATTACTGCATGCGACTCATATTGCAAAAAGAACAAGTTTGAGATAGAGCAAATCACTTGCATTTATGAGTATTCTGTGTATACCTATTACAGTTTCTGAATACGTAGTTGGCAACCTGTGGTGCAATATTTGCAGTCCTCAAAACTGAGTTATTGGAGAACAGTGGTTAAGTCTGACAGATGCAGATGTTGTCACTTTATGGCTTATTTTTTGAAAATTCACCAGCAGAAAACACCGGCCATTAAACATTAAAATAAGGATGCTTCCCCTCTCTCTTCCCAGTCCTCTCTCTTGCTGCCCTGGTACTGGGTGTCACCTCTCCTGCCAGACCAGCCTGTGGCTCAGTCACCATGGCAACGGGGAGAAAAAGTAGGTGTTCCACGTGAGAAGGCTGCACTCAACCTCTCCTCCTGCCCCTCTGAGAGGAAGAAAAGCCAATCCATTGTGAAATCATAGCCTTGAGGAATATTTTCCTCCCCTCAAGGGCAATAAAACAAGGAACGGGCATTTTAATTCATACCATTGTGGCTGTGACAAGCACACTAAAGGATGCTGGAAATGATCAGATGCATTTATTGCTGCATGCCACAAGTGAACTGCTTCCTGGCTGGTAAACACAGGGAAGGACCCTGGACTGCGGAAGCAAGATCTGTGATAATGTGCTTATTTTGTAGCTCACTGTAAAGGGGTAAAGATCTCAACTACACAACACAGCTACTTGCAGCAAAATGAAGTAGAGGAATTTAGTCTCTTAGAGGGAATCAGAGAATGTTTTTAAGGGGGTAAGGTTTTGCTTTCCCTGTAAACATCCCATGTGCTGTGGTTGATGATCTGTTTCTGGGCTCCCATCAGGGCCCCCCCAGGTAAGGAAGCTGTGACCCTCATTCCATTTGTCAAGCAGCAGCTCAGTCTGTTGTGCTGCCTCTGAGTGTAGTACATGGGATGCACTTCCCAGAAGGGCAGAGACACCCAAGGAATCCCTAGGAAGAGGCTCCCAGCTCTGAGGTCAGAGATAGGGACTAGCTGCCTATCACCCCATATTAAATACACCAAACATATGAGATGAGGTTCGGGTGCAATCTGAGATGCCTAAGTTCAGGTTTTCTGGAGGTATGTGTCAGCTAGGTCTCTCTGTACTGTAATGGAAGTCTAGACACCTGTCCCAAATAAAGGCATATCAGTTAAGCATCTGATTCTCAAAATGTGCTCTACGCTTTAGTATGACTCATATCATTAAAGTTTTGTGTTGGATGTTGGTTTAACAACCGCTGGTGGTTCAGGTTTCCTGGTTTCTGGGAAACGGAGGGAGGTGGCTCTACATGCTACAGGGACAGCATGAGAGCTGCTGGGGTCTAACCAGAGCTGCTGTCTCTGCTTCCTGTGTTGCTCCTTTCCCTTCCCTCCAATGCAGCAGAAAGGTCATTCTCTGCTGGAAGTAAGAAGTTGGTGGAAGGAGGAGCAAGGTCTTTTCTTGTGCTCTCATGTTCAGAGAGAAGCAATGCTTTGCATGCCACCCAGAGGGACTGGGCAGGCTGGGGAAGTGGGCCCATGGGAATCTCCTCATGGAGTTTAGCAAGGCCAAGTGCAAGGTGCTGCAGGTCCAGAGAAGATGGGGCAGTTTTTCATGTCCCATTTGGAATCCAAAGTGGAGAAATGGAGTCTGTGACCTAACATACATGAAAGGACCACAAGGGACAAGTTATTTCATGTTTTAAAATCCAATAAGCCTGCCACTGTCTGATTTATTTAGTTCTAGTTAATATATATGTTGCTCTTTGTGTACTGTACTGGCTGAAGATCCTCCAAACTTTAAAGAGAGCCTCTTCTTCTTTTATAGCCTGCTGAAAACCTGGCAGGTTTCTCTGCCCTCTGGCAAGGAGTGTTTCCTTAGGCCTGCAATACAGATGTCTTCTCAGGAGCTAAAACTTGGCTAGCAAAACAGAAAAGGAACTACAGTGTACTGCCATGGCATGTGGGCCAACTTGGCCACTGCCGGTGCTGAGCTTACCTGGATTTTTTATGGCCTTGGGCATTCATTAGGCCCACAGATAATTATATTTCTCTGCTGCTTAACCCTGAAAGGAGAAAATGTGGGGAAAAATTATAGTGTGTAGAACTTCATGTGAGACTGAATGTGGTGTTCCTTCATGCTGCTGAAAGTAAACTAAAGTACAACCTTATAAAATGGCAAGCCAACAAATTTAAAATTCACAAATGGAAATACTTATCCAATTAATTTATCATTAGTGTGTGGAAGTCAGCATCATCTGACAGACCCTGACAGACCAAAACCAGTGAGCAGAATGAGGTGGTCAGACTTTTAAAAAATCTAGACAGAAACATGCCTGATCTACATTTTTAACCACACATTAAAATTGGGCAATAGGTTTTGCTTCAAGGCCTAAGGTGATTAACTGGCTTTATGAAACAATAGCACACTTCCTTCATTGGCACACCAAGTACTACGTAAAAAGTTGACAAGTACAAAAACCTCTCCGAAAATCTCCTCCCAGGCTGGTGTCAAAGCCTAGGCAGCAAGGGGGAATGTCAGCCTCATTCAGTCGAGTTGTTCTCCAGAAAAACTCCTTTTAAACAGAGTGTGAAATATTCTGCGCTAGATCATCTCCAGCTATTCCTGTTGCAAAGTTTAACTGATAAGAAAATAGCTGAATTTTCTCTGTTCCTTGACATATACTGTCCTATGAATGGAGTTGTGGGCCCTGGGCTATGAAATAGACTGCCTGGCTGGGGAGGATTTGACTTCTGCAGAGAAAAGAGGAAATATTCATGGCCTTTGTTTAATCGAATGAGCATTTGAATTGTACTGATTTCAGTACATAAAGATGATTAATATATACTTGGGAAATACAACTTCTTGCTCATTCATCTATGCAGAGCAGCAGAGTGTTTAATTCCTCCTCTTCTCCACCTTTGCTACTCATTGAAAGCCACAGAGGCATTTACAAAGGAAGTCCAGCAAAAAACGCTTTTGAGATTTGCACATTATGCATTTTGCTCTCCTACTTGAAAGAATCTTGCTAAATGTCAATAAAATTTCATCTCTAAAACCTCGTTGTGAAAATGGGAATTTGTAATTACATCCTCTGACATTTCAGAATTGACTGTCTTGATTACGATGGGTAGTAGCAAATAACTCAAGAACTTTTGTTACTTTTGCAAAGGATACCTTAAAGTATTGGGGGAGCACCAGTTAAGCCTCAGTGGTGATAAAAATTATATTTTCTCAATGTCCTTTTCATGGGTCACATTTGCTGTTTCTAAAGATGTGATGCTATTTCTTGATAGCTTTCCCCACCATTTGGCTGTCTCAGTATGGGTGTTGCTAGAGATCCTGACAAATGACAGTGTCATCTATTTGGTACCACTCTCCTTGGTGACCCAGTAGGCAAAATGAGGCCCCGGAGCTGGGCTCAGCCTTGTATGGTCTGTGGGTTTTGTTAGGCAGTCCGTGGGGTTTCCTTGCTCTGGGGACAGGCTGTCTCTCTCTGCAGCTATGCAGTGGAAGAGGAAACCTGCTCTGTTCTGGGTCTAAAAGCAAGTATTATTTTTTATCCTTTTTTCCCCAAGCAGCGGGAGAGATAACCTTCAACCCTGGCCATTATTCCCTTTCCTAAGTACTCCACCCTGTATTGTTGTTAAGTGCACATCAGCTTCAACGTTTGCTTTTGACATCACTTATGCCTCATGCTGAAGAGTAACCTCAGTAAGAGAGGTGCAATATAAAATCAAAATATTTGCTGTCCTTTCCTATTTCCACTAGTAAAATTTATTTCTCTTTGCATTAGCCAGTCCAAAGCTGCTTTCAGGAAGCGTTGACTTCTACCAAGATCTTCCTGCTGCTGAAAGCTGCTTCAGCATTTGCTTTTGCACAGCAAACACTGTGAGGCCCCAGTGCTGCCAGTCCAGGGCAACTGTAGTGCTTAGACATAGCTTAGGGCAAATGATCCAAATGGTACTGGTGAGTCTTAGGCCCCATCACCCTGTCTGTTCATCAATCATACGTGTTTAAATAGGCATGTGTGTGTATGTGCACACACACACACATTTGGAGGGCAAATTGGGTTTATACTGGCTCTTGTGATGCTTTTAGGAATACAAATGACCGATACAAAATACAATGTCAAAACTAATCAACTCAAATGGAGAGACTGAAGAGATAAATGATCTCTTTTCTTTTTCTGTTCCTCTCTTCCATAACTGTTTTAGTATGGGAAAAGCCAGTGGCTCTAGGGTGGAAAGCTGAAGCCAAGTTGACATGTGTCTGCCATGCAAAAATATAATCCTATTAGTAAATGTAACTAAACCTCCTAGGAAAAATAATCTAAATCTGAAGCATTTCCATATGGGCTTTTTTTTTAAATCTCTAAATCTTCCATTGCTTCTTAGTAATGCAACTGCTTTTTTTTTTTTTTTTTTAGTATAACAGTTCTTTTAAAGGCAGATGGAAGCCTCATGATGAAACAGTTCAGTAAAATTCCTAAGAGTCTAAAGGGCAGCATGCACAAAAAGAATACAAAAGGACCACATTCTCAGCCATTACAGTACTAATTCTGCTTTACACAAATCAGAATCCAATCAACAAAGGATGGAAATACAGAAGTCTGGAAATTCCTATGCTGTGATTTTAATCTTCTGAAGCAGTCAGAGGGAATTTATGTAATGAAAAGGTGTACAAAAAAGTCAGTGTTAAAAGAACACAGAAATATTTCTTTCCTAAATACTGAAATAGTGAATTTATTACTTTTTGCCTGTGTTTCTAGTTGATTTTCTGGCAAAAAGCAGAATTTTAAATGAGTGGAAAGGATAATTAGAATTGATATTTAGAATTATAGGTTACACTGACATAGAACTAAATCTAATTCAATGAACTTTAAAGATTATTGGCAAGTCAAGCTTAGGGAACTGACTTGTTTTCTACAGTCTGAGGGACTTAATGAACATAGCAGTGAAGCATGTAGCATGCATCAGTGTACAGATGTGAGTATACCATTCACGTCTGTCTTACATGTATGTGTTTCTGAATTAGTCTGGTTTGGGATTAGCAGAGAAAGAGGCACAGTCACAGGCTCTGTGTCTTTCTCGAATCATTTCATCTTTTAGTTCTGATCAGACACAATTTTCTTCCTTAAAATTATGAGTGACAATAACAGAGTAATTTTAGAAATATTGATGAAGAGCTAAATTTCTATATGCTACTATTGCCAGTGCAGTTAGACCATCCTACATGGATATTATTGTATACATTAAACAGGAAATCCCTTATAAACTCTGTGTTCCCTGGCAGAGTAGACTGAAGATCACAGAAACTCTATTCCAAAAACTTACACAAAACTTCATTATCCAGCCCTGTCAGTAGAATTTAGAAGGAAACTTGGCTGCCATTATGCTAAGCTCACAAATATTGGTTGTCTCTTTTTTAAAGCATGATGGCATGTTCTCACTGATGTCATTAATTAATATCTTAATTCATGCGGGAAGCTGTGAAGTAATGCCAAGGAGTTTGGATGATGGACAGAAGTTGCTGCAGTGCAACTCTGGATTCCTACTGCCTTACAGTAAGATTCAGAGAGTTCCAAGAAAAACCACATTTCATCATTTGGATGTCAAGAAATTAACATTACGAAGTAGATGACCTTAGGAGAGCATGTTCATTCTCATCTTTGGAAAGGGGCTGAACACAAAACTGGGGTTGATAGGTGTTTTAGGGGCTAAGTGTGCCATGAGGTATATGAAGTCATGTTTTTCTCATGCAGCTCAAATAAACCAGGTTTTCTGTGATGGCAGGTGATCATTGGGGACCATCATGGCTGTAAAAGGAGAATGAGGATAGCAGGAGGAATAATAAAGTTAAGCCATTGTGTGCTTCAAGGCAGTTCGGGAAAGAATTGGCAATATGCCTTTTTGCCCCAAGACAAACTCTTGGATGAATTTGGGGTTTAATAGCATTTATGCATTGTAAATTGAAAGTAAAGAGCCAGGTACAGCCTCATCTTGAACAAACCAGGGACAAAACTCTTCTCCATATCACAACATATGTCCTTTGCACATTCTGGATGCAGGCATATTCCCCATTTTTCAGCAAAGTCCTTCTCAGGGTTCCTGGGGGTCAGGTGTATCATTTAAAAGGCAATTGTCAGGACCTACTGACAGGTGCAGATGAAGTTTGTGCAATGGTGTGAGGCCTGTCTGCTTTTTGACTTTTGTTCCCAGTGCTGATTTTTTCACTTACTGGCAATCTTCTAAGTCCAAAAAATTCCCAAAGGACTTAGGATAGGAAATCCATGCGTGTGATAGGTGTCTCCCAGTGTTACTGTATCACAGATAGCAGTAGTAATCATCACTGTAGCATATAATGAGATAAACAGTTTAATACTGAGCTTCATATACAAAATAAATCTGCTCTGAGATCTTTACAGAACAGTGTACTGATGTGTGCTCCCACAAAACAAACTTTCTTTTTAAAGGACTTACTTCTCTGTATGTCAACCCACATATATTGTGCATTTCAGTAAGTGATGTCAGAAATACACATTTTAATTGAAAATGGACATATAAAATATGTGTACTTTCTACTTTTGAACAGGGAAGGACATGGTAAAATTTCCGTTTTTGCTGTCAAAATGGCCTTGGCAACTCTTTGCGGAGGAAAAATCATGGACAAATTAAGATGTAAGTGATATTTTTTACCTGTTAAAATTGTTATTGTTGGAGAAATAACAGTACAAGTAGAAAAGAGGGAATTAGGATAAGCTACAGTTTCTTGGCTGGGTTTGGAAGTTGCCCTATATATATCTCCAAGTAAATCCCACTAAATACTTGGTTGAACTTCATACTGAGGTTTTTAAAGACAAGTTGCATACTGTAACAATTTCTTCTGATTATTTTTAATAATGTCGATGTCTTTTCACACATAGGAGAACAATATCTTTATGTGCTGTTTGTATTTTCTTCCATAGGGCATTCTTAGGCTGTGTATTTTGGTGAACAGATTCTCATTTCATAGGATATATTCCCAGTTCCCCAATAGCAAAGGCATCATTTACTTGTAGCTGCAATGGAAGACTTTCTGTGTAGTGATATGATGTCTGTAGCTCAGGTCCAGACCACCATCTTCCAGACTATTTGACCAAAAAACCTTCAGTTTGTTCTGAGCCTTCTACCTCAGCCCAAGAAAACTGAGTTTACAAATTACTGCTGACTAGAGTAGACAAGTAGAAATCCCAGGTGCTGATTTAGTCTTCCAAATCTGGTGCCATTTTTGATACATTATTTCTATGTAAAAACTCACATGAAGACTGAACTAAAGTTATAAATTATAAATTGAGCACCATTTCTTCCCTAAGCTGCTTTAAGAACAAGAAGTGGGTCCATCCAGTGGAAGGCTGACGTACAATGATGATTTTTTGGGTCAGCAGTCCCAGAATCCTGTTGTCAAAATTTCCCTTCCAGGATCCTGGAAATGAAGCAGCTGACATGACAGCCTGAAAAACAATATATGTTCCTTAGTCAGAGATCTCCTGCTAAGCAGAGGATAATTTTAAACAAGTGGAGAAGTAAGGGCTGACAAACTGACGTCACTGCAATAACGAAAGTGTGATATTTTTATACATAAAGAAGGGAGAAGAGTGAACACATTGGCAAGACCTTCATTGCTTTATGTGTCCAAGACAATAATAACTGACTTAATGAGCCCGTTGTCAAGATTTTGATTTGGCATGGTAAGGTGGCAGTAGGCAAAAAGCTGATGTAGCATATCTTGTCAAATCAGAGCTTTCTTATCTGAGTAGATTACTGCCTCATGCCATGCATCAGGCTTTGCTTAAAAATGACCACACAGAAAGAAAAACAAATCAGGAATATTTTAGTATTAAAATCAGCTATTTCTTAATATGCAAATAACTCTTGTTTTCTATTGAAAGAGGTCAGAATTAAAGATGTGGTAATAATGGAGGTTTCCATAAGCCAGACATGTTTAGTACTTCTCTTTCAAACCATCTGATACTGAACTCAGAGCAGACCTGTAGCTCATACTGAAGCTGCTGTTCTTTCCTTGTCCTTTCCCCCTCAGATATTTTCTCCATGATTTCTGACTCCAGCGGGGTGATGGTTTATGGCAGGTACGACATGTTTCTGCGCGAGGTTCTCAAGCTGCCCACCGCTGTCTTCGAGGGGCCTTCATTTGGTTACACTGAGCAGTCAGCAAAATCTTGTTTCTCACAACAGGTAAATGAAGAGACACGGGATCTCAATCACCCCTCTGAGCAGCCAAGACTCTTACACATAGGTCTTACACATAAGTGCATATTTGCCCAGGAAACACAGGGCTGGATGAGGGCCAGGTGCACTCCGCTGATTTCTGGCATGTAGATTTGGTGCCTTCAACAAGAAGCTGGTTTCTATAGGCTCCCCATATAACCACAAAGAGAGAGGTTTAGTCAAAAAGTGGTTCACAGCGAGATCTTGACCTACACATTCCTAAATTAGGGAACTTCCTAATTTAAGCACCTGTTACATATATACCTTTAGGTATTATATATATTTATACCCCAAGACATGCAGACCTCCGCTCCACTTAGTTGGTGTTGGTATAAGCATACACGAGACTAACTTCTCCATGCAAAGCTGAAGTTCCCCCCAAAAAAATCAAACTTCAGGTTTTCCCAGTGATCAACACAGAAGTTTAGGAATGAGAAGAAAATCACCTTAAAACTTTTTTTTGTAAATGGGAATCATTATGTATTAGTAAATCACTAGACTCTTACCAATAACACCAGTGAGATAGGGTCAAGAAAGCAATGAATTTATCCTGAAGAAAATACATGATTTTTCTGCAACTCAACAGACTCCATATGTACACTGAGTACAACACATTGGCTTCAGCTAATACATAGCACTTCAGAAGATTCCATAATTGTGGCTGGTTGCCCGCTTCTCCAGTGGAGAAAGAGAGAATTCCTCTGGCTCTTGCCACACATCACACTGTATAATTCCATAAATATGTAGTAAGGGAATATGCTGAAACTGGGACAATGTTAGAAATAAAGTTGTGTTTTCCTTCTCTTTATCCTTTCGTTTGCTGACTGAATACTGTTGAATAAGTAAGTTCAATGGAGCAGGAATAGTGTCATTTTCATGCAAAATAGAGTCTCATTTTTTGTATTCTCTCAGTTTCATCACTAATCAATAGGCACTCCAGTCAACCGAAAGGAGATGTTGAAATTCATTTATTGAGTCATCTCCCAATTCATTTTAAATGCTAATGTTTGCATAGTGAAACTAGTCTTGTTTCACAGAGGGAGACTTGAAACAGCACTTCATCTTACGTTGAAGAATTTACGTGGTGAAGTGACTTCTGGTAGTTTTGTGTTAAAATGATGACAGAGTGCTCTTGCATGGCAATAGGGCATTCAAGCTTTGCATGTTGGACATACTGTTATTATAGGTAAAAAAGGAATTTCTTTTCCTGAAAAAATGTAATTAAGGCCTCGTTTTTTATCTCAATAGCCATCAGAAATGGCACTTGCTTTGAGATTGCGTCCAGCTGAGTGGACCAGATGCATTAAGGTACCTATAGAAACAAAATCTTCAGACATTAGATGGTTTTGTTTACAAGCTCCACTTAGAGCTAGCAAGAGTTAAGTCTCTTACTGGTGTAGGTACACAGCAGGTTTACAAAGCCACTGGTTTGCATCTGGAGGCAGGCAAGTACTCTTGTAAATCTAGTCTGATATTTAGCTTAAATTGACTTTATGGAGTTCTCATTACATCCTCACTAAGGATGAACCAGAGTTTTTGAATGAAATTCAGATCTTTATGACACCATGATAAATGGCATTTGCAGTCTTAGTCACACACAAGTCATTCTTTCTCTCTCTTGTATTGCATGTAGCATTATCAGAAGTTGATAGCTTGGAATAAGTTTGGCACTCTCACTTGTTCTCACAACGGGTCACTTTTTCTTACCAGAAGCTTTCAACCCCCTGATATATAGATTCTTCAGTTTCAGGGAAATAAAAAATTCTGGGAATTGTCAGGTCATGGTGTCAAATCCATTCAGTTTACATCTGAAAGGATTTTTCCATTTGCAGAAATGTTTTATTATTCCCAATTCTACTGGTTTACTTGATCCAGCCATGTATTTTCCTCTGCCTGTGAACCACTGCTAGATTGAATGGCTATTCAAAGTAGAAACAACAGGTTTTTTTCATCAGCAAATTTGTGGGACAGAAATGCTGGAGCAAGTGACTTAGTGTTTCAGAATACAAATCTGTGGCTCAAAAAGCAGTTTTATCATCACCACTTTCCCCCATAGGTAGGATTGATGTGATGTTATACTGTATTTGTATTAAACAGTATTGTTATTATTGTAAAAACCACTTTAAAAAAATTATCCCAAACTAAAAACATAGACACTAACTTCATTTTCTTAGCACTTGTCTAAGTGTTATTCCACAAACCTAGACTCCATCTGCGTGTAGCGTATATTTAGAAATCAGCTTTTGGTTTAAACTTAACCAGCAGCTGAAAGAAAATGGAGGAAAATGTATGGAAATTGCTCTGATGGTGTCTTTTTAGGGGACACTGCTTTTTTCTCCAATCCATAAAATCAGTCATCACAAGAGCAGTTTGACCATAAAGCTGTCATTGAAGCTAAGTTGCCTTATTTGGTGCCAATCAAATTTTAAAGTTATAGCTGCTTTCAAAAAGCCACTGTATTGTGGAAGAGCTGTTCTTGTCTCCTCATCTGTTTGCCTGTTAGACTGGTTGTGTGTATCCATTCAAGAGCAGAGGGAAGATCCAAAGCTACTCAGCTCTGCAGTATGGGGCACTGGAGGTCCCTTCTTTTCCTGGGTTTCCTTCCACCTTTTTTTCCCCTGTGCTCTCAAGTTTTGCTGCAGACGACACAGGCATTTGCTGGCAGCATTGGTCAGCAAGGCTGTGCCAAGCATCCACACCAGAAAAAGAAATCCACATCTCCAAAGATCCTTTTCTCTGAGCTGATGCTTATAGCATGGGATGCCTATTTGGGAAGTGGTTATCTTTGGGAAGATAATTCATACAATAAGCAGGTGGTAGTGTTTGACTGGACTTTCACACTGCAGTTATTGTGGGGAAAGGTAGTATTCCAGTGAGACTTAGAGCTCGTATTCTGGCTATTTCTGTTCATTAAAGAATCAAGACCATTTTCACGCTAGCCTGAGGTATTTTCTCTGAAGCACAAACATCTTCATACCTTTCCAAATATCTTGCAGTATTTCATCCCTGAGACTGGTGCAATGTGTGAAATGTTTTCCATTGATCACTCAGTGTATAAGAGAAATAATGTTTTTACTTACATCTGGTAGTAATTGTGTATAAATCGAGCACAGATACTCCATCTGGAAATCTCAGCTCTTAAAAGAATTCCACAACACACAGAGATGATACATGTCACTGCATAGCTGCTGCTTAGCTTCCTCATGGGGTAACCACAGTTCTTTAGCAAGTTAAAGCATATGCAATCAGATATGAAAATTTTGCGATCCCTTTGGACATGGGGATACTACTTAAATATGTATGTCTATAAAATATATCTATATATATTCTCAGCAGGGCTCAATATTTTTGCATCTTAAATTTTATTTAAGGAAGGCTTAGTTGCTGATTGAAAAAACAAATGAACTAAGGTTTGTGATTACTTTTTGCAGACACCTAAGAAATTTAAGGCCCTAAATTGCATTTTTAAAATCAGCAGGGATATCTTAGAGTTTAAATCTCTTTGAAGTTTAAAGAGGCATAGATCTCTGAGTGCTTAAAGGCGTGAAGAGATTAGGAACAGTTGCAGTCCCTGAGCATATGCAATCTTGACATCCCACAATCAGAGCTCACCCGTAACTAGTTGCCATTGCTCCTCAGACAAGCAAAGTTTCTTAAATTATGGTAACAAATTGCCTATGCTGGTCTCTCCTTATCCTATATTTCTTTCAAATTTGTACTCCCTTGCTGGTATTTTCTCTCATTTTGTATTTTGGAGTACCATCAGTGATTTTTAATTTGAAAATTGGTCATACACACTGATACCCTACATGCACTTGTACTTGTCACACAATACTCAAAACAGATGAGAACATGCAGAACTGAATACCACCCTTAACCACAAAGCATCTTCAGGCAGTGATGGTAGAAGAGAGTCTGGAAGTGAGTGGGAGCTAAGTGTCTCCAACCCAGCCTGTGAGGGTGACTTCTAGTCATCAGCTGTATCATTGTACCAAGTAAAAATAGTCTGGAAAAGCTTTGCTAGTATCACTTTTCTTTTTAGTACGTCAGGGCTACAGGCAAACAGTGTTTGAAACTTATTCCCAAGTGTTTCTGTAGAGACAAGAAAAAATAATTGTGAGATGTCTAATTACTTTTTTTTTCATGTTTGTTTGCTTGTTTGAGCAGAAAAAAGTCACATTAAATACTTTCTTGGATACTCTCATGTCTGATCCCCCACCACAGTGTCTAGTGTGGTTACCACTACTGCATCGACTGGCAAATGTTGAAAATGGTAAGTAAAGAGACGCTGCCAAAACACAGTTACAAGAATAAACCTTGGTGTGACAGTTTTCACACTCTGTAGATGGTTTTGTAAAAGCTACTGTACTGGTTTCATTGACTCCATGTGCTATTTTTACAGTGACTGGTAAAATATTTGAAGAAGTCTGTTGGTCATTCAGCCAGGAACATGGCTTAAATTTTGCTATGCTCAGGAAGTTAACCTGATCATGTCTCCTCCTGTGCTCTGGATATGCAAAGAGCAATAGGACTTCATCCATTCACACACTTATATTTGGTAAACTACCAAGACTGCAACTTTTATTAGCTATGACATATGGCAGCAGAGAGGGAACAGCTTGGCAGTTTCCGTTCGTACAGTATTCCTGGCAGGAGATGTCCAGTGCAGTGCAAAACACCAGCCAAAAGGTCCTGAGGAAGGATCTACTCCTAAGTCTACACTGCCAGACCATATCGTCTGAAAAGGAAGTTCCCTGTGGATGGTATGCGTCCATTTTTGGTGATAAAAGGAAAAGGAGGAGAAGTTGTATGTGTTCCTGTGCCAAACAAATCCCTCTTCCACTGAAAGGCACCAGGGTGGGTTAGGTGATGTTCCCAAGTCTTTTTTGGCTACAGAGCAACCTATCTATCCCACCTTCCTCAAGCTCTTGTCATCCACCCCTGTCCCTCGCCAGCTTCACAGTGTTTCTTAGCCTAGAACAGAAACCCTTCCTGCTGCAAAATTCTGGAAAGGAATTAAACTCCTGATACATCCGGCACAGATCCAGATTTTCCCAGACTGAACCTTATGACAGAAAGGCAGAGGGTGCCTGAGAACAAAGGGATGTTCAGTACCCTGTGGTAAATTGGGTGCGTGCTGTAGTGAAGAAAGGAACAGAAAGAGCCCTATTGCCCAGAAGGTGCTTCAAAACATCAGTTGATGCTTTAGTGTCCTCAGTGACTTGCCTCCTTGTCATTATCTGCTTTTGAACAGAGAACAGGTCCCTCCAAAGGCCAGCTTTCCACGTCTGGGCATCCAAAGCTACGTGTTCAACTCCGTATATAGGTACCTAAATGGCACCACTTGAACAGATGAGACAGCAGTAATTAAGAGACAATAACATGTCTAGGTACACTTTCATCCTTTCAGTAGTCATACAGCTGAGTTTGACTTTTCCTCCAAGGTGCCTCACTTCAGCTCCTTAAAGCACACCAAAACATTCAGCTTCTCCCAGTGGTGCAGCTGCAGTGGATTTTCCTAAATACAAATTTCCTCTGTCATCAAAGTTTGGGTTGAAAGGGACCTTAAAGATGATGCAATTCCAACTCCCCAGCAGGGACCCCTCCCACTAGACCAGGTTGCTCAAATCCCCATCCAACCTGGCCTTGAATACTTCCAGGGATGGGTCATCTACAACTTCTTCAGGCAATGCAATCCAGTGCTTCACCATCCTCACAGTGGAGATTTTCTTGTTAATACCTAAGCTAAACCTACCTTCTTAAAGTGAACCCATTCTCTCTTGTCCTATCTCTACATGCCCTTGACAAAAGTCACTCTCCAGCTCTCTTGTAGTCCCTTTAGGTACTGGAAGGTCACTCTAAGGACTCCCTGGAGTTTTCTCCAGGCTGAGCAACTCTCTCAGCCTGTCTTCATAAGAGAGCCCTCGTCTTTGTGGCCCTCCTCTGTACTCTGTCATGTATTCTGTTAGACACTGAACACACAGATTTTTGCTGCTGTGAGCAGGAGGTTCAGATACCAGCTCAGAAGTGAAGAAGGGTTTGGTGCCCAGTGTAGGAAGTGTTGCCCATGGCTTAGGACAGGTTGCTGTGTTTTCACAGGTCAGAGCTTTCGGCAGCATCCAACACTGCAGGTTGCTTTAAACAAAGAAGGAAACACCCTTCAGTTTGGGGTTTGTCCATAAACTTTTTCTGGGTGTTTCTTTGTTTTGGTTTTTGGCTCACATTTCTTTCTCCTGCAGTCTTCCACCCCGTCGAGTGTTCCTACTGCCACAGCGAGAGCATGATGGGGTTTCGCTACCGCTGCCAGCAGTGTCACAATTACCAGCTCTGTCAGGACTGCTTCTGGAGGGGCCATGCCAGCGGTTCCCACAGCAACCAGCACCAAATGAAAGAGTACACGTCATGGGTAAGGGAAGGCTCCTGCCTTGCTGCAGACTGCTTTCCCCTCCAGCCATCAGAGAAGCCCCCAGCCACAGCTCTGGGCAGCTGGGAGCCGGGCTGGCACTTTGGGTTAGTGACCCTGTCTGGGAGGCTCTGGCCTTGGGAGCCATCGGGAGAGCGTGGAGGTGGGAATGGTCTTTCCTGGGTGAGGATCTGGGGCGCCTGTGACGGTGTGTGCCACGCTGAGGGCAGCGCAGGAGGGGCTGGCAGCAGGGCTCCAGGCTCATGGCAGCTTCTCCCGTTCCCACAGGACTCACGGTAAAATCGTCATTGGCTTGCTCTGTTTGGCTATGTGTAAATGAAATGATGAATACTTAATGCTCATTCATCAATATTTTCAGTTGAGTGGCTGCAGCATATGCGTAGCATTTGGGATGATCCTGGCACTGTAGATTTGAATGTGGTCACAGGCTTAGATCACAGTAGTGTTTACTACAGAGAAAAGCTCACTTCAGGCTTTTTGTTGTTAATCAAAATAATGCAGTGTTTTTTCTAAGCTGAAAGTATCAACAGCTGCTGGAACCTTAACCTTCCCTGGAAGATATGAGACCTGGGGATTCCACTTTGCATGGACTGGAGCAAAGACCCAATAGAACCTCTTGGTTACAGAGCATCAAAACCCTTTGGGGTTCAAATCCAGCGATCAGCAAAAAATACCTAATTAATCTCAAACATTTCAAAAGTATATTGTTAAAAAAAAGGAAAATCATGCATATGGCAAAAGCTCCCATTTATATAGTGCTTTGTGTTTATTTTGTAACAAAGTTCTGGTGTTTAGTATTTTTAAAATGTTTGGTCTTCTGTTGATGGAACAGTCAAGGGTTAAATTTTACATGGTTTGCTCTGTATGCCAGTCATACACCCCTGCACTGTATCCCAGCAGACCTGGGTCTGTAATTGTTTTTGTGGGTCCTAATTGCTGCTTGTTGCATAGACACAAATGGCCAGAGTTTAGTATCTGAATAGGAAAAGTGTCCACTATGTAGCTCAGACTCCATTCCTAACAGCAATTTGTGCTATAAAATCCATTTTTTGCTGTAGCCAGGGAGCTGTAATTAGAGGTAGGAAGTAATTGGAAAACTTAAGATTTCTGCTCAGCGGAAGACAAAAATGTGACCACATGCCTAGTGCTTTCAAATGTTGCCTTGCCAGAAAGAAATGTTTTGCTTCAAGTTTGAAGTTGCCTTTCTGAAGCATTCATTAGCATTTGTTCAAACCTGGTTAGCATTCTTCATGATGCATCAGTATCAAGCTCCACATGTATACTGGAGGTGTTCATGGGTGCAGTGGAAATCAACTGTTCTCAATTCAAAGTGAAATTGCATTTATAATGAAAGAGAAAGAACTTTACATATTTAGGTTGGATTTCTCTAATTGAAATATTTCACTAGTGACTTGGTGACAATCAGAAGTTGATGCGGGATGTGTATGCACACATACAAAACCCTTTCTGTCAAATTCCAGAAAGATTTTTCAATTTCAGCCTCTAGAGCTGTGTTTTGGGGAGAGGAGACGGTGTAAGGATCACTAACCCACTTTTATTGGCAGAGAACTGTATCACAGAGAGCTGAGTTGAATTCCCTGAGAATCTCTCACACAGCCTAAAAGACACCCTAGATCTCAGAGATCCCTTAGAAGGGAAGTTGAGTTTACTCCTCAACTGTATAGTCTTGAAACAAAACAGAAAGCAGAAAATACTGATTTTATATTTTTTTTTACACACTGATGAAAGTTATGCTTCTTGCACAGACCCTCCCCATCTTTTGGGGACAGTGACAGTATATCAGTCTCTTTTGAGGTGCTGTTGCCACAGTGGGGCAATTCCTGGCAAGCCCCTGTCTCAAATTTCCATTCTTCAGTGGTCAGTGGCCACAGGAGGTGGAAGAGAAGCTTTGTAATAGGAGCTGACAGTACAGGGTACTGGAGATGAGGAGAGAAATACTAGTGAGGGGGAAGAACAAAGCAGCCCAGTGCTTGGCCCACATCCAGGAGGGAAATGGTGTCCCATACAGTGTATCTATAGGGACAAGCACACTCAGATCCATTCTCCTTGCACTCCCAAGCTGGTGAGGTACAAGCCAGCACCAATCCAGGCCACACAAACTGTGCTGTTCTTTGTTCAACACTGCCTGAGTGCAGCATTGCAAAAAAGCCATGGCAACTGTCCCTATAGAGACACCCCCAGCCTGCTCTAAAGGCTGCTGAAGATAGAAATCCTTCCCCAAACAGAGCACTCTTTGCCTTACCAGACTCTCGGTGTGGGAGGGGGGCCAGGGGGATGTCAGTCCATAGGTACCTGAGCTGTTAGAGCTTCCTGTTGTTTTGTGCTTCCTATAGCAGAAACAGTATGCACCTTACTTGTCCAGATTACCTCTACCTTCCTTGTTCCTCCCAGAAATCACCTGCTAAGAAGCTAACTAATGCACTTAGCAAGTCTTTAAGCTGTGCTTCCAGCCGTGAACCTTTGCACCCAATGTTCCCTGACCAGCCTGAAAAACCTCTAAACCTGGCTCATATTGTGTAAGTATCTGTGTGCTGTAGATGAAGTAAGCTTTGTTGTAGGAGTTGCTTGCACCAAGTGTAGATACTACAGCTCTGAACAAAGCAGGAGGCAGATGTGGCTTGTCCAGCTCAATGCATCACAAGTGCAAATTTGCTGGTAGGGATATTTAGTGTGAAGGTGTTCTTCTGGTGTGACCTCACTTGAAAAATCAGTGGGATATATACATACAATCAAATTCTGGGACACAACTTTGGAATGTCCCCATTCTCCTCAGGAGATGTCCATGCAATTTCATGGAGTTTCAGCACTTTGGGATGTACTGATGCTGAGAATATCAGTTCTGTCATCTAGAGACTTAACTTCGGTGTATCACAGGTATATCTTAACTCAAGGCACCAGAGAAAAGTGTAGACCTATTTCGTATATAAGGGTGTCAGAATTCTCACTGACTTTAGTGGAGCTGTGGCTCCACCCAGCCTTGAAGAATTGTGTTAGTCTGCATAAAAAATGTGCCTTCAACTGCCAAGTCACTTGGAAAGAGTCTATTATCCTTATGTTTTGATATGTTGAGAAAGCAAGATTATTTTTTGGTATAGTAGCATGTCACTACTTTTTTTCTGCAGGAGTCAAGAAACCCAAAGCAGAAAGAAAATGTATTTGTGTGGGGTGGGAAAAGTACCACTTTTGATGACTTTTTTTTCCTAAGTCCTGTCCACTACCCATAGTGGCAGACACTCAGATTTTCTCATTTATCAACTTGGCTTATCTTTGCTTCCTGGGTCCCTGGAAAGAAAAAAAAAAAAGGAAAAAACCATGAAGTTTCCCATAAAATTAAGGAAAAATTAAGATATTGGCTGGAAGAAAGGTACAAAGAAATCAACTTGGAAAAAATATTCCAAAAATACTGTCTTTAAAGTATTTATCTTACTCTGGTAAATTTCTTAAGAAAATACCTTTCTTAACCATGTTCCCAGGGCTCCTGACTGAAGCATTTCAGGCAGCAGCTATTAGAATTTTATTTACATGCTGCATATCTGTGTTATTGGCTGCTGGAACTGTTGTAGTCTGTAATTATTATATATATTTACCTTTGTTCATCCTGAATATTTGTATGTGGCATCTTTAAGGGCAAGTGCACACCAGCCATTGTGGGCTGTGCAACACCTGGAAAGTTCACCCAACTTGCCTGACATTTTAAGGATGAATTAAGCTGATGGTCCTCCTTCTGTGGTTATAGCAGAACTTCTTCAAGGTGTAAGAGAGTGCTCTGGTCTTCAGAGACAAGGTGCCTCTGACAGATACATAGTGCCAGATCCCTGTCACACTTGTCAGTTAAAACCCCTGCACCTCTTTATGGAAGAGTACTGGGAGGATGTTGTTCTTTGGCAGAAATGATTCAGAGTTGGGTCTGCTGCGCTCCCTCACTGTTGTGCCTGGCCCTGCTGGCAAGTCAGTGATAATTTCACAGGGCAGATTTTGGCCATCCTTAAGGGAAATGGAGAGAGACAGAGAGCTTGAAACTGAAAGAGAAGCCTCTGTTCCCTGTTGGCTGGGGGATCTTGAAGGCCTGGGGATATGTCAGAATATAAAAGGTAGTGAAAACTGGGCTACTGTGAATAGATTAAATGTATTTAGGCAAGGCAAGGGGAAGGTATCATAATTAAATAGGAACTGATCCAAATTCTTGCTGTGAAATTAACACCTCTCCTTATTCCTAAATATACAGACAATTTAGAGTGATGGGATGTGAGAACAAACCACCATCTATTCTGTTTATGACAGTTTCTCTTTATGCATAGATTGATGGTAATATAACTTGGCAATATATATTGGCTGTAACGATGCATGAGTGAGAAACCTGTAAGTTGTGGAGGTTTCATGATCTACAGCATAATTGACACAAATTAACTGAGGGGAGAGGTATGCTACAGAACCTTGTCGAGAATATCTTCTCACTGATGAGATTTTTATTTTTAAACATAATGGAAGTTGAGCGAAACAGCTCTGGGCAGGAATCCAGGCAAAAAGGGGTTTATATTTTCATTAGATGGAAGAATTTTGGCAACAAAACAGTATCCTTTTCTTAGCTTCTAGCTTAAATGGGGACAAGTGCTCCCTGCATTACTACAGAGACGTTCCTTTTGATTGCTCTTCCAACTTCCACTGGCACCAGACAAAAAGACTGCATGGTTTTCTTGTTTTACTGGTGCCACACAAAATTCTGAATTAAGCAAGAAGTACATCTAAAGCCTTATCTAGAGAAGTAGTTATCAAGGTGTCATAAACCCGATGGTAGAACGCCTCCCACTGATGGAAGGGTCATTTTTCCTCTCTGACATAAGAATAGCTACATGAAAGGAAGTCCAGACTACAGAGCTGACAAATGGCGTGGCCATGGAGGTATTTTTCAAACCCATTTTTCACTGGCCTGACTTAATTTCCATATTAAGCCTGCGGGAGAATTATTTTTGACATTAGTGTAAACATGTTAGAGCAGCCTGGAGCACTTTGGAAAATTCCTCTTATTTAATTTGGTTTGTTACTGTGGATATACGTTGCACCATAGCATGCTTTTATTACATAGCATATTTCAATGGCATTAAGTGTTTTCCTTTAGGATAGTTAATTCAGTTTCAATAGCTCACTTTTATCAGAAAACTTAACCACACACTCTCAGGAGTTTGAAAATTACCTCAGAAAGATACAATCTATAGTCAATAGCTGAGTTTTCATTTGCTTTGCAATAAAGTCTGTTGTTCTTGTCTTACCACATCACACAACATCCATTTGATATTCAAGTGGAACCTGAAAACTGTGACAGTGGGCATCAGCCTTTAAGAAACTTGCCTTGGAAAAGCTCCAGATTAGTTTAATGTAATTTTTTTCGTTATGAGAATTGACAAAGTAATGCTAATCAGGAAACCTTAGCGAAGTCTTGGAGTTTAAAGGCATTTGTACACGAGTAACTTTGCTTTTGTAGACAGATCAATGACCTTTTGTGCGTAGAGGGTCTCATGCTTTTTGCAGAATCAGGGTCATAAGAATGGAGTATGTCCAATGTATTACTTAGACCATATACGTATTAAACTGACACTTTAATTAATGATCTCTTTTCCATTTTATTCTGCCTGCAAAAGAGATACTTGGTGAGTATTTTTCTTCTTTAGTACACTTGTTGGAGGAAAAGCTTGGAAAAATTGTGATAATATCAGTATTACAAAAAAATATAACTACCATTAAACACTTCTCTATAAGTAAGTGGAAGACAAAAGACTGCTTCTCAAATTCATGACTGATCAGAACTGGACATTTTCATGTGTTTCTGCAGTTGCGGGGTTAGGTTAAAACTGTATTTTCACATAAATAAATAAATAATGCTCCACATCCTATCCCTTTCTTTTCACAGTTTTAAACTTCTGAAAATCAGTGTGGCATTACCATGCTGAGAAATTATTTTGAATTTTTCAAATACCATATTTTTGCCTGTTTTATACAAGTTACAGGACAAAATATATAGTAATAGTTCGGTTCTATGCAGAACTGGCTTTCCTGGAAATGCTTTGGTTGACCAATTGTCTTGCACAGTTGGAGCCCAGTGAATATTTTGCTGGATTCCATATTTCAAATTGCACATGTTCAGAGTTGGAAAAGCAAGATAGATCTTCCACAGAGACTAAAGGGAATATCAACAAAATTGAGGTCTGAATTATATGCAGCTTCAGATTCTGCTCATATCTGGTTGAAAGCCCTAATTTTAATAATATACCTTTTAGTTGTTCCTGAGCGGATAGATCTTTTGCCCAATGTTCCATAAGAAGTCTGCTAAGAAGGGGAAATTTCTCTTTAATGGATACAGAAGGAAAAAATTACACACAGATTATTTTTAAGAGTAGACAGTAAAAGAAGGCAGAGGAAAATTCCTTCTTCTTTCATTTTTTGTAAAAGCAGGAAATAAACAATGTAATAATAAAATCATCATTACTAATGGGTCCTCTTGAACTAAACACTTTCTCTAAATTTTGACTTGGGGGTTTGATATACCAGTTAAAAAGCTTTGCCATCAAACCAGTTTAAAATTCTGCATGTATTTTGTGAGATTCTGAGGGCTTGGGTACACTGTGGTCACTATGTGGATGTGGCAGCATGGAGCTTAGCACCAGGAATAATTAATGAAAAAATTCATCATTTATTGGCAGTTCCATGCTGCAGACCTCCATGCTGCCACAGAAGATTCAGTGCCAGTGCTCATCCTGGCTGGTTGAACGCAGGGACTGCACCTTGGACTTTTGCCTCTGGAAAGGAGCAGTGGCATCATGGCTATTCTACCAAAGCAGGGAGGAAGAAGTCAAGCAGATTGCTTAAAACTCACCTCAGAACACACAAAGACATTATTTCCCTCCAGGCCTAAGTACCAGTGTATTTTCATCAGCTTCTCAAAACCACAGCATCTATAATTTGAAACTATTACTATGTAAAGCAGAAGATGCCGGTTGCAATGTTACTTCAAACAAACTCATTCTGTTCTACATAGTGTTGCTGATGGAGAGGGTTTTGGTGCAAAATTAATGCAGCTGGGTATTTTGCCTTTCAGGCCCCCCCGACCTGTAACCAGCATGAACGACACACTCTTCTCCCATTCTGTTCCCTCAGGAAGTCCCTTTGCAAACAGAAGGTGAGTTCTTATCCTCGTTTATATCAAACCATTGTAGGATAGTGGTGGAAGTTTCAACTTTCAGTTCCCTCACAGGGGTAAAGAAAAACAAACCCTCTCACACAGCAAAACCAAGAAGCATGAGTAGGGAAGTGCCTTTGTTAATTTGGACTGATACCCAGACGTCTGAATGGAGAGCTGGAGTTAAGGCACCGCAGGCTCCCCACAGTAGAGCACTGAATTTCAGCTCTCATTTGAATCATTCTGACTCACAAAAATGTGCCCACATGCAACCCCAGGCACCCTTCCAGAGAGACCCAAAATGGGCAACTGGTGAGAAACCATTTTGTATCAACATTGTGGGAATAGGAACTGGGAATACTGGGAATGCCTACTGGGCATTGGATATATAGCAAGACATCCTTTCTCCTGTTAAACCATTCTGATTTTCATTAAAATCAACAAGGGAGAAGAAATAGTCATGGAATATGGTGACTGACCCTTCAGTAAACAAGCTAGGAAGTCTCATCAGAAACATAAATCCCAAAGAGGAGGTGCTTGCATCTGACTGTGTACATTTTGACTCAATATTTTGGCTCATCCAGTCAAAATATGTGTGTGGCATTTGCTAGCTGTGTGACCCCACCTATGTAAGCCTACAAATGTACATAGGTAAGAAGGTGGCAGAAAAATAACTTCCTGCTGTCTTAGAGAAGATGAGCAATGTGTCTTCCTTGGATGCATTTTATTGCTTGATTCCTGCTGTGTGTGTCAGTGCTTCAGCATTCCCAAATGACTAAACACAATCTCTGGGTATGCACAGCTACATATTTTAACACCAAAACTGAAACCAAACCTGCAGTGTACACTGCAAAGTCAGAGTAGAGATGGTTTATTACTTCTTTGATTTATTAACTTCGCTACCACGAGCTGTAAACTGTAAATTCTCGGTATTATCTCAGTGTGAGTGGGTGTGACTGAGATGCTTTTTGAAAGCCAGTCCCAGAGCAGCCCCCAAGGCCAGATCTGCTGCCTATACACAGCGACTGCAAATGCAGATTCATTTCTGTTGCTGGAATATATGGGGGTTTATATACAAGGCAGGGTAATGTATTTGTAGCCTCTCCAGGAGAGGTCACTAACAGCAGTGCTCTTTAGGAGTGTTGCTGATGCTTCTGTTTATTCCCAGGACATCCCTGTGCTCGATCAACAAAAGTACACTTTGCTCCTTAGGCCGGGGACCTGCAGTAACACTCACAGCACTGTCTACTGTGCTGCTTGTCTTTCTTTGCCTGTAAAACACACCTGATTCTTTTACTTTTGTCTTTGTTAGTAACTGACTGTCTTTAACTATGAGGTTTAAACATACATGCTTCCTGAGCTGTTAGAATTCCTTTTTTTCCCTAGGAAACACTCCTTGATGAGAATCCCCTGAAAGCAGGTGATAGTACCACCCCCCTCAAGCATAGGTACCCAGACTTCCTTTTAAGTGGATAGTGTGACATCCCTGTACATTTAAAATTTTCAGTGATGCAGCAGTTATTCTGTCTCTTTTAGAATTAACTGTACCTTGATTGTATATTACAAGTTTTGTAACTTTTGTTTCATTGACATAGCAGGATTTCAGGAGTTTGACAGCTTATTCCCAGTATTTATGTTTTCACCTTTTACAAATTTAATTTGCATTTTTTTATTGGAAAGAAAAAGCACCCTACAAACAGCCAAGTCAGTATTCTTCTAAATTAATTGGATTTATTGTTACGAACCCTCTTTGAACACTCTGCTCTTTGTGTATTCTTTTTGAGGTATTAACAAGGTTTCATTGTTTGAATCATTCAGGTTACTTGGGGGTATAAATGCAGCCAGTCCTGTGGCTGATGAGCATTCTCTTATAAAGCTGTATGTAAATCAGCTTCACAACAATTCACGGTCAGTATGAGAGCACTAACCTACTAATTGCAGTAGTTCTGTAGCTCATGCACTAAATCATTAGCAATTCTGCTAAACTACTCAAAATATTCTTTAAGGAAGGCTCTGATGGGCTAGAGGGTTTCTGTGGCTCTAATTAGTCTTTTGAATAGACTTCCTGCTGCCTGTGGGCTTTGCCAACTTCTCTTGCTTCTGCGCAGCACAAGTCTTTCATTTTACCCTTTCATGTAGGATTAATATTAATGTGCCCAGTGGAAGTTGGAAACATTGCTTTTGAAAACTGAGAAAACTACACCTTTATGGTTCCATCCTCAGTGTATGACTTGCCTGTTGTGTTCTTGACCAAGGAATGAAAGAGGCTTGCACAAAAGCCTGGAAATGACTCCAGGTCTCACAGCCAGCCTCCTCTGCCTCAGCTCTCACTGTGGGTGGCTGCTGTTCTGCCCTAAGTGCTGCTTGCCAATAACCCTCCCCAGCCCCCTGAGCTTTGCTTTTCAAAATGACCACAGGAAAGGCAGATCTAAGTCCTACTGAAGCTAATGAAAACTTCGATTTACGTAGTGAGGACTGGACTTGGACCCATGCCTCTCGTTGCTGCACCCTTTTTCCCGCATTCCCTCACATCTCAGTGACCTAAAGGAAGATTCTGTTTCATTCTGCATTAAAAAAAAATACATAATTGCGTAAGAATGGTTTCCCCATCTTTTTTTATGTAGAGTGTAATATCCTTTCCTTTTTTTTTTCCTTATTAATCCATGAGCATTAGCTATAATTCAGTAAGAATTATCAGTATGAAGGTACTTTTCTGCTAAATGCCAAGGTCTTCATTCTGGGTTAGACTAATAACTGTATCTTCATTCATTCTGTTAAGTTTTACTGTTACTATTGCCCTGGGAAAACCAGGCCTCATTAGTGGAAGCTCACCCTCTTGAACATCAGAGAAACAGACTTTGATGGCTCTGTTTGCAATTGGTCTGTTTTTATATTAAATACTCTATGATTCATATTACAATAAGAAGAGTGCAAGCTCAGAGTAAAATTTCTAGCTGGATGTAATCAACACTAAAGGCTCTGTTGGCTGTGTTTTTACTGCAGATAACTTTAATTTGTGTTGCAGTCTAGTCCAAAGGTTTCAGATAGCTTTAAGTGAAGTTTTTATATAATTTGAATGTTTATTCAGAGGAGAATTGGCAGAGAATGTAATTCATAGCATTCCCATGGTATTTATTTCAGCTACTTGTGTTCACATAAGAGCATAGTCATTCTAACCAGTTTCTAAACAGTGTAGCAGAAAATGCTAAATTCAGCACAGCAGCTCATTCTGCTGCTGGAAATGTATAGCATCTCCTAAGTTCAGCACTACCATATTTATTTCTGGATACATAGGTGAAAACTGGAAATTAACTGGGAAGATGGAAAATCTTGTTGGAGGAAAGATCTTTGATAATTGGTAAATGCAGTGACAAATGGCAGGAAACAGCTGAAAGGAGATGGAACATTATATACTATTTACACTTTAATTGCATCTGAAGCACAGATTTTGGGTGGGTACACAATTACTCCAAAGCTCAAAGGAAGTTGAGTTCAGGCTTTCCCTAAGATGCTTTTTAATTCCTTCAAACTGTTTTAGAATTAAGGTCCACTTAAAATTTCTGTGCTTGTTTGCTTAGTTTGAGCCAGCAAGTCCATAAGAGAGCTTTAATGAGGAGGTTAGCAATTATAAGCACCTTTCTTCTAAATGTATGCAGTGTGGAAATTGGTATCAACAATATGCTCTGTACAGCTCAAGAAGAGCTTGAAAGCACTTGTGTTAGAAAAGAAGGAACAAAAAATCTGTGATCTTCTCCCAAATACCAAATCATGGTCATTTGCTGTGTTGACAGCTAACATGATTAAAACCACAAGGCCTGTAGTTCTTTTGCTGTAGCTAATATTAAGGGGTTGTCTCTCATTTGTTTTTGCAATTTCCTATGGCCTAGAGGGCAGCAGAACAAGGGAATATTACTGCAGAGTATGTAATGCCCTTGCAAACCCAATGGTTTGGATAGGTTACATCAAAACAGGCAAACTTAGCTAATGCCAGAAACTTTTGGCCAATCAGAGAAATAACTCTATACACTGAATTAATGTTTTTTCCTTATTTGAATAATTTTGTTCCCCAGCTGCAGTCTGTCATACTGACTTAAAGTATATAGCTGCCATAGTAATGGGTACAATCTCCTGCTCTTTCTTTATAAATGTTTTCTTTAAGCTATTGAATTGTTGAGCTTAGGTAGGATAAGATAAAACAGAATGTTTTTTCTTATATTTTTCTCAGGCCCCCCTTCACAGCTAATGCATTTATTTCTTCTAAAGGGGTAATAAACTGGAATAAATGGTCTGATGCAAGACATTCTGGTGAACTTGAAATGACTTGGCAATTGTGTGATAGATAGAAAGAATGAGCTATGATATCTGATACCCATAGCCAAGGAGAAATTGAGACTTATTTAATGCTGAGTCAGAATGGCTGGTGCCTGTTTTGAACTCCACGTAAAAGTTACAGCAATTGGATATTCTACCTGGGCATAACAAGAGATTAGGCCAGATTTCTAGTCAACAACTAACTTGGAGCAAAACATACTGGGTGCTGCTGTTCTCCATGTTCCTGTCTCTAAGGAGCGTGGTAGACTTCAACTGCATGTTGTCTTTGCATGTTGTTTTTAGAACAAGATGAGAAACCTTATTTCATCAGCAATATTCTGCCTGGCTAAAGGAAAGGTTTATATGTTTGATTGTTTAGTAGCTGGGTAGACACTAATGATGGCATAACATTTATACTAATATTGTTAGATCTATATCTTTAGAGACATCTGCTTATAGCTGGAGGGCTTGTCTCTAAATTTGGGTGGAGAAGCATTATTTGGCATCTTAAAAGAAGTTCCATTTTAGCAGGAATATATCTTTAAAATATCTGTTCCAGCTGGAAATTCACTGTGGCCAGAATGGTCTCTGAAGTATTAGTTGTATTTTGGGGAATATGTGGAGGATGTAGAAAGATACGGAAGAACAAGAAGGACAAATGTCAGCTCTTCCACATGAAGGAGGATTCAAGGTGGAATCAGGGACAAAGGTGAAAGGGAGTATAAAGGAGGCAGCCTAACCTTGGTATCCAAAGATACTGAAATTATAAAAGAGTTAGTAAGCATCTGGAGGATAATAAACAAGAAATAACCACCATAGATTTGTCAAAAACAAATTTTATCAACCAAACTAATTTATTTCATTGGCAGGATGACTGATCCAGTGGGTAAAAAAAGTAGCAGCAAATACAATACAGGTTGACCTTAAAGGGGCTTTAAACATAGGCCCAGATGACACAGAAGTACCAAAGGAAATACAGACATAGGGAAATTAGTAAAAGAGCAACACTGAGAATAAATAATGACATTTTCAGAAGTTTGCTGTTGCTTTATGAGAAGGACATCTGCTGGGATTCTTGAAAGCTGTCCTAAATCAGACACTACGCGCTATTTCTCACAGTGACTTAATGGAAGCAATAGAGTGAATATATCCAATTTGTAGGTGGTACAAAGGTTGAAATAGTTATGGAAATGAGTGCTTAGAGAGCAGTTTCTAAATAAAAAAAAGGTAGCTCAGTAGCAATGGTAGTAATTGATGTCCAAATGATCTGAAATCAATTACAGGAGATTCAGTAATTATAAATGAAAAGTGCTGTAGCAAGAAAGCAAATAGTCAAATAAAAGACGGGAGCATAATTGGATGGATAGAAACATTTTAACAGAGGGCCTAACAGTTGCAGTGAACCACAAACTAATTGAAGTCAGCAATACAGTTGTTAGATTGCATTTGACCCTGGAACATCATCTGGAAAGCCATTAAAACCCATTCCCCAGAGGAGGAGACATCTGCCTAGAGGTTTGCATGCAGTTTAGGGCAACAGCACAGGGGTAGATATGCTCACCAGCATATCTGGAGTCCAGAGGAGACACCCAAACATCAGAAAAACAGAAAATTGTAACTTGTGAGAAAAGGTTGGAAGATTAAAGTTTGCTTAATCAACTGAAAAGGAAAGGGACATGGATAGAGATATGGTATCAGTTGCTCAGTGAGTAATCCTTGTTTGCCTGTCTCTCCACACTAACTGTGTGGCTTCTGGAGTATAGGAGAGGGGAACTTGTGGTTGGTGGAGGGCACACTGTTAGAAAGCAAGGCACAGAATCTGCCCTGGGGCCTTTGGTTTCCCATTGTGGCAACATATTTTTCTGTACTTTTAGAACTGAAAGGTGCATTTTTGGCTGAAATGGCACACCTCGTACCCTGTGAAGGCATTTTTCTTCTGTAGCTGGGAAGAAAACGTGTGGAAAACTCAGCCTTCTAGATGGCATGGTGCATGTTTATCTGCATGGATATTGCCCAGTGGAAATGCAATACACATACATAGCATGCTGATGGGCAGAGAAATGTGAAACAAGCACTTGTCTTGCTGTGGAGTACAGCATTTCATTCAGCCATCTTACTAATTTATTATAAATCAATAGGCTTGAGTTCTCAGGATAACCTTTGGTCCCATGCTCTTCAGAACCTCACTGCCAACCTTGCCCTCCCAGGAGGGAAATTACACACATCTTGCCTCACTGAATTCCTTCTTTGTCTTATTATTAAATGTTTTGAAGATTACCATGTACCACATTTGTGCAACATTATCTTCCTACACACACACATAGACCCTGGATGCACAGGTGCATCCATGCTCACACACCCATGAGGTGCCAAATCAAAAAACAGGTGAATAATTTTTAAAAAGAAGAAAGTCAAATATAATTTTGTTTTTCTTTGTTGTTTCTTAAACCAAAAAATGCTGCAGCATGAAAACAAAAAAGAACATTTTCAATGTTTCCCATTTTTAGCTAGTGGTAGCTTGTTAACATGGATATTTAAGTGTTGGGAAAGATGCAGTTACTGCAATCCATTAAATACTGTAATTAGGGGGAAATGTGTGTTTGGTGAACTATATATTATTTTAAATCAACAGAAGAACAGTACTTCTGAAAATTAAACTGCTATATCCCATCACTGCATCCAAATAAATGCTTTTCCATAGATTATTGAAACCATCTTACAGTTAATGCGGAGAAAAGCAATTTAGCTGTTACAGTAAAGCTTTCCCAGCTTGAAAGCGTATTTGAGACTGTGTTTATCTCGGACTCCATCTGGAAAATACACAAGCCTTCATCTCTCCCTTCATCTCTCCATTTGTGAGAGAAGCACATTTTGTTTGTCATTTCTGTAGTGGAGGCTTTAATAGTTTGCTTTTGGAGAACTGGGGGGAAAACTTGTAATTCACGATTTTGCATTTCCTGAAGTTTTCTAGAATTCCTTTAAAGCTTCTATTATTTTTATTCAGTCCAGGGCTCAGTTCAGTCCAGAAGCTCAAATGAGCTTCTCCAAATTCTGTTCTATAATGAATTTCAGACATCACTGTTTACCCTCTTCTTAGTTTTCCTGTCTTATTAACTAGCTGTCCTTCCAAGAGTACTGAAGTAGAGCAGAGCAAACTGCTGGCTAGGGCTGCTCCAGCTTTCTTGAAAGGCAAAGGGTAAGTTGAAGAGAGAGTATGTTCTTAATATGCACTAACACAGCTAAACCAAAATATTTGCCTCTATTCCTCCCATTTTTAATGTATTCTGTATAAGTCTTTCCTGAGAAAATTGTCATGAGCAATTAACCCGGTGAGCTAAGTAAGGCATGTTTAAATATACTTATGTACTCCTGAACGCATAAGGTCTTGATCAGACACTTCCAAGTAAATTCAGCTGGTGAATTCAGTGTGTCAGTCATGTATGTTACTTATCTGTATTACTGTTTGTGTGCAATATATAGTATATTAAAACAAATAATTCTGACCTCACAATTTGCTGTATTTTGTAATGAATGCTGCTGTACAGCTCCAGAGCTTCAGCCCCTGGCCTGATCTGGCATCTCACTGATTTCTGAGGCTGGCTCTGTCATCAAGTGGGACGCTACCATCCTAAATCACTAAATACTAAACATATAAATTACAATAATAACAAAGTAATTTCTGCACTTGGTGTGTTATTTTGTTTTGATTTTTTTTTCTAAGAACGCTGAATATCCACTCCTAGATTCCCATCTCACAATGTTATTGCTCCTGCTCTCTCTGTGTATCTGTGTGTCTGTCTGGATCACACCCTGTCCCCCGGCCCGGTTTCAGGTTACAGTACAGCCTCGATGTTGCAGACAGGCTGGCTGATGAACATGTGCTCATCGGGGTGTATGTCAACATGCTACAGAGCAACCCCGCACGGTTAGTGCAGGTTTGGCACCTTTGGGGCACCCAGCAAAGGGACCTGGCTCAGACAAATACTTTCACTGTTTCCTCCTGGCCACGAGCTGGAGCAGCTCTTCATGAGCACTAACTTGACATGAATGTGTTTGAGTATGGAGTATGTCCTCCCAAAGGTGGTGGATTGTGGCACTGGCTGCTATTCCCTCTACTGAGGCTTACAGGGTATTGCCAAGTATTGCAAATAATTGCTTAGTTAAGAATGGCTGTGTAAATTGTTTGGGATACTGAGCTCTAGGCAGTGCAAGACTTGGTGGTGGTACAGAAATCTTAGCACAACAATGATTAAACAAGCCCATGTTTTCAAAGTATTAATTTTTGAGATCATGTATAATTTGTAGCTTCACCTTCCTTGAAAGTTAGAAACTGTGGTAGTACATAAATAATTAAATCATGATAATAATTTTCTTACTAACCTAGTGAGAGAAATTCATTTTGATTTTTACATTTGTCAGGCATTGCTTTTAAGTCTGCCTGATTTCTGCATTGTTTGAATCTTGTATACAAATTTTCCCTTCTCTCATTTAGACTCAAGGGTTTTAAATGGGTGTCTTGAACATAATTCATTGTTTCTGCTGGAGTGATTATAGAGCTTTGTCTCCTAAACCCATCAGCTGTCCTGGCACTTGAGATGCTGGCATTGCAGCCCACCATGCTGGGGAAGGGAAACACTGCCTCACCTCTCCAAGTGCAAAATTCCATAGACTTTGTAGCCCTGTGCCAGCAGAGTGGTGAGCAGTATATGGCCCTAGAAAATGTGGTGCTGAGCAGAAAACTGTAAAGTGTTCCTACCAAAACTATGCTCAGAAGGTTTATTTTGCTCATAGCAAACCCTGCAGTTTCCTGTGCTGCCACTGCAGAATATTTCCTGGGTTAGAAGGAAGTCTCCATTTACTCCAGTATGTAGGAGGCAACAAGCAGCTTCATTCAGGAGAGTGAATGCAATGGTTCTCTGCAGTCTTAAAAAAATTCACTTCTGCATGTAGCTCCTGTTGAAAATGGGAGTAATTTGTCATGCCCAGTGGATAAAAAAGTCTGCCTCCATTGTCCTGGATCTCCTTCTTTACTCTGTAGCCCAGTGGAATGTGTCAGTGGTGGAGGGTTAAAAAGGCAAACTAGGTTTTAGTGAGGAAAATGAAAGCCATTTATCCTAAACAAAAATATTTTCAAAGGGAATTTAATTCCTGAAGAAGCACTTACAGAAATCAGGCTTACTGAGGAGTATTGACACTGTGGCTGTGAAAGCAGGCTCTTGGCAGCATGTATGTGACCAGTCATTGCCCACCCATGACTGAGGATAGGAATATGCTGCCACCTGGTCTGGTGGGACAGGGAGAAGGAAATGTGGCCCTGGCTACCATGAGTGACTTACTTGATAGGGCTGTTCAGGAGGGGAGTGAAGAATGGACATGATTTAGGGTAATTCTTGGTGCTAGGCTGGTTTTCCAGGCATGGCATTTTGGATGCCATGTCTAGGATTCATTTAGTTTCAGTGAGGGCTACCAATTCCTCCCGAGACCTCTTTGTGGGTGCCTCGCCTCATCTGTACTGTTTTCATTCTCCAAATTTTATTCTTTATATTCCAACCTCTTCCCTCAAGGCTTTGAGCCAACCTCACCAAGTCACAGCACCTTTGTTTCCAAATATGCATATATAAATCATATGCCATGATTCAACATTTATTTTGGTTTTGAGAAATGAGTGGGGGAGTGACTGATAACGACCTTAATTGTTTAAACAACTGATGCAAAGCATAGTACATAACATCTGATTACTGACATTAAATCACTGCAGTCACAGCATCCTGAATGAGAAACAATCTCAGTTATTTGTATAATTAGATTTTGACAGAAACATAACCTAGGGGGACAGTAGTCTTAGTCAAGCATCAGACCATACTGCATTGCCATTTTCTGCTTGGTTGGACTGAGACTGCTAGTAGAGAAATAGAATGGTTACATTTTGGTAAAAACGAGCACAAAGTCTTGCCATACTAAGCTCCTGTGTGAAGTCAATTTCCAGAGGAGTAGGTGAGACTTCTGCAGGAAGCTCAGCTTCTGCATCTCATAGTCTGGGATCTTGAGGCAAAGCTGACCTCCTCCTGCCCATGCCTCGTACTGGCTGGATGCAGTTTGCTCAAAACCCCACATACCTGTGTCAGGATGGTGCTGAGTTCAAATTATTTCACCCTGCATCCTAAGGAGATTTGGTAACGTGAGTCAAGCATGCAGTTAACCAAAACGAGGCAACTTCTGATTTAGGGGAGGCTGCAGCTGGCCAGCTCTGCTGTTCAATCTGCCTGCAGAATACTACCTGTACTAACCAGACATCAGATAATTCAAGTGCTTCTGGCAGCCAAAGCTGAAAAGAGGAATGGTTGTGGCTAGACCTTTATCCACAAGAAAAACCTCCAGAGATACTTTGTGAGCATAGTACATAAAATTATCTGAAGAGCTCTATACTAACATTTCAAAACAAAACAAGATTTGGTTTTTTTCAGATACTGAGTCAGGCTAATTTATAGCAAAACATCAGTCTAATATAACTCAGCATACCTTTGTTTCTGTTTTAAGTGCAGCTAGTATTTATATTTTGGGCTTTGTGGGGTATTTTTAATTCATTTAATTAATTTTCACTGCTTATCTTTATTTTTCATCTGTAGTTATTTGATACTGAAAGTAAAAGTACAAGTTTTCCTTTCCTTCTACCACAGGCTAATAAACTACTTAAGGGTTTTTTAGAAGCCAGTACTCCAGAGCAAATTAATAAATTAATTCATTATTTATAGTGACAGTATGGGTAGAAAAAATAGCCCTTAGCCAGATGTTTTGAATAGTTTAATTGTAAAGTCTTTTTTAGTACTTAAAACCAATATTTGATACTTACTTTAGTTTATCTTTAGTGTCTGATTCTTAAAAATAACTTTTAACTGCAAATAGTTTCCATTTTTGTAAGTTAGAGACTTTGCCTAGCTTTGAATATTAATTCCATATATTTCAGTCTTTCTTTTCAGGTATAGAAAAAAAATAGATAAATTAAAAGAGGTTATTTTGGTTCCATAGAGAGCTGTTTTCTGGGGGTTTTATGTTATACTGCATCATACTACGTGAATCCTATTTCTATATAAAAGTGCCATGCTATTCTAGGACGTGTTTAAAAATGTTTATTGAGGGGGTGTGCACAACTCTAGGTGGGACGGCTGATTTAATCTTCCTTTGAAAGAAGAAAAACATTCAGAGACCAGTTGCTACAGAGAAAATGTGTAGACATTTAGCTCCCTTGAACTGAGTTTGTTTTTGTGCTTATTTCCACGTAGCTGACTGTTAAAATATTTTGGTGGTAAAATATTGGTGGTTCTAAAGTAAATGGTAAATTAACAGTAGCAGAGGACTCAGATGATTTGTTTTGGTTTAAAGTGTCTTGAGACCAAGCCAATTTTGGAAGTGTAGCAGTTAAACAGTCCTCAGAATCCATTTGGTGTGTCACTGTTAGGCCTTTTTTTTTTTTACAGCCCTTAGGCTTAGAAACCGACTCTTTAATTTGTCTGTATTTTCTATACCAAATTATTTATTTAGCAAGGGTTTGTAGAATAAGAGCATGTCACAAAGAGTGGACTGATGCTTCTCTTGCAAAAATTTCACAAGAGACATTCCTAACCAGTGGTGACACAGTTGTAAAACAAGCAGGGAGCATTCACATCAGCTGTTGCTGGGTGCCTGCTGCAGAACAGGCTGGTCTGACACATCTGAAGCCTGAGAAATGACAAAGATCCTCCAGAGTCACTCCTTTGCTCATAGGTTTTTCATCCTTTGTCTGCAGTTTTGAGATTCATTTTTTTAATGGAGATACCTTAGACCACACAAGTCCTATTTTACAGGTGCTAGTATTGGATATTCACTCTACATCTGAGTGGTGATAGGTGCCAGACCAATTATTGCTAGTAATTATAAGGTCTTTAAAGAAATGGTCACTAATGGTGAAGCAGTGTTTTTTAGAAAAGAAGGAACAGTAGGGTATTTGTATGCAAAATATCCAGTTTCTCTCAAAAGGATGCCTGAATCATTCCCTGGGGTCCCAAATTCTGCACTCACATTCATATTTTAAACCTTTTGCATATGATTGTCTTACTGTATCGCTGTATGGTTGTCTGTGAAGTTGGTGAAGTAAAACAGAAGTGAATTACGGTAAATCTGAGAACTCTGAGACAAAATTCTTGGCAGTCGAGGCTAATGCTGCTGTGCATTCTTCTGTGCTTAATGGTCACATACGAATAGGTATATTCCAGAAGTAAATTTATCTCAGACATTGAAATTTAATTTTCAAAGCTTTGGGGTTAGTGATTTGCGGCATTCATAGACCAAATCTGACACCTTGCTGCATCTACTTTATGACATCCACCCACATATAAATATATATCAAAGATATTAAATACAAGTAAGACTCAAAAAGCTGCAATGGCTTGGTTCATTCAGTAAAGCAGTTGGCTTAGGTGTTAGCTCACATCTCAGAACTCTGGTGCAGACTGTGTTATGCCAACAAGTGGAACCATAATCCATTTTTCCAAGATGAATATGGCTGCACATTGCCATAAAAAGGAGAATTGATGCTGAATGCTTGCTGTTTTCACAACCATCTGTTAGGATGCAATGCTTTAGTCGTTATGGTAAAATTAAAAATTAATTAAACTGTCATAAAAGTAACCCTTATTACCCAGTTTACATAATTTTATGTGTCTGCAAGAGTTGCTCACCCCTTTTTTTCTCTGGATGATATATTAGTACAGTAAGCATGGGTATGTAAGAAGCAGAACTATGTAAATTTAGAAAAACGCCTTTAGCTTTGGTCTTTCCCAAAGGTATATCAGTTATCCCACCAAAATCTCAGTAAACGTAGAATTAAGCTGTATATGAAACAAAGTAAACCTAACCAAAACCAGAAAGTCAGTGTTCATCTACCACCAGAAGTCTTACGTGCAGTCTGCAGCACAAGTTTTATTTACACAGAACCTCTCCATGTCCCACTTTTCAGAGCTTTACTGTTTTTCTAAACTTCATGTTTGTGGTCTCACAGGTTATTATCAGAATGAGAAAAAGATGATGTTTGTCTCTTTTCTCTTGCATCAGTAAGCTGTAGCAAATCCACATGACACCCAGCTTTAGTTTCATGATCAGTGAATATCAACCACTGCTCATCTTTCAAACATAACTTTTAAATCCCAGTGGATTTAATCAGGCCAACACATGTGCACTGTAGTTTCCTGAGGGACATGGGGATATGAACTCAATGAGAAGTTTTAGAGAACTATTCCATTTAAATATATCAGTTCTTCAAAAGCAGAGCTTTTGGCACAAGTGCCATTTTCCTCTGGAAGGCTTTTGAAGTTCAAGGTACAATTTCTGGGGAAAGATCAGGATAAAATCCCATGCCCAGACTCTTTTGAAGTTCATTTGCCAGCAACCAGTTGCATGCCCAGAAGAGCCCGTGGGCAGGGAGATTTATTCCTGATTCCCTTCAGCCAAAAACCATTACACAGTTGCCAAAGGATAAGAAAAGAGGCCGGACTTGCCCCTGTCTGTGATAGTCCACAGGCAGCCTTGTATTCCGTGTGGCAACTCCACAGTCCTCTCACCTCTTCTTAGGGACTTCATTTTTTCTCTCATATATACTAAAAGTAATGCAGTATAGGATTCTAAAGCCCAGGATTATCCAGGGTCAACTAAGCCCTCTTCAGAGTTCTGGTTTTCTTAGTTTATTAGTTTTGATGGTTGTCTGCAAACTTCTAAATGTTTAGAAATACTGAAGGTTCTCACTGTATTACCTTTTTCCTGTTCATCCGACTAAATAATAGCTTCCATTTGAAATAAGGACAGCTAGAAAAGCATTAACCTGAGAGAAATATTTGCATTTTATATTCTTGGGGGAGAAGGAATAATAAGGTGCAGTATTTTAAAGGAATTCAACATATTTGCTGTTTAGTTTTTACACTTGTTGATCACAGTCACGTGACACTGTGAAGTCTTGCTCCCAAATAGCAAGAAACCAAGAATAAAAGAGAAAGCCTGATTATAAATTCCTAGATCAGTGGTTCCAAACAGTGATCCACAAGACCTTGGTAAGTGCCCTGCAAAACCATCCTAAACACTGTTTTGTTGTGCAAATATGACAAAGCTTCTTAAGTTTTTCTCAACAAACTCCAAGGCTCCTGCTAACCCAGCATCCAAAAAGCAATCAGTCTTCCAGGCGATATGACAAACTTGAGTTGCAAAATAAATGCTGATTGATGTTCCTTCTGATGGAACCACCTCTTCCTCCTTTCTAGGCAGAGTAGTCTGCAAGTTGCATCTTGTACAACTTTTACTATGGGTTGCAGACCACTGCTGTTTTCCCCCCAAGGGAAAGCACTTCCCAGCCCCTTAGAGCTGACCTTTCTAGGGAAATTGCCCTCTTCCTTCTCCCCTTTGCTCAGTTAACATCAGCTGTTCCTAATTTGGTGAAGGTTTTCTCCTTTGCTCTGCCGTGTGGGGTGTGAGGTGGTGGCTGGCAGAGGCAGTGGGTGTTTTTGCCGTGTATAAATCTGTCTTCCCATTTCCCCCTCCCCCTGAGCAGCGTCCTTGACAGTGCAAGTCGCCTGGATGAAGAGCACAAGCTGATCGCTAGGTATGCAGCAAGGCTGGCAGCAGAAACTTCTTCATCAGTAAGTGTTTTAATTAAAGGAAGGTACTTTCCTTCTGTCATGTTCCAGGGGCTTGGCAAGATCGGGGAAATTACATCTGACAGTCTAATGATTAATGGATTATTTTTCCCTATTCTTTTCATCAGAGGCTGTTATGCTTTAATAATAACACTTTTATGCAGTCCATTTAATCCAAAGAATCCCCATACTAATGCATATAATCTATATACTAATGCAGTGGTATTTAAATAATTGCAACAAAGGGAGTCTGACATCTTGAACTCAGGAAAGACTGTAAAATATTGCCTGGACTAGCTTTGGTTAAAGGTTAATGATTTACTGCATTGGAAAAATGGGGTGGTGAATCCATTTTACTCTCTAGCTCAAATATCACAGCCACTAGGCCTTAAGTACTAAGGATATTAGAGAATGTTCTTCAGCAGGATGACTGTAATGACCCCCTGCATTAGCCCTGGCTCCCATTTTCATTTCAGAGCAATGATTATTCTGCTCTCTGTATCCAAAGATAGAAGGTGGTGACAGGCTAAAACCTCACTAACTACATTCAGGAACAAGAGAGAATGAAGCAGGAACCTAATCAAAGTATATAAAATCTTAAATGGTACATAAAAGGTCAGCCTAGTTATTTTTTTTTTTATCCCAGACCATTTGATAGAACAAGGGATCATGAATGATGGTTAAGTGAAAAGTAGCTGGTCTGGAGTGCCCAGAAACATTTTCATACTGTGGGATCAATTGAAAGGGTGAAATGGGGTACCACACATTGTGTAAAGACGCTGAGTCACATTCATGCCAGGTGAAGATGAATCTGCTGCCCCTTGCAGATACTGTCACAGAGATTTTGCATTACCTGCAGTTGCCTGAGAAGATAGGAGAGTTCCTGTTCTGTCAGTCCAGCCCAAATCAATCCTTTCCAGACATGTGACACAATGTTTCAAAGTTAAAGCAACATGTAGATGTTGGTCTTATTTTTGAAAGCTAGTAATTCTTCATGGAAACATGATTTCCCATTAGTAATGTTTCTGGTTAAAAATCAGTTGACATCAGTTTCATATAACATGTGTCCTTGATGTGGGGGAAAACAGCATAAATAGAGCTGACTTGAAAGAAAATACTGATTTCTCATTGCCATCCATCTTTGCTCTTTGAACAAAAGAGACAGAAGGAAAAGAGAAAATTTCTGTAGAGAGAAATCTTTCCGAGCAAAAGAGTGACAACCAGTAGGGGCTGTGGAAATTTTTAAAGCTTTGCTGATGGTCATTCTGGATTTTAAGGAAGTAAATATATTAGTAATTGTGGGCATTCAGGATAAAGATCATGATTCTTCCTGTATGAGTGATGACATCTACCAGTGTGTATCAGTTCTTTATGCACTGTTCTACTTCCCTGTGGTCGATGTGTTAATGGGAAAATGTATCCATAGCAGAAAAATTACCATGTGGTTACAGGGGAAACATACTGTCTTTTTCCCACAGACAGTCCTAATCTTTGTTAGGTTTGTTATGCTATTGAGATGTATCTTCATCCTTTTTGTGGATCCACCTCCTGGCAGAGGAGATGCCTGGCATCACATAAAATAGCACTCCAGAGTTATGCTTCACAGGGCTTTTTGTGGTGAGGAACCCTCATATCACAGCAGTAACTCAGCAGGGTTTTTTAAAATATTTGATTCTTTCAGATTGGAGTTAGAAATAAATGGGTATCTTTCATAGTTGTGGAACTTTTAGATGTCCTGCCTTGTGTTGTCATTGTTACAATAGTGAAATATAGGGCTGTGAACAAGGAAAACAATATTTGATTATTGCTGATGAACATGCGAAAAGGCATAGTCCAGTGAAGCTGTAGTGAGCACTGCCTAGTTTGGTGAGAGACAAATTCTCATCTCATTTTGTTGGTGGAAAAAAAGATTTTGCTGTCCCTGAAGGACTGGGGAAAGAGGTTTCCTGAAGTATCATGAGAGCATATAGGAAAACTTAGCCAAATGGGCTGCACAGCTGGACTGAAAACTGAGTACTGCTTTCAAACTGAAGGTAAAACTATACTTTCAAGAGAGTGAAGCATTGCTGCACTGGAAACACATCCCATTCCTTCTGGAGGCAGAAAGGTTTTTGCTTCAGTGTACTCCTCTTGTCTGTAGCATCAATATCAAGAGCCACATTACAGCAACTGCCTGCAGCAGTGTCATATCCTTTTATGATAGGTTCAGAGGAAGCTCTGTGAAAAAATGAATGACAGGGTGGTAAACACTGAGTCTTATTTACTCTACCACTTACTCTGCTTCTGCTAGCAATGGTTCCAATACTGGTATGAGCACAACATGAATGCTCTTTTTTTTAGTGTAGGCAAGCTTGGTACTGCACTTTCTGTAAACAGATTTCACAGAACAGATCTGTGTTGAGCTCATGGTGCATGCTGGCTATTCCTCTTTCAATGCAGCCTTCTCTGTTTTACAACAGCAGCCGAATCAGCAGAGAGGGGCATCAGATATCTCCTTCACCATTGATGCAAACAAGCAACAAAGGCAGCTGATTGCAGAGCTTGAAAATAAAAACCGGTAAGGATCCACTAAGTACCTGGTTTCGCTCTGTCCTGTATATTACATATGTTTGTTTCTTAGTATTTTTTACCACCTACACCTGTACAATGTGCTTATACAGGCACATACATCTCCCCCTACAAAAAAACAGAGCACAAAAAGGTCCATACAATAGGATAAAGGCTCTGAAATCCATAGCCACCCTATGCTTTTGTAAGTGTACTGTCCAATGACATGATATAATCACGGATACTTTACTGTTTGCAGCTGTTGTTTGTTAAGAGTTCTAAAAAAAAGCCTGTCCTGTTTCAAAACTGGATTAACTTTCAGTTGGATTCTCAGTAGCACTATAACATGAAATGATAAAAGGTTGTCACGCTTGTAATGTTATGCTCCCCTGCTTTTATTTGGGAAAAAGATGATTAAAGCTCTTCAGAATACAGTCTGCCTGGGAGAGGTTTGCAGGAATATTAGCAGCAAGTTAGGCTTATGATCAAATGAGACGGGAGGTACAGATATGACCGAGACTGAGAGAGACTGTCCAGGAGAAATAGCCAGCCGGCCCCAAAAAGGAGTGATGCCTGTTTGTTAACAGCAGAGAACCTGGCCCTGGGTACCAGACTGCCTGATGCCATGAAATGTGTGGCAGCAGAGCTCTGCTTTTAGTGCTGGACCATAAAACAGAGGCTAGCCCAGACCAGATGGTTTCCTATTCCAAGCTCTGCACTGCCTTCTGTCACTGTATAATGAGCACCACCAGCTCATCTTGATTTGCCTTTCATAGTTCAAGGCTGCCTCGTGACCGTCTGCTTCCAGCACATTGTGGAGAAGAGGCAAAATTCACGAAGGTTTCAACCTTCTGCTGTGAAGCCTTATATTAGCCTTTTGCCAGCACTCCAGGGCTCACAGGCCAGTTGTAACAAGTCTTACTAAAGTGCTTTTCCGTGAATTGTCAACTGCTCTCATATCTCTGCTTCCATTAAAAGTATTTCTAAGGGCTAAATATTTTCTCTGATACTCCACAATGTCCAGAAAGGTTACTTCCATTTTTTTTTAATTCATGAGGTGCTGGAAATGTTTGTGATGAAAAATTAAAAGGGAGCAGTTCAGTCAAGCTTAGAGCTATTTTATGTTTTGGGGATTTTGAAGAATGATTTCCCTTTATGGCAAAATCCTAAGAGTTTATTTAGAAAATATCCAGACCCCTCTCTCATTGTTGAGGGCTTCTTTGTTTGGCTGCAAACAAGTCATTTTATGTACATCTTCACTGATTAAAAGCTAAGTATAGTCATACTTTTTCACCTCTTGCAATGTCCAGGAAGCTGGTGTTGTGGAAAATTACTGACTTACGGTCTTCTGCTTATTCTCCTCCCCAAGAGAAATCCTACAGGAGATCCAGAGGCTGCGACTTGAACATGAGCAAGCATCTCAGCCCACACCAGAGAAGGCCCAACAAAATCCCACTCTCCTTGCAGAGCTCCGGCTCCTGAGGTAAGACCACAGCAGTAAAACCTCTGGCCTTGACAGGGGCCAGCCAGTCATTCTCAGTAAGAGAAGAAATAAAAGATAAGCCTGGCTTATGGTTTTGGAGGCTTTTTCAAGTAAGTCAGCCAAAGGTGTATTTTTTATCCATTTTTGGTGCAGCCTGTTGTCCTAATAGTAATGAAGCTTATGCTTTAAACTGTGTGCATGAGAAATCTCATATATTATCCTCTACATTAAATTAAGTATGTGTATTATGTTTGCAGAGTTAGGCCCTTAAGTCATTTGGAACAGGTCCCCACAGCCTGGTCCAAGTGCCATTAATTGTATGGGGAAAAACAATCAGAACAAATGCCTTTACAAAGATTTCTAGTTTATGCTGAAGAAAATACAGAACTACTTGAAAATACTGCCAGAATTAGATTTTAATCTTTGGAAATTTCCCCCATGTGTTGAACTCTGAGAGGTCAGTTCTCTTCGTGGTGCAAAACCAGGCTGCAGAATGATCCTCCTTGTCATGTGGAGGGTGGAGAGTAATGTCATCTGCAGCTGCTGAAGATGTAGAGGATCCTTCCTCTGATTATCCCACCAAGCTAAAAACATTGATGTGGATGTGACTGCATTTTAGTTATGATACTCTACATAGATTTACTAATTTCCATGTGTATTACATTGAAGGGGCGCAATTGTCATTGGCTCAGATCCATAGGCTCCCTGAAAGTCATGAAGTTTATGTTGTGAGAGCCAGACGGAGAATCCAATAAGAACTATTCAAAATGCTCTATATGAATAGAGTGTAAGCACTTTCTTTCTAGTGAAACAATGCTAGATTGCTCTGCCCCCTGACTAAAGAATATCTTTTGCCACTTAGCTGCTCCTCACAAAACTAATATTTTAGTGATCTGATGCATATCCAAAAGAAAATTACTGTAAGAAATTTTTTTCTTTACAAATACTTGACAGTTTTATTACAGAGTTTTCCACACAAAAATATTTTTCTGATTGACAAATCATTACTTTGTAATGATGTACTTTGTAGATACAAATTAGCTTCTTCATTTCTATGAGTGATTTTAATGTGTAATTACTGCTAGAGCTCTACAGGCAAGTGACATTGTGTGAGGCATATAACACTGACTGTCATGAAAACCTGTACACTATAAAATATACTAGTAATGTAGCTCTTGTCCATCAAACCAAAAGTATATTTTCAGCAGGTTTAGGAAATCAGCTTTCTATGTAGTTGACTAATAAAATTCATTATACTTTAAAAAAAAAAGGAACGATTGTGCAGTATTAGCAGGTTGACTGTTTAACTTTTCCCTCTTTTCAATTTTGATACAAATATTAAAGCATAATACCATTATTTTAATTTCTTCATATGGGATGTCCTTAGCGCTGTGATACTGAATACCTCAATTATACCTTCCCTGATTTAATATGCAGTGTGAGAATCAGAAAATAACTTTTAATCTGTGGGTCTGAACTGCTTTGCATTTCTTCTGAAATGTTCACCATTTGAAAGGCAAAAGTCTGACTTTGGATTTACTTGGGAATTTTAACACCACCTCAAATTCCTAGACACTTAAGATGACACAAGGCTGTTCTTATGTGTAAAACAGCAGGACTCAGGGTAGCAGCCCTGATTTATGTCTGTTACCCTGCTGATTTTTCAGTCTTGAAGCACTTAGGGCAGTAGAGCAATTTTAGTTCACATTGTATTAGGAAATGCTGGAATCTGTAAATCATGTTGTGGGTACCTGTCCTAGCATCTTTCACAAGCTGCTGTAGTGTGGCACTCCCTGCAACAAGGTCCTGAACACAGCATTCCTTCACATTACCAGTTCTGCCTTGGAGACAGGTTGGAAAACCCCTTACTTCCAAGAATTTGCTCTGGAGAAAAACCTCAGAGGAGCAGTCTGTACAGTGCACACTGCTTAGATCCTCTCTCCCTGTGGAATGAATCTAAATCCCAGCAGAGCTCTCTGTATTAGGACCCACCACTTTGAATTACACAGACCTTATTTTTGTGAGCAGTTTCCTAAACTCTGCTGCCTTTGTACTGTTCATAGCATTTCCAACCATTACCAGTCTGGAAAAGAAAAGCCAACACACAGGCATTTTGTAGCAAGAAATAGATGAATCCTTTAGAAGAATAAATGCAACCTGGCAGTGTTACTATATGATCCTATTAGAGAGGTGAGAGATAGCACACATGAGCAGTCCTGTAGAAATCAATGTTGACTATATCTCTAGTTGCTCACTTACAGTGAAGGCTCAAAATCAGGCTTTCATATTGCCCTAAACACAGGAAATGTACTTAAGTCTTGTTGGTTCCAGTGCTTTTCCATTTAAGATTAAATTGTCATGTTTTGTAGGTAGTACAGGGCTAACAATATGCTGTTTGTATGTTATTTGCAATGCAAGAGAGTATAAAATGTACCTAATATGTATATTTTTCAATAGTAATGTCAATTAAATCCTAGCTTCCAGGAGGCAACAATTTTATTTTGTTTTTAGGTGGGGACTTCCTGCAATTTAACATGTGATTTAACATATGCAAGTGCTGTTCCCCCATCCTGCGCAGGGGAGCTGTGCAGAATCAAAGCTGTTCAGATGTATGGGGGCACAGAGAGACTGTCACACTTGGAGTGGCTCAGTATTCACCTTATCATGCAACCAGCACTGGACTCTGAGTGCGAAGAGCTGATATCAAGCAGTTGTGTCTCTACCATGGGATAGTCTTCTTCTTGCTTTCAGAAAAAAAAAAAAAAGAAACAAAAGCAGATCACTGTGGGTTTTTGTCTGAATTTCTGAACTCTTAGCTTTTCTCATATCTCACTGTGTTCAGTGCCCCTGCTGTAATTTCCTGTCCTTCAGGGCATGGCTTTAATTTCTCCTGACAGCTAGTGAGGTTAGTGACTGGAGATCCAAAGCTAAAAATGCCAGGCATTTCCACGAGGGAGTATAACACAAACTTGTTTGAACCTCATTTTTTCTTTGTTGAAGGGTCTGTGTCAGTGTCTGTCTTTTCCCTAACCACTACTCAGTCCCATGAGGATTCCCAGTAAGAGGGAACTCCCTAGCCTTCACATAGCCACACTTCTAAGCCCTGTGCGAATTCAACAGTGCTTTCCTGTGGTCTGTAGGCATGTATCCCATAGTAGGGCTGGGAAAATGATGCAGTTAAAAGCTGCTGCTATTGTGAGGGGTAAGCTGTGACCACATCTGCTTGTTTCTCAGACAGCGGAAGGATGAGCTGGAACAGAGGATGTCTGCTCTCCAGGAAAGCCGAAGGGAGCTCATGGTTCAGCTAGAAGGCCTCATGAAACTGCTAAAGGTAAGGAGCTCCACCTGGTACTACCAAGGAAAACACGAAGTGAGAGAGGAGAGGGAGGATAAGTAACCACTGAACTCTGCTGAACCTGTTTCTACCCACAAAATTTGGCTGTGTTTCCCTCCCTTTTTATTTTTTGCCTTGGTTTTTTAATTCAGGGGTTTCAGATGATGGTCAGATGAGGATGTTCCTGTAGCAGCACTGCATCATCATAGTCACCTACTGCTAAGAGGAGTAAGAAAAAGAATAGAAACTGACATATAAAACAAGTTAACTATTAGCTGTAAGAAAAAAACCTCAGCACTGTACACTATTATTCACTGGAGCTGACAGTATAGAAGTACTAGGCTAGTTCCTTCAACTTTGCCATTAAGTTAAAGTTTCTTTAACTTACTCAGTTGCTGGTTCTGTCAGATGAGTCATTTGACAACCACATCTACCTCTCTCACCTCAGAGATGCTTTCTCTACACCACTTGTTTCACTTTCACGGATACAGAAGCAGGCCCTTGTTAAACAGATGAAACATGTCTCAACAAAGGATCTCAGTTAAGAACGAAGATATTGAAAAGCATGTGCATTTTTAAAGACAGACTAGGGTAAGATGGAAGATGTGTTTTTGTTTGCAGCCCTATTTTACCTGATGTGCTTCAGGACAGATGATGCCACAAATTCACATTGGAAGAAAGTGCCCTGAGCAGGATAGGAATCTGTTTAGTTGTTGTCTATGGCAGATCAAATGAGTTCATGGAAATTCAGTGTAACTTAGGTCAAGTATGGCTCAGATAAGAGCAGAAGGGATTTCACTGAAATCTATTTAGCAACATGCCTCCATTTAGATGCAGCATGGATCCACTTAGATCCATTTGCATCAAAGGATGAGTTTGACAACTTATGTCAGTTGCCCCTCCTCAGACACCGGCTGTTGCAGCCACAATGCACCTCAGCATTGGTGGCACCTCAGCAGCAGAGCCCACTGAAGAGCCATCAGATTTTTGGGAGCCGGAAGTAGGCAAGATACTTTCTGTTCTACCCATTAAATGCTGCAGTGCCACAACTAGCAGTGAAGGCTGCCTGCTGTTAGTCACTGCCTGGACAAAGAAAATTTGGGGTAGGAACTGACAGCAGCTTTCTGCACACTTTGCACTGTTCTGGTGTTTCAAAGTGTGCAGAGGTGGGACCTTAACCTGGTCTCATATCTTCAACTATCTTGATTGTACCTTTAACCCTGTGCTCCAAATTTGGTGGGGTTTTTTTGTTCGTCACTTACTGGCTCATCTCATGTGCTGATCCTCTTTTTCTTTAGGAAGAAGAACTGAAACAGGTAGCAAGTTACCTTCTCTTTGGAGGCCTTACTAATTCCTAAATTTGATTGTGTTCCTGTGATTTGTGTTATTTCCTTTGCTTGAGAAGTGTGTGTGTGTTCTTTTGACAAAATTAATATTTTGCAGTTCTTTCCCACATTAGTGTCTTGGAGCAGTTTTCACAATGAAAAACATCTTAGCACTCTAGAATGTGAGTCATGGCTACAAGGAATCTTCTATCTCACTCCTCTATGCAAGGAGTATAAACTAAATATGCAAGATATAGAAACCACCCCTCAAATGTAGTGAAACCAACCTAGAATATGAATTAAATAGATAAGATTTTGAAAACGTAATGAGAAATTTTGAACTTTCAAGAAAAACATAACTGAGCTTAAATTAGACAAGGGCAATGAGTTTGAAAGCCCATTTTATCCAGAAAAAGTCAGGGCATAGTGTGCACATCTTTAGGAGTCGGCACTGATGCTAACAGTCCCATGAGTCTTCAGAGAAATAAATGTTTTCTGCAGCCTAGATCAAAAAAGGAAGTATTTGCATTAATAATCGTAAATTTTAGAAGATTTAAATAGTAAATTTAGATTTTTTAGTAGTAAAATTGCATTAATTATAGTAAATTTTAGAAGATTGATTTGTTTTGGAGCTTTTCAGTATTGTAATGAATCTTGGAAATAAATTAGGCTTTTAAAAAAAAGGCACTTTTCAGATAGCCGTCTGATTTATGAGTTCAATAAAAGTGTTTCATTTAAAAAAAAACCACACTTCCTCCTGCTTTCATCAGCAGAAGTGCAGTCACAAGTCTGATGTCTTCTGTCTGTGGTACAGAATACAGAGTTTGTAGGTAATGCTCACCTTCATAAAACCAACATTTGGTTAATTTTTGTAGGGCATCAGTTTGTTGCACACACAAAAAAAAATCTGACCAAGTACTACCTCCATGTAAGGGCTGTCGTTTTTTATTCTGAAGATCTGTTTGCGAAAGAGAAGCTTCCAGTGTGACGGGAGTTACCATATCATGTGAAATGTTCACTGGACAGTGTAAGTGAAAGCACATTTTCAGGCTGCTATGAGGTATTTTTATGAGATTTTTTTTCCCAAGAGTAATAGCCTCACTGAATACCAGGTGATGATGCTAAAGAATTACTCTCACCATTTCCATTTAATGATCCCCATTATGCTATGCCATTTCGTGATCTGTTGAGAGAAACAGGATTAAATTAATTTCTGGAGGAATTCAATTGGAATGAGCAGCCTGGCAATTCATCTAATGCTTATGAATTATCTATTTCTTCATTGCCCTTCCTTGAGAAAGGATAATGGGTTCTTCACATCCCTGTCGTTTTATGAGGCTGTGCGATTTCCCTATATGTCATCCCAGTTCAGTCCCAGCAGAGGGAGCAATGGGCTAAAACTCCTGGAAAGCCAGTTTTCATTTCAAGCATTTTATGCTAGACGTGCATGACACTTGATAGTGGGAAAATTTTCCTGTCTAGCAAGAGTTAACTTAAGAGCTGTAGCAATTTGACTAGGGATGGTGAATTAAATAAAATACCTGAAAATTTTCCTGGGAGGCATGAGAACACTGATAGCTGCAACCAAGTACAACAGAAAAGCTGAAGCCCTCCAAATACCCATGGTGGCTGTGGTAGCTCCTCTTTCAGCATTCTTTAGTCCTTAGCTGATAGAGCTGTCAAGGTTTGGGAGCAATTCAGTGCTTGTCTTCCCTGCTGACCTTACCAAGAAGTTAAGACTGGCTGTCATAACAGATTTCAGACCATTATGTCTAGCCTTTGAAAACCACAATTCTCCTGATAACCACTAAGCGGGAATCCAATCCTAATACCACTTCATTCCCACAAAACTGAGCTGAGGTGGATCTAGATGAGTAAAATATATTAAGTTTTCACCTCTCTGAAATCAGGCATTCCCTAATATCCTCCTATTTCAACTTGCTGTTCATCAGTTCTGTCTGATACTGCCCAAATAGCATAAAAAGTGAGGAGTTCTTTCCTGGACAAGGAACTCTGAATGTTTCATCTTCCTGTGCTTCCCAAACATTTTGTGTTTGCTTATCATAAACACAAGATCTCAGTCATAGCTGCAGAGCAGACAGAGGGTAAGCACTGAGTGTGCAGCAGCTTTCACATCTGTTAAGGGAAAATTCCAGCCCAGAAGTGCAGGTGGGCATCTGTTATTTTTAGTATAAAGAATGCCTATTTTGAAATTCATTCCTGAATATGACTTGATGGGAAGCAAATTTTTTTCCTCATCTTTCTCTGAAAGTTCCCACTGTTGTTGGTGTTCCCAGAACAGAGATCAAAGGCAAAGGGGAGCTAAGGAAAAAGGCAAGTGAAAAAGGGCACTTGTCTTTCAGAGAGCTGAGAACCAAAAAATCTTTTGCAAATGTGTTTCAGTGAGGATGAAATGTGCTCTGTCAGGGCATGAAAGAAGAAAGCTGTAGATCCTGGATGCCCTACCTGATGTGCAGGGGTTATGACTAACAAGGACCTTGGAGCATCTCCAAGTTGCTCTGGGCCCTTCCTCTGGAGGAATAAATATCTCCATTTCTGCTGGAACTGGTATAGATTATTCTAGAAATAGGAGAGCATCTGGCCTTTATATATTTGATTTGCCTTTCATCCATCATTTAAATGTTCCAAGACTGATCATTAAAGAAATTTTAAGTATTAAATCCTCCATTATTCTATCAGTAATGTGCTTATTTCTCGTAAACCTAATTTGCCCTTGATGGCTTTCAGGTGATAATGTCTCTTAGAAAGAGGTGATAGGATAAAAGAACAAATAGCTTAATATTCTGATACATTATTTATGGTCCAGGCCAGGAATTTATAAAAATCTCAAGGGCAATGCTGCACTCATCCTGCAATGGCCTGCTCTTGTCTTTTTTAGAATATATTAAATGAACATAATCAGAGCTGCAGTGGCAACCAACAGCAGAGTCAAAATAAATGCCTTGGAAAGAGTTAAGAAATCCTCCTGTATTTTTAAAATAAAGCCAAGATAAGGGGAAAAACCACCACTTTTGACTGGAAACAACCAGGAGCTTGTGTTGCAGTTCCCCTTTAAAAGCACTCAAACCACCTCCATCCTTGGCATCTGCTAAACCCTTGGTTTCAAAAGCCATGTGCAGTTTGGTGTGGGCTCCAGCATTAGTTTTTTCTTTCATGGATACACATTCCCAGGACTTTGAAACAGTGGATGAGAAGAGTGCTGTGTCTCTTCACTCACTCACCTAGCTGCATTAGTAAAAATTGCAATTTTGTAAAGTCTGCTTGAATTTCAGCTAAGTGATCCTAACCATGAGGTGCTAACAGCATGACATTTATACGACTGGTGTTAAAGCATTCTCACTTCCAGCAGCTGAATCCATAGCAGGAATCTATATTGCCCTATCCCCACAGTGTTTTGGGAGTGCCTGTGTATGTCCTGTGGAGCAGATAATTTAATAGTGGATTAAACAGTTCTCTAGTTCCAAATAAAAAGCAGAAATTTGTATTATTTATTGTGAGTGTCAGATTTTATGTGGGTGAGAGGTTACACATACCATGAACTTGTCCTGCAGGGAAGCAGAGGGCAGGGCTCTGCTGAAAGGGGCTGCTCCAGTCCCTTGCCCAGGCTGAAAGCCACACTGGTGCCAGCAGCTTTCCTCTTCTCACAGCCAGAATGGGTTACAGTTTAGCAGGCATGCATGTGAACTGGGAGAGTGAGAGGGGAGAGGGCAGAGAGGTCTATAGTGTGGTCTTTATTAACTTGGGTTTTTTTTTAATTTAGCTGCCTGATATTTTCCCATGCTTAAAGGAAGTCATATCTTGACTCATACTTTCCTACTTACTGTTTCTCTACACAGAAGCCTTGCTGTCAACTAACAGCTGACTTTGGTTTATTTCTTCTAGCAAAATTAACATTACCCAACTGATCTACAAACAGCACAATGTCTTTAAGCTGAGGGATGGGTGACCAGGACAGCAGGCAGGCTCTTGCAAACCCCAGTTTAACCGCTGGATTGTTTTGCAGACGCAGGGGACAGGCTCCCCACGTTCCTCACCCAGCCACACCATCAGCCGGCCGATTCCCATGCCCATCAGGTCTGCCTCTGCCTGCTCCACCCCGACCCACGCACCTCAGGACTCTCTGACCGGGGTGGGAGGAGATGTGCAGGAAGCCTTTGCACAAAGTAAGTCTCATTCATAGCTTGTCTGAGGCTCCTGGCGACTGGAGAATCATTATTTCTCGTGGTTACTGACTAAATGTACTTGAGCTTCTGAGTTGCATGCAATGAAACAAAACAAAAAATATCTGTGACAACTGCATTTTGCCATTGAGAATCAATTTTGTCAGCCATCAAAGCAAGCAGGTAAGCAGAAACTGGGCAACGATGCCAATTAATGGAGTTTGGGGTAAGAAGAAATTTTGATGCAAGAGGGTGAAAACAGTTATCATTGCTCTGTTAACCAGAAAAATTGCTATTGACCTCAGCAGGCATTATCAGTGTGTTTGGTTTTAAATAAAGACTTTCCTAGAAGTAAATGATACAATCATAGAATTAGTTCAGGTGGGGAAAGGGCTTTTGTAAGTCACTATGTCTTTCTGCCCCAAGAAGGAGGGCTTCAAAGTGAGATCAGACCATTCAGGACCTTTACCAGCTGAGTTCTGGATGGCCCCTGTCACTCACTTTCTCTGTTGAAATGTTTCCCCATCCTTATTGTATAAATTTCTTGTCCTTCTATCTGATTGGAACATCCCTTGATGCAGCTTGTGTCAGTCATCCCTTGTCTTTTTGCTTTGGGCCTGAGAAGGGTCCAGTTAGACTAGACAGGAATCAAGTCTGAAAGTCTAGGTGAACCCTTTCTCTGCATTTCCAGAAAATTCATCGCCTTCCCACTCTTTTTTTCAGGTAAGAGTAAATTTTAAACTGTTTTGAATTTCTAAGGCCACAAATTAAATTATTATGTTGAATAACACAGAAAGTGAGTAGTCTGTGTTATCTAAATGAAGAAACATTCTTTATTTTTAATCTGCTCTCTCTAAAATACTTACATTATTGCAAATGTAAGATCTGAATAAGTTTTTTCCCTTTTTCCCTAGCACAAATTAAACATAAGTTTAAATGTAAGCTCAGAGGTTCCTCTGCTACAGTGGAGGCATGCTTTTTCCCAGGAACCCAGTTCAGCCCTCTCATGCACCCTTCCCCTTGATATTCCTTTGAATTGTGTCTTTGTGTGTATTTTTGGACAAGGTTGAATCTGTAGTTCAATCAAGAACTTTCTCCTAAAGTGCTGGTCAATTCAAGTATTGAACATAGGTGTAATTCCTGCTCTCAACATAACGGGTTGCTGCTAATCTCATTTTCTGTGGCGAAAGAAAAACATGCAAGAAGTCTTCTTTTTTTTCTGCTATGAGAAAAATTGAGACAGGCAAAAATATGGAGCCCTAGCTCCTATGCCATTATGGGACAGCTTCTTCTGAAGTTAAGAATAAGATAAATAATGTAGTGGCCACAATAAAATATCCATATACAATGCTAAGTCTGCCTCAGGCAAATGCATTTTAAGTGTAAAAATGTGTTCTGTTCAAGATCAAAAGCAATAGAAGAAGTTATGTGATCACATTTTAAAACTGCTGCATTTAATAAATACCTAGGTTTGTGTCATTATATACTGTAAGCTCTAGATGGGAAGGTCAAACCCAAAGAACTTGAAGCCAGCATTCTGTCACATCTTGACATATGACTTTGTGACGGGGTTGGGCTGAGATTTTATGGCTCCATTCTCTGCTACACCAGCACAGATCTGCCTATGTATACGTAGACAAGGCATGGTTAAAGGATGTTTTCTCTTCATTGTTTCTGTTTCTCTTTCACAGCATTTGCAATAGTTCAGAGGCACAAATTTGGGAAGACTTTAGAGAGGGAGTGGTTGCCTGTGTGTGTAAGAGAAGGTTTAACTACTGTAATTTACATTCCAGTAACTATTTGCTCATGGATACATTAAAAAATACCTCTTTAGGATTTGGGAAACTTTTTTAAATGTATTGGTTTGCATTCAGTGAGTTTTAAAAAATCTGCAGTAGCTGATTCCTGTAAATAATTCCATTTGGAAGACTAGGGATTCTGTGGAATATATTGATTATTCAGCTATTCAACAATAGTATCTGTGCTTAGGATTTGAGGGAGTTAAGCACACATTACCCACAGACCCCTCCTAAGGAAGGAGTATTCCATGCAGCTCACAAGAATCTCTCATGATTGATGGTTAAGGGAATATTGCCAGGTTCAGCAGGGAAGCATTTCTCAGATGCGTTATTAGAAGGAGTTTAAAAGCAGCCTGGGGCTGTTTAGAGAGGCAGTAGTCCTCCCTTTATTAAAAAAAAACAAGGGGGGTTGGGAGGAGAGAGAGACAGTAAATTATAGAATATACAAGAAAGTCCTTGAGCTACAGGAAAGGCTGAGAGGAAGCAGAGAAGAGAAATCCATATAGTCTTGATGAGGGATGAGGTCAAGTGTGTTTCTTCAACATTTGCCATAATTATCTGGCAAATACCTGGCAATAATGGTGTCATTAAGCAGAGCTGTGGGAACTTAGAGAAAACACTTCGTTTCTTCCCTCCTCCCCCACAGGAACTGTAAATGAGTTCACGCTGGATTTAATCTTCCAGACCTGGTCTGCTGGTGTCACCACACAAATGCAAGTTTGATGGCAATGAATAATCTCCACATATCTGGCATTGTGATTAAATGAAGCATGAGGGCAGGCTTCTGCTTTTGCATACAGCATAAGTAAATGAGGCCATTCTGCAGAGAACTCTTCTGCACGTGCCCCTTGTAAGGGCTTTGATACCCTGAATTGTCACAGTGACAGCTTTCAGCAGGGTCAGAACTGCTTTCAGCAGTAAAACATATGTCGTGTGAATAATAATAACACTGTGCTTTGTCCATCTCATCCTTCAGGTGCAAGACGAAACTTAAGAAATGATTTGCTGGTGGCAGCAGATTCAATCACCAACACCATGTCTTCTTTGGTAAAAGAACTAAATTCTGGTGAGTGAAGGGGAATAGTCCCCACAGTGACATTTCACATTTATATGAAAAAAAGCGGGAGGTAGGAAAATGCATATCTTCAAAACTTTTTATGCTTTTATTTAAAAAATCTCTAAATAACAGCTTCTGGAACTCGGCAGTTCTCAAAGCCATGGATGTAGAGGTGCAGCTGGATACAATGAAAATTTTGTGATTCCACATGGAGTGGGATTTCACTCTTTAGAAATTAGATTTAGCATAGATCATTTATTCACTATGAGGAGGTGGCATTCTCGGTTGGAAAGGCAAAGAAATGCTTAAAGAAATAGGCAAGTATACTTTTGTGAAAGTTAAATGGGACTTTTTGCTTCACAGAAGTGGGCAGCGAGACAGAGAGCAATGTGGATTCTGAGTTTGGGCGGACTCATTTTGATGACCTGGTTCCCTCCCCGACGTCTGAGAAGGCTTTCCTGGCGCAGATCCATGCCCGGAAGCCGGGATACATCCACAGTGCTGCTGCCACCGGCTCCATGCGCAGTGACATGTGGGTACCTGCCTGACATCCCTTCCTGATCTCGTTCTCCTTCCCCTGAAAACAATGTGCAGTACACAGCATTTCCTCTCCCTCTCAATTATTTGGGTTAAAAAAAAATAAAGAGCATAAAAGCAAGTGAGGAGTGCTTCATGGTTGCATAGTAAGTAGTGGGCTCTGTAAACAATAAAGCTTGGAAGTTAGGACTCCTTCAGGAGTCTCACATCCAGCCTGGAACAGTCAGGCAGTATGGAGGCTGTGGGACAGCTGTTTTCCCAAACATGTCCTGCAGTCCTATTCACTGTTTATCCAGACTGAGGGACCTGTTGGGGCTCACTGGAAAAGGAGAAATGTGTAAATGGAAAAGACAGAATGCTTTTCATTGACCTACTCAATTGATGAACAAACAGATCAATTTTTACAACCTGATCCTTCCTTTCAGAGACAATAGGCATCTTTCTAGTTATTTTTAGTTCAGCCTCTTCGTATGAAGTTACTGAGAACTTTTGTTACTCATTTCCTTCGGGGAATGCCTTCATCAGAATATGCCCTTTGGTGTACTTCATGAGAGAGGGAAATAACAGAAGTGTTCTCCACTGCCAGGAAAATACTAACTAGTGGAGCATGTGGTTAGACTAAAAATATCCCAACAGTCCTCATAGATGACAATAAAGGGAAGTTTTGTTGACTCTGAATGTCATTCATCTCAGGAGGCTATTTATTAATAATTGTCTTTAGGGTTACAGAAGATGGAGACCCTTATGTCAGAGCAGATGATGAGAATTACGAGAACGACTCTGTCCGCCAGCTGGAGAATGAACTGAAAATGGAGGAGTACCTGAAGCAGAAGCTGCAGGATGAGGCGTACCAGGTGGGAGGAGGACACCAACTGCACATGTTTCTCAAAAGGTTGATGGTCCTCAGGTGCCCAGTGCCATCTAACCAGCCCTGGGCTCTGGGGTGTGATCTCTTCTGGGTTACCAGAGCAGCCACATTCCAAAAACTGCTGCCACCCTTCCACAGACACCCTTCCATGCATCCGGCCTTTGTGCATATCCAAGAAGACCACACTGCCTGAGGCACACAGCAGTAGTCCATAAGGGTATCAGGGAACCAGGTGGGACAGAACTGCCTCTGAGCTTGTTCTCTGCCCGTGCCTACGAAGTCACTTAGATCTCATTCCCCACTACCATAGGTGCTGGTTGGTGGTGTCGAGATGTCCTGCTCTTCTCATATCCTTTTTTTTCTCCAATAGCAAGAAACATTCATAAGGGTTTCTCCAGTGTGAACTGAAGCTCAAGTACTGTCTGTGTGTTACTGTCAGAATCTGGAGGTACAGAAAAGGGTCTGAAACTAATTGTATCCCAGAGAACCAAGTATTCAACAAGCATCTGGTGCAGAGAAGCCTGGGGGTTTGTTATTAAACATCTCCCTGAGGAAGCTCTCAATGGCCATTTGTTTAAGAGTCTGAGTAAAGCAAATATGCCAGGGGGAGCAGAAATTCTGTACATGTCCATATCTGCATCATGATCTCCACTTCTACGTAGTGTTGCAGATTATTGTTTTCAGTTATTCTGACTTGGAATATCTGAATTTAAAATACATTACTTCTTACAAATGTGGAAGTAGTGTCACTAGGAAGGAAAACCTAGTTCAGTTATTTGGGAGGAGAGCTGAAGCAAGCAAAAATAACTTCGTTCATACATGGTGATTGGCTCAGATTTGGATCTTACCCTTAAAGAACATATTAATGGGCTAAAAAAACCAAATTAGACATGTTCTGAGAGATCAGATGTCCACAAATGAGGTTCAGTTTATGGGCAGGACTTCTTTAAACTGCTGATTTCTAGGAGCTAATAAAATCTAGCCCTTTTTTCTGGTAATTTTCTTCTAGTGTTCAGTGCTGGTCACTTTGGAGACAATCTGTCTGACAGGCTGGTGTTGTAATGAAGATTGGCTGCTCTTTTGGTCTTTTCTGTAATGCTGCTAGGATATGTTAGTGTGGTAGAAGTTCATAGAATCTTACCAAAATTTGAGGTAACTTTGAGGTTGATGTGAATGTGTTGTTGTTGTTGTTGATGTAGACCCTGCTGTATGCCCATGTTAGCTGGCCAAAAGTCATTTAATTGCAGAGGTCTTTAAGGACATGACGAAAGGAGCAGGACTGTTACAGATCATTTACTAAGGCAACAGCAAGTGACATAGGGGCAATTGTCATAATTTTTTATCCAAGACACAAAATGTCAAAAATCACAGCCTTTAAACTTCTGAACAGGATGAACAGCTACTGCTGATGTAATGAAAAGTAGTTGTCAGTTTAGAGGAGGAGTGCCTAAATAGTCACAGCTGTCAGATGTCAAATAATTAATGTTATTCTTACTGGTAAGAATTCCATTTTCTTCAGAAAGAGCAACGGACCAGTTTGACTGTATTTTGATTACAGTATGGAAGTGCAATATATGGCAACAGTGTTACTTGAGTTTCACAAGTTGCAATGGGATTTTGTACATGCATAAAATTCAGTATGTATGTGCACTGCAAGTAAAGGCAGGACAAGTTACACATGTCACTTGATGGCACTGGGTGTTACTCTTGCTTCAGTCAAAATAGTTTTTCTGCTGTTTTCCACCAACATTCCCAGAAGGGGAGGAGATCTTCTCCCTATTAGCATCATAATAAAACTCCTGAATTCAGGTGAGCCAAGACTACACACAAGTGAAGTTTATTCCCCATTGTTTTAAATTATTTGTTTCCACCAGGGGAACAAAAACAGACAAAAAACACAGCACACACACACACCGTCCCCCGGAAAAAAAAAAAAAGAAAAGCTTTTTTTTGTCAAAAAATATATTCACTGGGGAAGCAGAAAGTCCTCTGCTAGAGGTTCTAGACAAGTTCTGCTTAACAGCATTTTTTCAAAGGAAGTTTCATGATGCACTTTACTGTCTGTGAGATTGTCAGCTCCTATCAGGCAGTGATTTGACAGTAGTGACTTCTAAGTAGAATCTATTTTTAGTTGATATCACAGCCCCAAAGCGTGTAATAGCAATGCATGAGGAGTCCTTCCCAGTGTGGGGTGATGCCATTTAAATTAGGGAATGGGTTTAAAGGAAGCAAGAAAAGGTATTAAGTTTATAGGGACTACTAAGATGATTAGGAGCTGGTTGGAGAGTGTCATATATTGATCTCAAGACATGTGCTTTGGCATTGGTTGTTCTCTGCAATTTTCTGTTTATTTGTGGTATTTTGCTCTTCTATCCCTTTTTCTACTAATATCACTGAGTATTCTAAAAAAGCCACAGCTTCTACTTGGAAAAACAAAGGAAAATTGAAAAATTTCTGTTTAGGGTATCCTGTTGAACAGAAGCCAGGTCAACTATTCTCATTTGCATCAAACCATTGGAATTATTATAAGTTGTTTTACTGTTTGTACTCACATACACACTGCATTCATCTGGATTGCCAAAAAAAGCCAGAAGCTGTAGCTATCGTAATGCAATTGTCAACTAAAAAAATCTGCAAGGAGGAACTCCTACTAAGGTTGCAGAATGGTCACCTCAGTAACAATCTGGTAACCATTTTTATGTTATTAAATGTCTCACTTCATATAAAATCAGCACATTTAGAAAAACATGTAGATGTGGTGTAGCATGAAAGATGGTTAACCCAAACCCACTCTTGTTATTTGGTGTCGCCTTGTCTCCAAGAAAGATTTTTGTGCTAAACTCTAAATTAGCATAAAAAAACCAAGATACATAAGGAAACCAGGGACATGAAACCTTAGAGGAGGCTTCTTTCTCTCTCTCTTTTTTTTTTTCGGAAGCATGTTGTAAATAACAAGTATCTGTATCAGAAAAAACCCAAACATTTAATGCACAAGTGTCAATGCTAACAGCGTGTATCCTCCCACATCTCTTTCCACTTTTGTTCTTGGTACAGTCTTCTGCTGATATGTTTTGTAAGACAGTTTTCCCTGTGTTTATTTTCTGGGTCCCTAATTGCTCCCTTTATTTCTAGGCTTGAGCATGGCTTTTTTCAGAATAATGCACTGCCTGGCTGCTCACAGGCTTAATTTGTCATCTTCCTGTTTTCTGTCCTTTGTTATCTACAGGTCAGTTTGCAAAGCTGAGTGCAATATTCTTCTCTCTCCTCTCAAGTAAGTATTATTATAATTTAGAAGAAAGTTTGGAATTAATCCTCATGATTATACATTTCAGTTGCAATGCATCTTGTGGCACCTGAATGTATGTGACAATGCTATTTCTTTCTCCTTTTAACCTGGGTTGGGATGCCTTAGAATCTCTCTGAATTAGTTCTAATTTGTGGATCTGTAGTCCTGGTCCCAAGTATTCCTGTTAAGCCACCAACTTTTTTATATTTTTCCTTTGTTGACTATCAGAGTGAGAATGTAGGATGATGACAAATACCTTAACCAGTACAGAGAAACTTTATCCAGAAAATAAGGAGTCATATTACATTTCAGGAGACCTGAGTTTAATTCCTTTCAATGCTTTGTCTTCCTAGGATAATTGAAATAAATGATTTCTGATGAGATCAGAACATCTAGTCATGTGTGTGGAACAAAGACTTATGCAAACATTAAAGAAAGCAATCCGCCAGCTGCTTAACCAGAGGTGTCCTCAGATGTGTTGTGGAAGTTTAAAATGCCCCAATCCAAGTGGAAGGTACTCAGCTACTGAATAGAAGCTGGCAGTTCAGAAATATGGCAGGATCTGTAAATTCCCTGCTGTCCCGTATTCAGGTCATGTTCCTTATACATGCCAACCTCACAGTTGCAGCACTGAGGTTATTGCCAAGTTCAGCAATTGTGTTTCTCCTCAGGAAGACAGACAACATCTATTTTTATGAAGTAGCCTGTTACTCTGAACATTTGCCCAGAGAAATGGGAGATGATACATTTCTTCTTGCCTCATCTGAAGCCATGGACTCTGCATTTCTGACTTTCTAGGATAGTACAGTGCCCTGCTGTGAAGATGGCAATGAGATAGTGCTGTCCATCCTGCTGAGACCCTGAGCCATGGGCTAACGGGGATGGAAAGGGAGAAGAAATCAGAATAGGGATCTGATTCTGGTCTGCAGACTGAACCTCTTCCCCAAAGCCAGAACTAAAAGCAAGCAGAGGTCAGCAATCAAATGGACACTGGAGCTTGGGAGCAGGGTCATGTTCAGATGAGCAAAACCAGTGAACTAGCCTGTGCCAACTCTAACAGGAACTCATATTGTTAGATTATGTGTGTCATGTTTATGCTAGACCTCCTTATTTATATGGCAGTTTTGATGGTGAAACTTGACCCTGATTCAAAGGGTTTGTGTCTTCTGATGACAGTAAAATTTGACTATTAAAATGTGTACCTTGTAAAAGCAGCTGCTAGTGGGTATTTCCAAAGCATCTGTCTCACTGTCTCTCACAGCTGAAGCAGAATAACTGGATGTGAAAAGCAAATAAACTGCAATACCCAGAGTACTATAAACACCAAATAACTGCTCATAAAAATTCTCCTAACATTGCTCCTCAGGTTACATTCATTTTCTCAGTAGTCTTGTTAAAAACATGAGCCGTGTAGAGTTTCCTAAACATTGACAGCCAGAAAAATAAGTTTTCTTACTCTGTTTTGGTGCAGTTATCAGTGTTAGATCAGGTCATGTGAAAAGGAAAGTAGATCTTTCAACAACAATGTGTGTGTATAACTATGTGTATAGTGGAATATATGTAACTGAATATAATTACAATTTGCAATAGTAAGTCAAAAAAGCCCTTTTTAATTAGAATTAGAAAATTCATGCAGTTCTGTTTAAGGTTTCCTTTTTTGTTGGGAAGCAGTGTTAACACAGTGATGTGGGGAAACGTACTGTCCTAAAAGCCCTTCTTGAAAATATGTATCCTGTCTCAAATTAGCATGTATTTGAGACTGAGATACCATCTCGTCTGGCTGATTTTTGAAACCTTGCCAAAAAGAAAGATTTTCGTAGTGAAATTCTTTTTAGCTCCCAGGGGAGCCCTTTGGCCAGTACCAAAGACTGTAACATTCCCAGGAGCTATAAAAGCCCAGCCCCACAGAAATTAGCATCCCAAACTGGTGGACTTGGCACTTCACCTATATCTACAAGAACAAAATGTGATATGGTACATTGTGATAAATACATCTTCACGTGTAAGTGAATCATCTCAAGATTCACTCCTTTGTCAATATGGAAGTCTGTCATATCTTGTGTATTTTATTTGGTACTTACATTTCACAGCACTGGAAAAATAACTTCGAAATAGTTTATACCAGTCATGGTATAAAGTATCTAAAAATGCTTCTGCAGTTTTGGGTTCTTGCTTGAGGCTTAGAAGCTGCATGAAGAGTTCTATTTCTAAGCTCAATATCAGTCAATATCAGTATCAGTCAATAATGATACAAATACAGTTGATATGGCCCTAGATGGCCATAGGAAGTGGAAAGCCAACATACCTTCTTATCTCACACCACTATTACATTTGTGCTTATCAAATTTGAAAAACAAGCTAACCAAAGATGGGGGAAATGAGATCAGTTTATTGTAGCTCCTTATGAGTGATATTGCTGCCGATGGCCAGCCACAGAGTCTTGTTCATTTTCTCATTCATCTGAAGTTGATGCTATTTGGTTGATGATTTCTGCAATCTGTTTGCATTTGCATCTTTAGAAGTGCTATGTCTAAATTTCCAGAATTGATTTTAAGTAGCATCTAGTATCACAAATTCCCAAGAGAGCAAGTGATTCCAGTAATATATAAAACATAATTTAATCATGTTTTCAATTTACTTTTTATGTTAAATATACATTATTTATTTTTTGTAAAGAAACAGAGTGAATTTGAGCTTGTTTTCAAGCTCAGAGCAGGTACTAGGCAGATCTTGACATTGGGTGAAACTGCAATTTTGATGTTATTTTACCTTTATCCCCTTGATAGCATTTGTTTTTTTTCCAAGGGTAGCCAATGGGAGCAGAAAGCCTGCATGTCAGAAACTGGTTGAGAAGTTGTCATTTTCAGTTAGTTGCTGTTGACTTGTGCAGTGGACGTGTCCTCACGAGACCTACAATTTCCCAGATTTTTCTAAAGCTATGCTTTCTTAGTGCTGGCACACATTTGAACTGGTCATGCCTATTTCATTTAGATGCATTATTATAATAGGAGAGAAGATGTGAAAAGCTAATAGAAATCAGACCTAAGGCACCCACTGAGAAGGGAGTACAGGGAGGGGGCTTTGTTGCAGGTTTTGTTCTCAGATTTTAACTGTGATTTTCCCTATTGTGACAAAAACATAATATTTTCAGTTAAAGATTTAGTTTTATTCCCACTCCAAACCCTCTCACTCTCTCAAAACCTTATAACATGAACTGTTGTAGGATCTGAGGCTTTGGATGTCTGTGGGAGACATTTTCCATTGCAAAAGTGACTAAATGGTTTGTATTGAAACAGGTGGGGTTTTTTTCAAAGGCAAAAACCCCAAATCCTCTCAAATTTTTGATATGAATGCATTTTTAAAAGTACTATGTATTCAGCTTGACTGTTTTTCCAGGAGAAGAATTTGTGTTGAGTAACACTTTCATCTTTTTCTCATCTCTTGCCATTTTTTTCAAACCTCTGTTTTCATGTTTCCCAGCAGAGATTAGGAATATCATCAGATGTTAGGTGGTAAAACTCATGGGCCAAGGGAGAGTGTGGTCAGTCTAGTCCAATCTTTTTTGGTTTTTTCTTTAACAAATACATAAAAGCCAGCATTTTCTGGACCATTCCATTTGAAAATAACAGGAGGATAACAGCAGAGTAATTTTCAAAAATGTCTGCTATGTTCACTCAGCTGTGTTTTGGTTGTCTTTTCTTTTTGGTTTATTTTTCTCCCTAAGTCCTCCTCTTCTTAGCATGTAGGCGTAAAAAACGCTGTGAAAACTGTGACCAAGCTAACAGGGAAGAAGGAGCTTAAATTTGTGAATTCATTTCTAAAATTACACAAGTGACATCGATGTTTTTTGGAAAATCAGTGAATGACAAGTAACAAAAATCCTGTGGATTAAGAAACAGAAGAGGTCAAGAAGCAGTTTTATGTAATGACAAATCATATGAGTCTTAACTTGAAATTAATTTTGGCACTTCCAAAACCTTGCAATTAATTTAAAGTTCTGAGGTTTATTAGTACTCATTACTTCTTGTAATCTCTATCCCAGTGCTGGCTGTGGAACAAAGAGAAGCCTGGAGAGAATTTAGAATAACCCTTCCCACAGTCCACCAAAGAGAAATAATTTATCCAGAAAATATGAAGCAAACCCAAATGCTTAACATTACTGTCAATGCATCTTAATGCATCCCATGTTTCACAAGCCATTCTTATTTTTACTCTTGTGGTTTATAATGGTACCATCATGAAATATGAGATATTCCTGTATTTTTGTATATTAGGAAAAAATTTGTCACCAAAAGGGTTGCCAAGCATTGGAACAGGCCACCGAAGGAAGTGGTTGAGTCATCATCCGTGGAGATGTTTGAAAGGCATGTGGATGTGGCACTTGGGGACATGGTTTAGTGGTGAGACTTGGCAGTGCTGGGTTAATGCTGGGCTGAAAGATCTTTTCCAGCTTAAATTATTCTATTATTTACATAACCCTGAAGCTGATTCAGTAAATGTCAGTCTCAGGCAGCTGAGAACTGACCTCTTCCATGCCTTTGATTTGTATTTTTTTGTCTGAATCATGAAGAGCAAAACATTCCTTTGCTAAGATTACTAAATTAGTTTGCAGACTTAAGAGATACAGGTGCATGTCTGATTTTTGAAAGATACCATTTAAAATGTACCTCAGAAATTTTTAATGAAACTCTCATTAGACTTGCAGTGCAGGCTTCCTTTGCATTTATCAACAAAATGTTAATGCTTGTCTTTTGTAACCATCTGACACAAGGAGACACTGAATTAAGATCATTGTATCGTTTGGCATGCTTAGGTATTAAGGAGTGGGGAGGAAGTGTTTCTGCTTGAATAATTAATACAATCAAGTGGTCTCAGGAAGGAGAAGCAACAAACTAGACTACCTGACCTTTCTTCGTTCATCAGATTTAATTCAACTGTTTTTGCCAGAGTAATTTGCATTTCATCTCCCATCTTTTAGACCAGCTTTATACCTGAAATGAGTAGAAAAGAATTCATGTGTGAGGAGTGGTATATTATGCTGTGATTATCATATATCATGCAATGCAGATTGGTTTTCTCTCTGAGGTAGTTCAAAAGAAAAAGGAAGGAGTTCCTTAACTTAGGAAGGGTCAAATGCGTAAACAGCGCCTTTGCAATAAATGTGCCAAAAGCAGAAGTTTGCAGCATTACGTGACTGTAGACCCTGACACAGTTCTGAGAAGGAGCAGCAGTAACCTATCAAGCATTTTTCATTACCAGCTAAAACCTTGATGCCTCTTCTGTAAGAATTATCATACTCACTGGTGCTTCAGGATACAGAGGAGCACCAGCAGAAACTGGTGCACCAGTGGACTAGGCTGTTCATGAGCTGTAGCACCCAGAATCATCCTTTTAAGTAACTGCAGGCTTTCTTAGACACAGTAAAACATACAAGACATTTACATGTGAGGGGAGGCTTATGATGGTGTGTGACTGTAACTCAAGTGGCTGAACACTGCACAAGGGAGTTAAACCATGGTTTCACTTTCAATAGTCTATTTATAGAGCGACCTGGAAGGGGAAAGTGGAAGGGGAAATGGGAACACTGCAAATTGTGCCAAGGTAGACTGAGTTACCCCAATATCCCACAGCAGAGCAGGCAACAGTCTCCTTGCCCATGGCAAGGAAAGTTTCCAACTTCCCACATGGCCTGTAAGTTTCTGTTTACAGCTCAAATACCTATGACTCACCCAGGTAGAATGGCTTTTTTTCCTTTTTTAGCCACAGGAATTGGCCAGCTCCCTTTTTCTCTCAATAAAACAGCAGTGGGAGGCTTTGCTTGCTCTGCCTGCATGGGTGCAGCACGTTAAACGAGCACTCTTTAGAAACCTTCCATAAACTTTTCTCAACAGGGAAGCTGCAGTCAGACAGACAATGAAAGCTACGTAAGAACCGATGATGAGGAGAGCTGCTTTCGGACAGACGATGAAGAAAACTCAGCTGCCAACTTCACAGAAGAGTGGAACCAAGAGGTGCAGCGTCTCTTGACAAAAAAATCACATAACTAAGTTCTGAGGACTGTAGCACAGTACTTTTGTTCTAAGAGTTGTAGTTTGTAGATGTGTGTTTTTTGACAACAAGACTTTTGTTTAGAGCTAACTTATATTAGCTACATCTTCTGTAACATGGCTCATTACCGGCAAAGCAAACAGACTGACGCGCGTGCTGCTGTCACACACGGCGGCGCTGTTAATAACTCACGTAAACCCTTTGCACATGATATTGAACTTGTTCAGTTTACAATGACAATACTGTTTATAGTTAGAAATTTGATTTCTGAATACTTCGAGATTTTAGTAGATTGGTTTACTATACACTGTACATTTTTTTCCATGGGAGAAATAAAAAATGACAATTATGCATTTAACACTGAATGATTATACTCCTGAGTGTATATATCTAGTAGCCCAAAAAACAAAGTACCAGATTATATTTGCAATTTGTTTGCAAGTCTTTAAATTAAGGCTTATACAAAATGTACTAAAATAATAATAATATAATTAATAATAATAATAAGCTTCTCTAATTTAGGGCTAATGTGTAACTTAGGAATGTTTCTTTCAAAATAATCTAACAAATCAGCCATAGAAGTTAGTGTAAATATTTTTTTTCCAAATAGATATCATATACAAAAGGTGACATTCAAATGATATAGAATCTAGTTTTTAAATCAGCACAGATCTTCTTAAAACTGTGAACTATGTTTTGAAATACTCGTTGCTAAAGCTGTTTATAAACCACAGGTGCCATAAGATCCCTGAACTGACTGATGTTACGTATAATCCTCCATGGTATTGTTTCATTGATGTTTTAGCTTTAGTAAGCATGTGTTCAACAAACCAGCTCTTTCCATCTCTCTGCCCCTCCTCTTCCTCCCCACTCCCTTCTATAATGTTATTTTCGAGGCCTTCAGCTTTAAATGTACAGGCTTAAAGTGCGCTTGCAACTGTTTTCTTTTGATTTCCGAATGTGTACTGCCTTAGCCAGCCACCAGATGTTCTGCATGCCTTCTTGGAAATGTGTGGTGAGACTCTTTCAGAGCTGGATGGAGAAACAGCGATCAGTGAAAAGCACAAGAAGAGCAGTGGATTTTTTGGAAAGGACAGGCATACAGTTACAGAATTGGAGTTTCGTCCGGTTTAGTATTTTTCCAGTATCAAGGCATTTCAGGAGAAAGGAGACTGACCTGGCCATTAGGCAGGGTTAGGCAGTGAGGCTGCTGGTTAAAAAGCATTTGCTCTGCTGTGACTACAAACCTACAGATACTCCTGAGCAGTCACTGACACAAACTAGCATCGAGGTGCTCCCCAGAGCACCCTGCTCCAAAACAAAGGTGACACCTCTGTTGCACATGGCACTGCCGTGCAGAGGAGCCAGAGCCAGGCCAGGGACAGCTGGAGCAGCAGCCAGGCAGGGGCACCAGGAGCTGTTCCGTGCTGGCTGCTCGGCCCTCCTGAGCTGTGCAGCGTTAGCTCAGGGCCAGCTCTCTGCCAAGGTAACTTTACTGCCCTAATACAATATTGGGCTTCCAGTACCTGGCTGACCTGGAGTGACACTGTCTAACAGCCCTGAAAACAGCAGTGTTTCATACAGATATTTCACACCAGCACAGTTTGCCTACAGCAAGTGATGAGATACCCATCTAAAGCAGGTTAGCGTGGCTTGTCTGTCCTTGCTTTCATGGTGACGTGGATGTGTGCTGCTGTATTAATGTGAGATTGCTATGTAGCTCGACCCAGTAAGTCCACTTGTTTGCATGCATTCTCCAGGCTCATGGCTGTTTCCCTGGGCACTATGTGTTAGGGAATGAGTATCTGTATGAAAGAGCTGCTGCCATGTTTCACTTTCATGTCATTTTATTGTGTATGCAGATCTCTTGTCTGTATATCCTTGCATACCTGGGCTTGCTCTCAGACATCCAAATGCATACTAAGGGATCCAGATATCTTCATGTAAGCTTTTTGTTTTTGCAATCACTGGTCTTTGCTCCTGGGGTATGTGCAGTCTTGGGAAGGCAAGCACCATATCCGTCACTGTCCCCTCCTCCAACCTCCTCTCAGGAATGAGTTAGCCTCCACTAGTGCCTAGCACTCCATGTTTTAAGCTACTCCAGTGAACCTGTAGACATTGCTGTCAGCTCAGGATTCCAGGCAAGCATTTCCTGAACAGGAAGAAAACAAGCTAGAACACAGCTACGTGCAATGGCTGATTAGTTCAACCCGTGTCATGTTTAACTGTACCCAAAGTAATAGATCCCTCTCGTCACCTCAATGTCTGCGTGCTCATTATCACCATGCTTAAAATAGATGCACTAGACTAAATCCATTGCAAGAGCTTCCAAACTAGGAGTAAGAACTGAAGTTGACTAATCAAGCACCTTTCTTTTAGGCTGGTGTCAACAAGATGATCCCTTAGAGCTGGAGTTCTGGGTCCCTTATGCCCTGGCTCTCTGAGATGAAGCACCTCTTACTTAGCTCTGCAAATGTCTATTTTAAGCATTTTTCCAACTGTTAAGCTGGCTGCATTTTCACCCAGCTGGTCTTTGTCTGTTTGTAGAATATTATTTTGGCTGTGGTTTGTGGTCATTAAAACAAACACAGTTACAGAAGAGGTCCCTGGTATGGCCCTTTTCTTAACTACCAATGGCCCACCACAGCCGTCAAAACTCCGGGTGGTTTTGCTGTCACTGGAGGAAAACCAGTGGTTTGGAATCAGGAGACAGGGATGTGAAGATGTATAGGGTCCTTGAATGTCCAAAGCAATGGTGGAGAATGGGTTGTCTGTAAGTAGTAATGTTAACTAAACTGCATAAAAAGGTGTGTGGCCTTTGTTGTGATATAATATGTATTTTCTTATATGCATGAGCCAAATTGTTGCATCATAATTTATCATAAGTGTGTCCGCCTTTACTTTGAGTCATCATCTTTTCCCATCCTTATTGGTTCTTGGCAATTACTGTAGATAGACCTTGTAAATATTGCAACCTCAGGTTGCTGTAATCACATTGGTTCAATTCAGCAGACGGAGCTGTGAACAACGAGCACTCCACAGTGTCCTGAAGAATAAAGGGCATTTTTACCTTTGAACCAAAAAAAAAAAAAAAGAAGAAAAAAAAAGTATGAAGAGTTACATCTTGAGGCTACTAACTGCAACACATTTTTAAAACTACTGTACTTGACACCACTTGAGACAGATACAGAGACACTAAAGATGTCACAATATTCATTGGTATTGTAACAGAACTGCTATTGTATGGGGTTTTTGTATTGCTGTTAAGTATTGTTTTGTGTGTGTGTGTTGGAACCTACTGGGGACATGTTATATTTTGAAGTGATTAAACTATTTAATTGTGTGTCTATATTTTGGAATGGAATTATTTCTTCATTAAAAAGATTTTTAAAAGGAATTTATGGAGCATCATGTTTGTGGCTTATTTTGGTTTTGCGTGTCCTGTTCCATGGAGCCCAAACAGCATTTTTTTCTGGTAGAGAAGGAAAGTGTGTCCCTGTGGAGCAGCAAGTAGTCTTTGTCTCCTCCACCACTTCATGAGAGAACTCCTCATACCAACTTCCACAGTGCTTTGAACTTGGTACCGAGCAGCACCTGCTTTCAGCGGCCCAAGAAGTTTCTTCTTTCTTCCTTTCTTAATTCTCTGTATCTTTAGCAGTTTCACAATTTGGAAATGAAGTTCCCCATCTGTAAAACACCTGTCCCTGTACCCACTTAACAGCAATGAAAATGTCCATAAGCAGAAGACATCAGGGCCTGATAAGTTGCCTGGTACAAACTTAGAAGGTGGTATGTGGTTCTCAGGAGCCTAAACTATCTGCAATAGTGTCATTTTTTCTTAACCACAGTGTTTCTCTGGCATTAGAAGGAACAAAACGTTGGAACAGGCGCATTTGAATGGCTTTACCATACACAGTCAGTCACATGTTCCTCTGTTGCAGATGAACAAAAAGTCTGTTTTTCCAATTACGCTTTTAATATGTCTTTCCGTATAGTTGTTGGTAATTGCAACTGGTTGCTAACCAGCATGGAGCTGCAAAGCAAGAACTCACACTTAAAGCAGCAAGTTTGTGTTCTGATGCAGTGCTTGGGGCTACCTCATCAGGACGTGGCAACATCTGGAGTGCCCAGTGGTGCAGCTGGGTGTGGTGGCAGCCCTTCCCAGCAGATGGACTGCAGCTGCTGTCCAAGAGTGTGTCCCTGACATCCAAAATATCCCCAGCTGTGCACACAGCATTGTTAGCTGGCCAATGAGTTACACCAGGGAGGGGTCTGTTAGATGGAAAGCAGTAGCAGCACACCAAAAATACTCTATCTGCTCAGCAGATTCCCCACTGTGCTGGGGTAAAATAAAGATAAAGATAGATACATTTATAAGATATAAAGATAAAGCCCAGTCTGCTGCCTCCTTCAGGACTGACTGCTGTGATAACCTGTAAATCACCAGGGTTTATTTGCCCTAATTCCCCTGTCTACAGGTTGACATTCTTCAATAAGGATGATCATTTTACACTGTAAATTGTTTACCAGATCTGCTGAACTTCGCCTCCAAGTCCCAGTCCAAATTCATATCCACAAGATTGTAATGTATGATGACATACAAGCTCATGAGGATAACTCTGTTTTATCCATGCATAATCCCAAATTGATGTGTTGCTTCCTAACCCACAATCAAGTCTATGGCCCCTGGGGAGCAAAGGAGCCAGTGAGAACTAATTTATAGGCAAGGGCTGTTTTTCTCTTTGCCTCTTGGTTACTCTAACTGCTTTTTGCAAGCAAAATTGACTCATACAGGAGGAAAAAAATTTGTTTCATTTGCAAAAGGAAATAAAATAGTAAATAAAATAAAATAAAATAAAATGTATGCTTTAGATCTACATTTGGCTTTATATCCACGGATTGGCTCCTTGGCTGCATCAGCATTGAGCTAGGGGACTGAAAGCATCTGGAATTTTCTGAAAGCACCTGAGAGTTTCGTTCAGCAGCACACAATTCTAGGCTGCACTTCCAAAATTTGCTTAGGCCTGTTGCTCAGCAGTTGTATATTGTTTTGCAAGCAGCTCTTAGGTTTGGGCGAAACTTTTAAGAGACTTTTGCAGGGATATGAAGCTGGGTTTATCAGAGAAATAAAATATGTTGAGTAGGAAGAGCAATCTCTATTGTTCCACAAAGAAAAAATGTATTGAAAAATTTCATATGCCTCAGGATCATCCTGTCTAATACCCCAGATAACCCCCAGATTAAGGATTCCCATTTGATTTCTCCTGAATTACTGCCACCAGTTGAGTTGCCTGTGGATTAGGACAGCTATGCCAAGCTGCCAGCACTGCACCACCAGGCCTTTGGCTGTGAAAGGCAGAGCGGCAGAATTAGGCTACACTTCTCCCAGCCTTCCCATTCCCCAGGAAACAGGTCCCAAACTGGAGTAAGTTTTTCTGAGGGCCCAAAATCCTGGAGCTTTCTAAAAAAGCTGCTTTGGACTAGCAACTGAGGGACTAGCAAGGCCGAGGGATGTGCACAGGGTAGGAGAGGAATTGTGCAACCACATCATACAAAGATGGTTAATGCATAACATAAGATGGTTAATGCAGCTTGGAGATAATAAAGACCGAAGAGATAGGTGATGTGAAAGAGTAGTTGCTTTTGTGTGTTTTGGTAGGCAGTGAAGGAGGCCATGGTTTTGTCATTGGTACGTGATGCTGCAGAATGCAGTTTGCTATTTAGTGCAAGATAATTTACTACTAGCAAATTAATTTCCTCATGGCTTGCATTTTTTACACAACACTCAGCAGTGGCCAGATGGCAGATGTGTCAGGCCTGCTGCTTGTTATGCTAATTATCAGCCGTAAAGGCTGCCCAGTTAACATTTCTCCCCTGCCTCCTGCAGCCCAGCATTGCTGCTATACCCCAACATTGCCTGAAGCCAGCAAGCACATTCAGAGAAGAGGCACCTTATGTTTTGACTGATTTTCTTGTTACTGCTCAGTTCAGTCTTGGTCCCTCTCGGTACATTCCTGTCAAATAAAAATAAAAGAGTCAGACTGGTTTCCAGTATGGGGATGTGTCTGTGCACGCCTGTATTTCTCAGCTTTTGGTCTTTGCAGCCTCCGGATCTCTTGCAAGCCTCCCCTAACCCCAGGCAAGAGTTCAGAGCATCCATCCCTGCTCCTCCTCCCTCCACCACATGCACCTCAATGCAATTTCAGGACAGGCTGCACCAACACTTCTCCTTATGTTTTTGGTGGTGCTGTTCTGCACCTCCTCATGGAGCAAGGGCTGCTGCTCACCTGCGAAAGAAGTTTCTCCCTGCCACTTCCCATGGGAGCTTCTATGGAACCCAGACTAAGTTTTTTCCTGGATAGGATCCCTTGTTTAGGACAGAAGGTTCCTTTTGGACATCCAAAATCCTCTCCTGGTTTCACCAAACAACCAAATGTGTTTGTACTCCCGTGATCCACAGTGATCCCGTGATCCCCTCCTGCACCCCTCAGTGATGCCTAGTCCAATTACACTCCTTTTTTGTTGTTGTTGTTGATTTTTGTTTGTTTATTTTGCTTTATTGTTTATTCAGGCTTCTGGCAGTAGCCTTAAACCCCCTGTTTTGCACCTACACTGCTGCTATGAGTAGGAGTCAGGTGCTTAACAGGTTTCTGCACTTCTTTAACATCTGCCATCATGTGAAAAAAGCAAGAGATTACATGCTCTGTAAGAAGTGCTTTCATCCTCATATTCATTATGTAGGTGTAATTAAACTTAGAAATCCCCCCCAAGAGACCTCAGCTCTGACAAGCAACCCCTATTGTCCTCTCTACAAAGTAGGAAAGTTGTATTTTAGTCCTTTCACATGGCACTATGTGCTGTCTGGAGTGTTTTCCATTTGCTACCTACAATAACTACACCAACTACACCCTGGCTCTCAGCTCATTTTCTCTCACAGCCCTCAGCCCCCAGCAGATGGGGGGGCTCAAATACTGTTTGTTTCAGCTGAAAGGCTGATGCTGAACTTAGTGCAGATGGTAATTAGTACTTGAGGGAGTGCTGTTTCCAGGGAATCCTCTCATCGCTCGCTCTGAGTCACACGCTTAGTGGAGGACGCTTCACCAGATACATGTTTTCTGCTACTTTTGGATCTAAGCTCCCACAAATTAATTAATTGAGCTCATGTATAAATGCAAGAAGGATGAATGCAGAACACTTTTGTAAGGTCGCACTCATGAAAAATCTGTGCAGACAGACACCTGTTCACCAATTAAAAACTGGGTTTATAGAGGTTATACAAAGTCTGCACAGCTCTAGTATTGATTGTTTGTCTGGCAAAGTGATAATCAACAGAAAAATTAACTGTGTTTGACTGCAAGTTAGGATTGCCAAGGCTGATGGTGCCCGGAAGCAGAAAAATTAAACTGTTTTATGTTTAGCTGGGGATGCCTCACTTAACCCAACAGGAGCAAACCCAGAGGATAAAACCAAATGAAAACCCGACCACTGGTTGAGTAGCTGTTCAATGGCCAGTCACTGCTTTCCTTGGGAAGCAATTCATTATTCCCCTTACATTTTGCACTGCTGGGAGTGAAGCATCTCATCTGCTCAGCCAACACTGCCGAGTGGCAGGTGGTTTTCCTGCCACAAGGACACAGCGGGCTCAGTCCTGCCATGGCTGGGCCATTAGGTACAGCTGAGGTACAGCAGGCAGAAATTTGCCCTAATAGCTCTCTTGAGTTGATAGCAGGACTGCATCTGGTCAGCCCTTTACTAAAATGTGATGAATAACCATGGAGTGTTTTCCCTGGAAGCTGAAACCTTTTCCAAGATGGAAATAATGTTTGTGCCTTTAGCCACCCTAACAGATGAGACAGAAAAACCAGTGGCCTTGTCCAAAAAGTGTGAGCCAGCCTAATTCTGGGGTGAGGTTTCCCATAAAGCTGTGTGCTGATTCAGAAAGCAAGAACCCTTGTGTCAGATCCTTCCCTTTTCCTTTGCTATAGGCTGTCTCTACTAATATCTATGATTTATTGTCTCACCTCTGAATATAGAACTTGGCAAACACATTGAAAATATACTGGGAAAGGCAAGGCTTCAGTTGTGTCGAGTATCTGCGTCATGCCTTGTTGCCTAGGTAGCTACATCTAACATTCAGGGACTTGTTTCTAGGAATTATGAGCTAGAGAGATAAACAAGCTCTTTTAAGGATGCAGAAAAGAAGAGGGCTCAGATTTGGTTTGCTGTATTTACTTTGTTGTGCTCATTTAGACTTTCATGGTCTGATGATGACCTAGAAACAGAGATACCCTGTGGAAGTGTTTGCCTTGTTCCCCCAGGCAGCTCTGTGTGCCCAGCCCTGTGCAATCCCTGGCACAGGGACACACATGCACACACACCCCAAGGAGATTACTCCTGTTATGTGGAGAAAAGAGAGCATTCCAGATTTCTCAGGGTGAGTCAGATGTTGTAGGAGGTTATGCAGTTTGCATGGATAGGGCTGCTCTCATTTCCCTGTACAAGAGGATGAGCCGCCCCCAGGAGGTAAAGATGAGAGCTGTACTGCCTGTGTCCTCATGCCAGCACTGCTGGCCATTCCCTGCAGACATGGTACCCATCCATACCCCAAGAGCTGCCTTTTCTTCCCTCAGAACTCGGGCACCAGTCCTGCTTTTGTGAGATCCCACTGGTGCAAGGGTTCTGATTTTACTGCACATTGACCACCAAACCTTCTGGCCTTGGTTTTGTGCCTTCAGAGTGTGCAGATGCTGCGGTGCGAGTCACACTGTGCCAAACACACGCAGGTGTCTCTCCCCCTCCTCCAGAGATGCTCCAGGAGAAACACATGAAGGAAGTATAAAAAGTGGAGGTGGTGGAGATGCTCTCCTGCTAACACGAAATATCAGCAGATATAATTGTTTGGCCTCAGGCCAATTTGCCTCTAAGATGCCAATAGACAGTGGCTCTTTGGAGTGTCAGCAAGGTGTTCTTGCTCATCAAGCCTTGTCTGATTGAAGCAGCCCTAGTGCAGCTCACCTGATCCAGACAGGACTTTTCTCAAAGGGCACAGTAGTAATGACAATGTTAATTACTTATGGCCCGTGAATGCATTTCATCACCATTTAGCAATATCACAGATGTAACCCTAGGAAAACCTAATTTCAATATACTGTATATCTGTAGAGCTATTCAAGCTTGCTCCAGAATTTCTGGTCTGACTTCTGGCAAGTTCAGCCCAACCCAGCAGTTCCTCTCATCTAATTTCCCACAGAGACATGTGGACGTGTCTTTAGCTGCATAAACCTAATTATGCTCCCACAGCCCCAAAACTGACAACTAAATTACTGTTACAGGATACTTGCAGAACAAAGCTTAACCAGAAGCGTCGCAGTGTGATTTGTTGGACCAGCAGCCTGAAAAGAGAGATTGTTATGCAAATCCAATTTGGAAGTCATTAGCAAGAGCAATGCCATAAAACAGAATTCTTTTATTTTTTAAAGGAATTCCACCTTATTATAACTACGTTCAGTTTCTGGATACATTAGCATAAATAAATTACAGGAATATTAAGTATTTTTTGTATGGTAGATGCACTTTTGAAGCTGGAGTCTCACTCATATATTGCAGTCCTAAAGGTGGTCTTAAATATTCTTTAAAATCCAGCCTCTATGCTAAGTGTGATTTCTTTTCCTTGTAAAGCTGTAAAATTGTTGTTCAGGAAGAACTCATTTTCAACACGAAGTTGGAAGTGTTCATAAATTAAACCACACTGAAAATTAAAGGCACCCACCCGGGCTGGTCCCAGTCTGTACTTTGATCCATCCAGTGCCTTTCCTCCTGTATTTTCTGCCTGACATAAACCTACCATCTATGAAGATCTGCTGCTACACAGGGGTAATACAACATAATCCTGAAAGAAATAATCTCCACATAGTTGAGACTTCCTTAATTTGTATGTTTGTCTTTCATGGTTACAAGAACCAATATACATTCCAACTACAGAAAAACAAGTCTTGGAAACCAGGGCAAGGACGTATAGAAAGATAAAGTCTTCTTTACATGTTTTAGCTATCAACAGGTATTAAGGTTTCTGTCTTAGTTGCAAGTAACGCTCTTAAGACTCTACTGACATTATTTATACTTGTTTACATGTGGTATAGCAAGGCTTGGAAAAATAAATCAATATGAGCTAGTCCTCATAGAAGGATATTGGTCTAATCCATTACCCCGTCATGTAAAACACAAAGATCTTATTTTTGGAAGGATGGAATCAAGGCCAATATGCTGGTCTGTTGGGTTCTAGAATATGGAGAATTTTTCATCTTTTTCTTACATTTCTAAAGAATCTAGGGAGTAACATCCAACAGATATGAAATAGGAAAAGGAGTAGTTGATTCTTACAAACTACAAACCTGTAGACACAAAAATCAGAGAGAGTAAATGCAAAACCCATTCAAATGGTTATGGAGAATGCAAAAAGACAGGAACATGTATGTATTTTTTTTACAGTAATCATCAGCACATCTGTCTTGTAAAAAAGGTCCACTGCATTTCCACTAACAGCTGTATCCTGGCTTTTTCTTGTAGAAAAAGAGAAATGAAGTAGCAAAGTTGTAAAGCTAGAAGAATTTTTTTTTTTTAAATGCAGTGAAGTCAAATCAAAAGCCTGGGGTTTATTTATTGCAGATAAGGACTTTCCCAGAGAAAATAATGGTAGGAATGAGAGAGTTGTGCCACATTTTTCACGACAAACACCAAAAAAAAAAAAACAAGCACAGATTTTTGGCATGACACCACACTTCAAATTTTCAACAGCCCTTTTCACTGCGTGTAGGGACAATAATCCTGGTGTGATGTGAGCCAAGTCACTGGCATGCAGCACGATTTTCAGCCAGCCTTTCCTTCCACACTGCAGCTCCAGCTACTGTACAGCTTAGTGTGAAATCTTGGTCCTGTGATTCATTCTGTGTCCCTCCAAGTCTTCAGCAGAAACAGGGAAGTGGGGAATGTGACCAGGAAAGAATAAAAATTCACTTTGGAATTATTCTAAACTCTTCCCTGAGTTTTTTTATGGGGAAATAGTTAATTAGGATGTTTGGGATATTTAATGCCTTGTCCTTAAGCATAAAGTCACACCTAAAATCCCACTGTTGGCTTATATTTTCAATTTATGACCAAAAAGCATATTTTTTTTCTGAAATTGCTGCATTTCCTCTTCTCCTCCATTCTCTTAACCCAGAAAGTTTTTTTTTCTCTTCCAAGGCCTTTCCCTGCTCCATGATATCCTCCTCCAGGCCCTGGTCAACCCACATGACTGGGATTTTGTCCTGGCTTGTCTCAGTGGTGTGACATGGTCGGGTCAGAGCCACCTCCTCATGCCCCAGGGACAGCAACCCTGGTCTTTCCAGCAGCCAGGGGGCCTGATGTGCTGGTCTCCATGTGCTGCCTTTGGCTTGAAGATAAATATCTGCCTGGAGAGCACCACCATGAACACTCCAGGAGCATGCTCTCCACTCTGGCTCTAGGAAACCTGGTCCTGAGCCACAACTTTCCTCCCCATAGCAGAGTCTATTGCCTTCTCCAACACACAGTTTAACTTAAGGTTGGAGTTCAGTGAGACTCAAAAGTCATGGACTGTGACGTCTAAAAGAGAGAAGAGGAATTGCGTTTGCCAATTCCCTTTGGCTCTTACTGTGGTTCAGCAAAGGCCTTTACTTCCATGGCTTTGAATATTTTCTTCCTCAAGAGTATCTTTGTTTTCTGCATGAGACATTTACCTCTTGTCTAACCTCAAAAATTCAGGTGTCTGGAACTTCGGAGAAATTACAGCTTCAGAAAGGCCTCAAGACTAAATAATTAAGTAGTAGAGGAGCTTCCAGGCAGCCTGTAAAGTCCTGGGGCACAGACTGTAAACTTGTCCAAGTTCTGTTCATTTGTTTATTTTCTCAAATACCTGCTTTAATGCAGTGGTAAATTAACATTTTATGGTGCCTTTGTGTACGTTTGTAGCCCACAGCTCCTATTATCATCACCTGTGTCAGCCAAGGTTCCCAGCTAATCAGCACCTGCAAAAGCAGAGGACATATCCGGCTTCACCACTGCTCTGAGGTCACAGGGGAAAAACTGGGAAAGACAGTTTTTGCTTTTTGAAGTAATTTGAGCTTTTAAAATGCACCAGAAGGAATGATTACAAAGATCCACAGCACCTCTTTAAAACCTTTGCTATAAATGGTCACCATTATCATCTATTGGAATAACACACTCTGTTTGTTCAATTCTGCACACACATTTTAGTATGAAAAAATAATGGATGGTGCTTATTGTTATTATTATTGTTATTTTTGTTATTACTACTGCTGTTGTTGTTATTACTATTCTTTTTATTAACAATAACATTAATGTTGCTATTTTATTTTATTTTATTTCATGGATTTGAAATTTATTCAGATGAAAACAAGTTGTAAGAGAAAATTTCTTTTTTGGAGAGATACTGGCAACATACACACAGTGAAGGAGGTAGCATTAACTTATTTGAAAGTGAGAGCTTTACAATTACTTTATATACTAAATATTTCAATAAACTGCATTTGAATGCATGCAATCAGTCCAAAACTTCACAAATGTTAGACTCAGGCAGGGTGCACGTTTACACATAGCTGGGGAGACAACAGGGGGACACTCGTGTGCCTTCTGCATTTCAGATTTATTTCAGCTTTAAAGAGAAAACTCTAATTAACAAAATCAAGTTGCTGTCAGATATGTTCTTTTCTGTTGGTTTCTGTTTATAATTCCCACGGGACAGAAATTAAGCCGAAACACAAATTGCGAAATATGAAAATCAGAATACATTAATTCTGCCAGCTCTGCCTGCTCCCCTGGAGAGCTCCTGTGAGAAGGCAGAGCAGGTGTCTCCTCTCTCTGCACTTCCATCCATCCCTCCTCTGGCTTCCAATTGCTTGGAAGGTAAGGTGTGGGAGCTGTACATGTGCTGTGCACCACGACCCAGAGCAATGTTGTTTTAAAGGTTTTCCAGTTCCTGTGGGGCTGTCCAGGTCAAGCAAATGCCTAACTGATCAGTGTTGTTCTGTGAATACGTTGCTGCTGGAGAAGGGGATTTTGGGAGTCTGGGCAGTGCTAGGGGCTCTTGACAGGCATGAGGTAACATGCTGACAGCATTATTCCCATTTGTTAATAGCTGTTCTAGCCCTGGTGAAGCTGTTGCAGGACACTTGCTAAACCTGCTTACTTTGTTTGTGCATCCACCAAGGCTTTCAGAGTTACTTTATCCACTGTTCTGGAATAACATACCAATTGATGAGCAAGCGACTAGGACTGTAAGTTACGCGTAAGCAAATGGTTTCACCTCTGCCACAGCTCCTCTGCACAGGAGGTAATGTGCTGCTGTCACACTTTGCAAAGCTCAGCCAAAGAGCACAGAGATCAGCTCCCTGGCCAGCTATGCCATCCTCTTACTTACTCAGCAAAATTGCTTTTATATGTCTGCCCTGGTCACATTTCTCCTTGCTTAGCTCATAAAGAAACCCAAATAAATCTCCCTTGAATCCAAATTCACAGAAACTGGTTCAGTCAGCAATATCTGTGCTATTGTCTGCTGGGAACATTCCTGAATTATCCACTTGCCTCCTGGCTCTGCCTGCACTCTCAGAAGCCAGAATAACCCCAAAAGCTAAACCCTCAACAGCGTAATCCCATTGCACTTTTCACTTAATCCTTTACCACCGACATTCTTCATCCTTTGCCCTGTGCAATGCCTTTGCATGATGCTTGTTAGAAGAAATTGCTGTAAAACACATTGGTGAATTAAGGACTGTGACCCCCATACCTCCAGAAGGCAATAAAAAGGCTTATTATTAACAAACTTGATTGATGGGATGGGACAGCAGTGCTAAGGAAATTTCTCGTTCATTAGTTGATTAAGAGTTCTAGGAGCCACAGATCACACTGTGCTCTCTGGGGCTTAGCCAAAGAATGAGACCAAGATGGTGACATCTCTAGCACAAAAAATTTATTTCAGTAGTACTTAGATCATACTTTGGACCAGCTGTGGAAGGATTAAAATTTTCTAGTAATAGATGCAAATGCATAGGGTGTTCAGGGACACCAAAATTAATAAGTGTTTTCACCATACCATGAAACCAGAATTATGTCCCACTTTGCATCGCCCTTCCTCCGTGTTGTCATGATAATCTTTCATAACACAAAGCTAATTAAATCCTTCCTTACACTTTATCACACAGATTGTGATATTCTTCACTCATCCATGGGGCCCAATGCCTCTGCCTCAGGGTACCTATACCAGGCATGCACCAAACCTATTTCGGGATCTCTCCCTTTGCCCCCACAGACCTGGAGTGCTCAGTGAATAAGGTGACCAGAAAATCTTTCAGGCCCTTCATCGAACTGAATTTAGCCAAACAGCCCCAAACCCTGGTGTCTCTGTCCTCCCTATGGCCTTTTGAGACAGATTCCCTGTGTATTTTTAGCTTGGGTGGTGTGGTTGTGCTGCACTTACAAATCGTTTGTTGCCATCTCAGATCCTATTTCCCCAAAATAAGGAGCAACAGGTGAAGTTGTTGAAGCAAAAGGCAGCCATTTGATTTTGACTATTTTAAGGGTTAGTTATTTTCTCAGCCAGCCTACAATTTTAGCCACTCAAAGCAGCAATTTCTGCATTTCTTGCAGAATTGCGGCAGGAATGGTTTAGCCACTTGTATGCTTTGAACAGTGATTTTTACCATGCGAGAGCACCATACTCCATATTGCTGCTGCATGAGCTGCTGTTACAACTACTTTAAGGCTTCATTCCCTTGAGGTCTCATGAAGGAGCCTGGTTACCACCTGCACCCCATGATTACAAGTCCTAGGAGATGCCTTCAACCCAAATCTCTTGCTCTGTGTTCTCGAGCTTTGTTCTCTTGATGCAGCTCTATTTATTTCACCCTTTGCACTCAGCTGTCTCTGTGCTGGGGTGACTTGGAAGCAGAAAGGTCAGTTTTGTACAACCAAAAGTAATTAGTTAGATCAGTCTCTTGAGGCCTGTTTGGAAGGGAAAAATACCTCCTGGTGCTAATCTGCTTCAGTAATATAAATGATGTGTTTCTGGCTCCTCTTCTCAGATGCTGTTTCTACTCTTTTCGCACCTCTAAGAAAGGAATGTACAGTGCAGCAAACAGTCCAGGTTAGGCTGTGAGCTCCTGCTGCATCATTAACCTTGGAATGAGATCTAAACTCTCACCCTTTCCTATCTACTCTAAATAATGCTCTAATTTTTGTATAAAAGTCCACCAATGCAAGGTAAAATTCCACATCATGGAGCCATTCAGGCTAATACATATAAAACAACTGCCATATCCACAGGTCTTTTTAGAGCCTCCCGCTCAGTAATCTTTTTTAAGTAGCAGCAGTAGGGTCATGAAAGAAACAAGGTACAGTTCCTGTAGAATACTGCCTGAGTTTCAATATCTTCTGGTTTATGATTGTGCCTTTATATTCCGGTCATTCCCCTTCTTCTGCTTTCTGTGTTTCACTTAGCAAATGTACTTGGCTTTGAACAGTCAATTTACAAGCTAAACTTTGTATGAAATAGGGCAGGAGCCCACAGACACTTTTTACAGCTGATGACTTGCACCTGTTTTTAAAAAGTTAGTACATAAATGTAAAGACTAACATAGTTTTTGACTATAATGAATAATCTCACTTAAAGAGAACACTTGGATTCTGGGAAAATACTTGCATTTTACCTGCTTGGTAGCTGTTCTGATCTATCATAGCTCCATGTCTACGGAGCATATTAAATGGTAAACACTTACTTGTAATCTGTGGTTCATCAAGTTCAAAATCCTACAGCAGGTGGGACATGCAATAACACTGCAGAGCTTTGGTGTCCACCAATTCCCAACACACCAACAAAATTCAAATTCAGTTTTACATCTATAAAAAACTGTTATGCAGCTACTCTGACACAAGCACCCTGGTCTCTGGCTGACTGAGCCCCACACAAAGTCTGTCTCTTGCATCAGAGCGAGCAGAAGAGGTCGATATCAGTACCTCAAACAAATGTCAATTTATAGTAGGCAACATCCATCAGAAAAAATGATTAAGAGATCAGCTTTCCAAAGCACGGCCCCAATGGCCGACAAAGATGCAGAGTGCAAGCACTGGTATGACTGCATCTGTCAGGATGTATTAGCTCTGAGAAATCGTTACCCACCCTAGGGAGGAAAATTAGCAAAGAAAACCCCCAACATTAGTCTGAATTGTGTGTAAATGGGGCTTCCAACAAGGAGGAGGGGAAAACAAAGCAGAGCGTTTCCTTATTGCTGGGCAGGCATAAACTTTCCACATCTGTTCCTGATGAAAAAATAAGCAGATCTGGGAGAATAAAGTCCGGGAATAATAGGATTCTTTTAAGAGAGCTCTTTCTGGCCTCCCTAGCCTGCCTTTTGTGAGAAGCGGGTTTGGCAAGGCTGGGAAGTTTCTTCTTCGTTTTATTTTTGATGTCATGCTCCCTGAGTGCTGACAACTTTACACCCAAGTGATGCAAGAAACACTAATAATTCATAAACTAAGAAGGGGGTTCCCTCTTCTGGGTGTTTTTTGTTCTCCTTGTTGTTATCACTATAAATTTAGTTTCCTACTAAAAGTACTTCTCATGTCAGAGGCTGCCTCTGGGGAAGCTAGAATGTCTTTAGATGAATAGATATATAGATACCTATCATAGATACAGACAGGTATAGATTAGTCTTCAGGAATTCTGTTACATCTGAGCTAATCCTTGATACTTGTTGTTGCAGGGTGTGCTCTACACAGGTGCATATGATAATCAGCACAAAGTTGTCTGGGGACAGGGATGTGAGAGGAGGATGGCTTCACTCTGTGAGTCTAGGTTTGGTAATATTCTGAGCTTGTAGGAGGTGTAAAGTTTTTCTTAAAAGGGATGGAATTTTTGGTACACGAAGCTGTCAGACAAATATATATCTTGTTCTGAAATATCTTGTTAATGTTATTTTCTTTTTCTGTATTTTAAAATCAGCCCAAAAAAAAGTGTGCTGGTTTTGGCATGTGGTTTGGTGGTTTTTTTTTTTCCAAGGGCTACATTAGAATATAAACAGTAAGGAAAAATCTATCCAGGTCACACGGTACAGAGGAGAACTCCAACTTGTTGACAGACAGATACAGGGGGTAGAAACAAGCAAGGAGATGAAAGTCTTTGAAGCTAAAACTTTACTTTTCCACCCCAATTGTGTACCAGGAGAAAGGCAGAAGAAAGGTTGACCTGAGAAGGCAGAGCATTCAAGAAAAACCTGGAGAAAACATCCTGGGGAAAATCTTAGCACTGCTGAATGAGTTTTGCTAGTGAGTTGCATAAGATGAGGCTTTTTCCAGGTTGCCCCAAGATGCGCTGCTGGTTCTGTGGCTGGTCACTGGGTGCCCAGGGACTTAACTGGTCAGGAGGGATGCCCAGGACACAGGGACTGCACAGGGACTGAGGTATTTACCTCTGCCTTGTCAAATATCTGCAAGCACATCGAGGCTCAAACACTTATCACAAATACTAGCATAGCTCATCCTCTTTGTTTATTCTCCCTTCCACTACTAACTTACCCAATATCCTCCAAGAAACTTATATTGTTTAATAGTTTTCAGAATCTCAGCCACATTAATGGACTCTACAGCCCTGGCAATACTGACCCACAGACATATCCCCAGAGGACTGAAAAGATGTATCAAGCAAAAGTTAAAGCCATTCGGACAGGCAAAGGTTATTCCTGTTTGCTCCAGGTTGCCTGGGTGGCTCTGGATATGTCACCAAATCTCCACATGCATGAACTGCCCATAGCCTTTTGCTTAATTTTCTCTTTTTACAACCTAATTCAAATATAATTAATGCAATGTAGTATCTAAAGGGCCTCTGACATCTTTCTTTTCCTCCCTCCCGTTTTTAGTCTTGTTCCTTTTCCTTTTGTCAACTGCCCTACACTTTATGCCATAGTGCTTAAACTAGGTTTTAAAAACAAACTTAAAGCCTATGTGATTTTTGCACAGCATTACTGTGACTTCTGTTTGCAAACTTTTAGAAAGGATTCTGCATTCTGCAACATAAATACAGCTATACATGTCTAGCAGGGGTATTTAAAGAAGATTCTCTGATCAAAAATGATGGGTAATGTAAAAGACCCCCACATGCATGCATGCAAGGTACACAGGTTGAACTAAGACTGAATGAAATTTGGGGATTAAGCCACAATTTTTAATTCACAATTGAAATGTGAATTTGGGAGATTTTGATGAGAAGGCCAGTCTGTGTACAGCTGCCCTCCACATCCCATTGGCAGCAAAGGAGAGAAGTTCACAGTACTCTAAATACAGTCACATGCTAAGATATAGCCTAGAGCATCTTTCCTTCAGAAACTAGGGATGGTTCTGCTGCTTTTATTTATAGTTCATGCAAAATTCCCAGACAACAATAGTTCTGAGAGTGTAAGAGAGTCAGTGGAAGTACTCAGAATAAAAGCAGATCAGAAATAGGCTTGGCATCGCTTCCTTTGGCCTTGGAGAGCTCCTCTAGTCATTCTTCTGAGAATGAGTAATGCTGGGCATGGGATCTCCCATTCATCAGAGGCTGTATTGACTGTGAAAACTCAGAACTGCAGGGTAATCTGAAACACACAGCAAACTGAAGAAACACAGCAGTAGTGGCAGATACTGTGAGAACATAAAGTGAAATTTTGAAGCAACAGAGAAAAGTTCAGACCGAGGTGACTCGGTTGCTGAGCATTTACCTTGGGCCAGTGTGCAAGTCTGTAAATAACACAGTGTATTAATACACTGGCATATTTTCAACCATTGCTGTTTCAGCAAAAAGCAGGAAGTTACATCCTGACAGATATCCACGTGTTTGCAAAGGCCAAATGCCATGAGGTGACATCAGCCTCAGGGTCTCTCTGGACCTGGTTGACTGAAGGCAGAGGAGAATCTGCCACTGGCTTCCAGGAATGTTAGCCCAAGACTATGGGCATGTGTAACAGAAAGCAACAAGCATCTGTCACCTCAAAGGCAGGGAGCTGGCAGAAGTGTCAAACAGATTTCATTAGCTGTGTACAGTCAGGTGCCACATTAGTACAAATTGCTGTGGTTTAAAATGGTTTGGTTTAAAAAACATGCCTTTGGGTGCTCCTGCAGCATCCTGGGACTTAAAATGTGCACTATTTCATGCCTGTTTTTCAGTGGATTTCTTCCACTGCAGTATTTTTAGCTCTTCACTCTCTCCCACTGAATTGTATATCAAGAGGAACTGACATGTCACAGTCCAAAACTGTAAATTATGGGGTGTCTGCTCTTGTAGCTGCAGTGGCTGCAAGGTAACACAGGGACCATCCCAGTGCCCCAGGCACAGCCACAGACAAGCCAGCTTGCTGTGTCTTGTTGACAGGCTCTCCTGTTCCTTGGAGGGAGGGGGAAAAACACAACGCAAAAATTAAGAGAATAAGGCTACCTTTCAGTCCTTTGGTTTCTAGATTACTTTTGTTGTACAGGAACACGAAAACAAAGGGAAGGATCAGCCCAAGGGTGAGATCTTCGGACCGAATTCACCGTGACACAAAGAGGGAGCAGCTTCCTTCAGGAGCTGTACCCGCCTACTCATTGTCTGGAGGCTTCCCATCCTTCAGGATCTGTTCACAGGTTTTGCAGTGTGCTGCTTTTCTGCACTATTGGCATCACTTTTGGCATCAGGAAACAAGGAATCTTCTGATTTTTGGTACAGAAAAAAAAAAAGCAAAATGGGCAAATATATTCCTGCAAGTCACAGGAAGGGGTGGAGGTGGAATCACTTTGCTTTCCCTGCTGTCCATGTGCCCTCTCGCCAGTGCCACTTAGGCTCAGCAGCTCCAGTGCCAAGGCTGGTGGAGCCATGGGCACAGCAGTGCCATGGAGAAGCAGCCACGGGCACAGCAGTGCAGGAGTGTGGCTGTCAGTGGCAGGGACACTGCTGGCTGCTCCTGATTTACTTCTGGCAGGGCACGGTGTGGCACAGGGACAGCACAGAAATAGGCTGTGCAGGCAAGGCTGGCTTTGTGCAGCAGCAGCAGCAGCAGCAGCAGGAGAGGGGCTGTGGGGACACGGCTTCCTACGGTTTGTCACGCTGCTTTCAATTAGAAAGTCTGTCAGGGAAATAGTCACAGATACCAAATCACAGCAAAAAATCTGCAAGCATGTGTAGGTGCTGAAAAAGGGCGTAGCATGGAAAATGAAAATCCCTGGAGATGGCTTAGCAGTCCCAAAGGGAACAAATATTTTCCTTATAAAATACTGCGTAGGAAAGCCTTGTGCTAGCTACTCGTCATGAAAAATTTATGGCAAACATTTGACCCCTTTTCTCTCCATGATTTCTCAACAACTAGGCTCAATTCTTTATGATTTCCCTTCTCAAAGTAGTCCATAAATGTTTTATACGAACACATTTCGGCCTAGGCGTGTCTTGGATGCTGTATGGTTTTAGTCTGGCATGTTTGCTTACCCTGATTTACCCTGATCCACGTTCCCCCACTGCTCATCTAAACAACAGAAGTTATTTTTCTTCCATACTGGACCAGTGAGCCTGCACAGATGGGGAAATAATTTGTTATTACTTTGCTGAGAGCATACAAGTGACCACGTAAGAGATCCACGTTTCAGATAAGAAGGAATGCATTTATTTCCCCAACATGTTTTTATGCTGTTACAGACCCAAGAAAACCAAAGCACTCCCTGTATTAAATTAATTCTCACGGAACTCTAGTGTTCCACTAGCCATATGTTACAAGTAAAAAACATGGAAGAAAGAACTGAAGATACATTTTGCTACGAGGTCTTCTTCAGCAGCGGCACTACTCTTAATTTTTCAAAAATGTCATCTTCTGATAATTAGGGAAAGAACACAATCATAAAGCAGGAATTTTTATCTGTCTGTTTCTGTAGTTAAATCTCTCTATGCGATTTTGAGGTAGATGAAGCAATGAGCTCTTCACTTGATCCAGTGCTTACCCCACCTGATTTTCTGGAGAAAAAAATTACGTCAGTCTGTGTGTCCGTCCATCTATCTGTCCCTTTGTGCTGGCTGGTACATGCTCTTTATTTTCACTTTCTTCAGAAGTAATTTCTTCACCCATATTTTACTAATCTAGCATGTTCTATAGATCAATTTTCATTACATTGCACTTCTGCCTCACTGGTTATGAGGAACAAGCCATGAAGTGTAGACCATATCTCATCCTGGCCAGGGGAGATAATCAAAGAGATGGTTAAGTCTGGATCCTATACAGTGTGATAATAATCTTTTTCTTTTTTTTTAATCTCTATCCCTTTTCTGACCCCTGTGAATACAACTTATTAATCAGAACTTCAAATGAAAGAGGAGGGGGAAAATTAAAACTATATACAGTACCATACTGTGGCTCAAATTAACAGCATTGTGATCTAAGTACTTCTCTCTTGGATTCAAAATTGGAGTAGAACAAACCACATTCTTTATCTTTTAATTAGAATTTTAAATCTGAGTTATTTGAAGTTAACTTGATAACATAAAACCACAAATGTGATGCTTTGCAGAGGTAAGTCCTGAACAATTTGTAACAAACTGCCAAGAATCTTCAGTTGATTCTTGTTATTTTTGAGGGAAAATATGTGTGGAGAAAGGACTTCTGTTTTATACTGTTACCAGAGACTTATCTGAAAATCAGATATCGCACCGAAACAATAATGCAATCCATTGTGTACTTCAAAATTATCAGAAAACAGCTGTGAATATGTTTATTGTCGATGCTCAATTTTGGACTCCTTTGGGCACACAGAAGTTCTGATTTACTAAGCATTATAGCCTTGATACTCATGAATCCCAAGTCTCCGAAAAATCGCTGTATTGTTTTGATATTCATAAGATTTAAGTTCTTCATACTAAGATCTAGGAGCTGAACATAGAGGATTCAAAGTTTAAAAGTCTTGGGTACTAAAATACCCCACCTTTTTTCTCTTGCTGAAAATTAATGTGAGATCACAAGAACAGATACACTGGATCAGATTCAAGGTCCAGCTAGTTCAGGATCCTGTCTCTGGCAGCAGCAAATATTACCTACTTTGGGTAGAACATAGAAATAGGCACTAATATAGAAACATTCTCTTAATATAGCTACCAGCCTTTTTTGACTGCATCTGCAGAGATGGCTTCTGCTGTTCCAGTGCCTCTGTGGATTTTTTTTTCAGTCATGTATCCAATCACTTTTAACCCTTTTAGGCCTTTTAGATCATAACATCCTGTGGCATTGAGATCCACAGCCTAGATACCTGTTATACAAACAGCACATTTGCTCTTGCACCACTTCCCAGTCTGCCATCTAAACCTGTGTGTTTTACCCCAAATTCCTTTATTCTGGGAAAAAAGTAAACAATTACTCCCAAATTATTTTTTCAGGTCTGCTCAGGACTTAATAGAAGTCTTTATCATACTCCCTCACTTGCCCTTTCTCCTGGCTTTAGAGAGTCTATTCGTCACTCCTTGAACAGAAGTGGTGCCACATTTTTGGTCAGGCTGGTTTCTTCTTTGTGTAGCTTTTCTTCTGTCATTATATATTTTTAACAGAGAGTGGGAGAGAGAAACTAGATCCAGATGCACTATGAATTTATATATGTTATGGAATAATGATAAGTAGCATAAGAATGTTGTACACAATAAAATCGAAGAATGCTTTGGACTGGAAGGGACCTTAAAGACCATCTAGCTCCAACGACCCGTGCCATAGGCAGGGACACTTTCCCCTAGACTAGGCATTAACCTGTTCCAGAAAATTCAAGTCTTATGGAAATGATGGAAATATTATACACTCCAGTCTGACATGACAGTTTAGGCATGGTGTGGCCCAGCTACAGTTTCAGGCTCAATTTTTGCCTTCAACTCCTCAAACACTGGTAAAATTTTCAAGCTTCTACTTGAATTATTTCTTCCTGGGTGTAGATTATTTCAATTCAAATGTCAGAACTGGGAAAAATACAGAAATATTTTTTGTTTTGTTTTGAACAACTTTTCAGCATATCTGTACAGCTGAAGTTCTTCCATGCCAAAAACTGAAAAACTGAAATTTACCATGGAATAGCTCCAGTTGCTGAAAAGGACTTTGAGTGTTTTGGTAGAACTGATTGTGTGACTGGTTTAAGACAGGCATCACTGCACAGAAGTGTTTGTTCTGTACAGGGGTGGCAAAGTCATACCACAGAGGGGAGCGCATTGAAGCTACACTGAAGTCATACAGAAATACTTGATTGGGTGTCTATAGGTGAAATGCCCTCAAATGTTATCCAGAGCTCCTTTGTAACTCATGGCTGAGGTCAGACACTCCCTGAGTTATGTTTCATGTATCCAGGAGTAGCCATGAGCCCTCAGGTTACTGTGCCAGAGGTGCTCCCCATGGAGAGCAAGTTGCAAAGCCCTGAAATTGCACACAGAGTTCCCTTCTGGTTCCTCATCACCTTGTGTTGGCTCCGGTGCCAACTTCCCTGCAGATGGTTTTCAACTCTCCGGAGTTTTTGAGGGGTGGGTGGAGAAGAGGGAGACCCAGAGCCCGGCATTGCAGTGTGATGTGGTGCAAGCTCAGATTGCTCCCCTTTGTCCCTGTCGGATCACAGAGGCAGCAAGCCAGGGCTCTGACAGGGCTTGTGACAAGTGACAGTCCTTGGGACATGGGGCCATCTGAGCAGGGACCCCACCCCATCATGGAAGACCAGCCCACTTTTGTTTCCAGCGTCTGGTGCTGTGCCAGCGCCACCTCCTTATCCCGTGGTGCAGGGAGCAGTGACAGACACGTCCCTGACCCACACTTCTCCCTGAGCTGGTGTCCCTCTGGAGCACCGAGGGGCACAGGGAGCAGGCTGTGTGTGTGCAAAGCACAGATAGCCTGCTCCAGCCCAAAGGCAGCAGCTCAGGCCGTGGCAAAGCTTATCTCCTCCCAGAAGTTACTCTGCGCCTGACCAAGCTGAGACAAGCTTACCCTTGTGGACAGCTAATTTTTAAAACATGATAATGTTGGGTAGGGAAGAGCACTTGAGAGGGTTTTAGTTGTAATTCCTTTTTGTATTTACTTCCCCCAAAGCACACGGAGTAGGAAAAAGCAATAACTATTGTTATTATGTATCTTTCCATGGAATCGCATTATTAACAGGGCATCCGTCGGCAATGAATTGTGAGTACTATGTGTTTACTAAACCACTATAAGCAGCCACTTTTTGGACAATTTGTAACAAAAATATCTGTGTAGTTGTCTTCTCCCGTCCTCCCACCACTGCTGCTCCTGGCTTTGCTCCCAGACAGCTACCCTCTTCAATACAGAAAATGTCCTTTATTACAACCAAAATCAACACATCCCAATAATTTTAAAATGTTTGCTATGGTCTTTATTTTAATTTATTTATTCCCATCTTGTTTGAGTCTGCAACGTATATTCTGTATCTATTACAGCGATGCTTGTTTTCAAATTTCAAGCTTAACAAATAATACCATTAAGAGTTTTATTTCTTTGTCTTCAGATAAATCATCAAAATCAGAATGATGGTTTTAAGTGACAATACTGATCTGACTTTCCTTACTATCATCATCATCATCATCATCACCATCATCATCATCATCATCATCATGAGGCACTGAAGGCTGTTTGACAATAAAAGCCAATATATTATTCATGCCAAATACTAACAAAATTCTGGAGTTATTTAGGTGTCTCCTTTGATTCTAGGACTTTGGACAACTAGTTATTTTTGAAGTAAGCTTGAGCAAGACTTTCGGAATTAAGTTCTTGGAACTGAGATCTGGTTGAAACTCTGCAGATGCGGAGCATGCTCACTTGAAAAGCTCTGCTCACCTTTTGCTGTCGATGGAAATTGGAAACTCCAAGATCAGTCAGTAGATGTGTTGGCAAGAAGGTTTTGCTACACATCAGGAGCTTATTTTTAAAGGGACTCACCTGGCTTTCCTCACAGAGCTGTCTTCCCCACTGTGCAGCAGGTACAGAAGCCACAAAATTGATTCATTTTGTAAGAAAGTAAACCAGAGGATACCATGCATTTACAAATAGAAATGCATTTAACAAACTTCAGGTGCTAAAGCCTTCAATCCACAGCACCAGCCCAGATCTTGTCCAGTAAATTCCCTCCCTAGCACACGTGTGGCCCTTAGGTTCACTGGCACTTCCCTCTGCAAAGCCACTGCCTGCTCCTGTAAGCAGAGCAAAAGCTACACCAATGATAACACCTCTTGCTAAACAGCTGCCAAAATATTCAGGTCATTGCAAAATACAGTCCCTGACAATTTAAATGTGTTGTTGCTGGAGTTACTGAAGTGCTGTGCTGCCCACAGCACTTACTGACGGTGACATGCAGGAGAGAAAGGAGGCAATGGTGCAGGGCAAGGATACAGGATGAATTTTCTTATCATGGCTGAGAGGGGAAAGCTGCTCTTTCAGCATCAGCAGTGCACTGCAAGGCCAGAACTGCAGGAGTCTGCCGTTTGTAACTCTCCAGATTTGTGCTCTTCTGCATTTATGACAGCATTTCAAAAGAACTCCATTAAATCCCATATAAACTGAGCTGCTTTCACCATCTCGTACTAATCCATCTTTCTTCAGAGTTCTCTATTGCCTGTTTAAGTATGGTCACTGACATCACCAAAATCACTTTAGCTACTCTGTGTGTTGTCAGTAATAATACACAAGTTTCCATTCTACAGAAACAGCATGCCTGGATTGTTGATGAAAATCTGATCAGCAATCATGGTACAGACCTCTAGTTCACTTCTTTCTTGTGCTATTAGGATAGCACAAATATATATATTTTTATCTAAGTGACAACCAGGGAGCTTTTTAAGTTTGACAATGATGGTGTTTGCTCATGAGTGTTATTTCTCCCTTATTTCCTTCTAGGAGTGTTTCTCTCATATGACATTTAACTTTAAATTTTACTGTCTTTGTGGGAGAGAAAGTGACTTGTGGAGCTAGGCATTGCTTATGCAAATTGATCAGTCACATGGGAAAAGGTTTAGTCACTTGTCGTTAGTTTCCCTATTAGCCAGTATGATACATTAACAGTTACTACTTTGGATATATCTTTTCAAAAGTACTATTTAACAAAATCTCATATTTCATGCAGCAAAATAATTTGTGAGCTACTCATAGAAAATCTACACCCTGACAGGGAAAACGTGTTCGTTTTTGTTCCCTTACTGTTAGTCACTACTGTGAGACAGCCAAATGTGCACACATGCACAGTGCACAGAATTAATTTCATCAAGAACAAAGAAACACATGGTGTCAGCCTGAACAATGTTGGGGGCTTTCAATGCTCTGCTGACTGGGATATTCAGTCCCCTGAACTCCTCCACCATTGTTCTTTTCATTCCTACAGATTCAATAAGACCTGATCCAGCTCTGTACACACAGTTCATTTACTTCTTGCATGGCTTGTTTCTATGGTAATACTAAAACAGGAGATATCTGATTACTCATGCTTCCTTATTTAGGAAAAAACCCAGTGTCAGATGCCATAAACTAAATTGTTTCAACCCATGCCACTAAGGAAGTGCATTGCTTTGCATCTGGTTACAGCAGTGCACCTTGCTGCTGTGATTACCCAAAGTGACCTCAGCTTTACAGGAAGAAAAAAAAAAGTGGGTTTTTTCAGATGAGATGGCTCCTCGCTTTACCCCTCATATCATTGCTTCCTGAGAGTCACGGAAAGAACAACATGGCTCCCTCCAGCATCTGTTACAGTGAGATGTACACAGTGTTTTCAAAGAGGAATTACCCTCCAAGCTCCAAAAGAAAACCACTGTAAAGGGAAAGTGTGGTTCAATGCAGAGTTTCAACTCAGCTGCCTAATTATTCCCTCAGGGAGCAGAACTTCTTCCAGTTGTAATCACGCTAATTCTGGCCCTTCAAAACAGAAGATTTCCTGAATTCTGCACAGTTTGAGGGCCACCTGTAGAGGGTGAGGAGACCTTGTATAATGGTGCATTGCCATTAGCAACCATTTCCACAGAATCATAGAGTCATAGAATGATTTGTCAGACTTTTGCTGCTTTTCCTGAGGCTGTTCAGGAACAGCCCTTCCCACGATGCCATAGGGGTACTGGAAGCAGCTTCACACTTGGTTAGGTACGATCTGTCTCCTCTGCTGAGTGCCACAGTGCCTGCTCATCCATCTGCTTCTGTCCCACAGACACCACTATGATCCCATCTCTGAGTAGGTGAAGTTTCCAAGGAAAGAAGTTCTTCAGCCTCACTGCTTTTCACATTCTCAATGTATTTCCCCCTGATTATCGTCTGGTAGGTCCCAGCAGCTGGGGACTGTCCCTATGCACAGTGGGGCTCCTTTTTACACTATAACCACCTTCTGAACAGCAACCTCCTGCCGGTCCACTACAACTGCTGGCTAATTTTTCTCTGCTGTTGATGACAAGTATTAGATTAATCTTGAGGGGCTTGCTTCTTTCCCAACTTATGTAATGACAATCCAGAAATCCTCCTGGCATCAGGGAAGCAATCCCTAGCCTTGCAAAAATCTTTCACACTTCACAGACCCAGAGAGATTTAACACTATGATTTCAGCAACTTGATTAGCCAGGCTCTCACTGATAAAAAACTTCTTCCATCTAATGAAAGACAATCTGAAATCCTGAAACTTTAAGATCGAAGGTGAATCAGAAAAAACTGGCTGAGAAGGATTCGTGCACTCCGTTGGAAATTAGGGGTTTGGCATACATTCAAGAAAGCATCCTAGTCAGAAAAACAGATGTGGGCTTGATACGTGGTGCATACTTAGGGGCTTCCCTGAAAAGAACCTTAATAGATACCATTGCATAAGTGCTTGTAAAGAACTTGAGTGTATCATCTGGGTTTTTTTGGTTTTGTTTTTTTTTTTAATGTTGCCAGTTTCCTTTAAATGAATGCATTTATCACCACTATCTGACTATTTCAGAGTTCGAAAAACTCCTTCTCTGGAGAAAAACATTTTAAAAGGCTGTACTTGGGTCTGACCTCATAAAGAGGTCCTAACCCCTTAAATTAAATGCACTCTTAAAACTAATTCATTCATTCTAGTGAGAGGGGGTATCAGGGCCATAGAGAGGTTAAAGAAGAGGGATTGCTCTCCAGGGATGCTGGTAAAGTGGGCAAATATGTAGATACAGCTAAGAACCTAATTTCTAATTCTGGAACTGGGCTGAGACTATTACCACTTAATGCTGCCCTTCCCTTACGCAAGCAAGATTAGTGAGGACAGGACTGTGCCAAAAAGTCTTGCTTTGGCCCTACTGGAAATAATGGATTTGGATGGCAACAGAAGCAAATGATCATATCGTGTATGAGCTGGGAATTGCTCTATTTGAGCCTGCCTTTGAGAACAGAACACAGAAGTTGATGACCTTGAGTGAGACACTTCAGACTTAACCCCCAACAATTTCTATAAAATATTAAGAGTGACAGCTGATATACCACTTCTGCTCCACACATACTATGTAACATAGGTTGTGTGTATCCAACCAAACTATTTAATAGTTCACTAATGCATTTGGGGGTTATTTTTGGAAGGTTTTGGCAGAAAAAAGACCTTCTGTAAAAATACCGTGAAACGTATTTATCAGATTACCTTGTCAACACAACACAAGCCTCATTCCTTCCCCTTCCCTCGCTGTGCTCTGCTCTGCCCTGCCCACTGTGGCTACTGGAAAAGAGGTAGCAGAGGCACTGTGTACAGTTGAGGCCCCCTGGCCTTCAGTGTGCCATGCCCTGTGGGACACACAGGTGTGTGTGCAGGGCTGCACCCTTGCAGCATCATGGTGCACTCCAGGTGAACTTGACAATTTATCTCTTTCTTTGGTTCCAGATTAACCTTCATGGGTGCTGGGCAGAGTCACCACCTGTGGGCTGCTTAGTGCTTCCTGCCACACTGAGAGCAGTTGGGTTAGAAGGCCAAAAGTAAATAAACATCCCAACGAAGCGAGTAAGGAAACGAGCAATAGTAAGAGATTATGGTTTCCTGGGGATTTCCTCAGATGTTTCTGGATACCAAACAGTAAGGTTTCGCCAAATGCAATATTTTGTGGGAAATGTGGTTTGGGAGGACAGTTGATCAGGGGAGAAGAAAAAAAGTCTGAAAAGGTTTTATTCACGTAGAGTGGAAATTTTGCATGAGGGAAAAAAACAACTTTCTTCAACAGGTTCTACCAATATAAGCTAATTGTGACTTTTAGGAAGTGCTATTACTTGTCCTGAGACAAACTTGTTTGCTATATATTCTGTAAACAAAGGCTGCGACTATGTATAGGATATGTTAATTTCAACTCTATCCATTTCTTTGAATGGGAAATATCTGACATATTTTGGGATATTGTAAATAAAAAAGAAGTCATTAGCCAGGAATAGTGGAATAGTAAATGAAGAAACAGAGAAGCACCTGCAAGTGAGAATGCTGTGTTTTATATTCAGATAGATGTATTTACATGGATGTTTTAGTGTAGGTCCTTGCTAGAAAACTCAGCCACACACTTGGTTTGCACTGTGGGTTTGTGTAATGGGTCAGATCCAAATGCTGGCAGAAGAGCATCTAAATCAGTTCTGCATCAGAGAGACTAATATCCCTTTTATTCCTCCTTTAACTGCACTCACTGATGAAGATGATGCAGAGAATTAATTACAGCTGTAAAGAATGAAAGTGAAAGGGCCATATTCCCTCCTCAGCCATGACCCCACACTAGGCTGACATCAAGGAGGTTGCAGGGTCAAAACAATTCAGGAAAAAGCCTTTGGTAATAAATTCTACTTCGATTATGTCCTGTAACCTAACTGCATCTCTTCAATCAGTCGTTAGAGATCACATGTAAAGAGCTCTTAAAAAACTGAAAGTCATTGTTTCTTCCTGGAAGCAGAGTGCAGTTGAAGATGGATGCACTTCCCTGAGGCTCTTACCGGCTCACAGCTGTACCTGTAGGCACTTCTCTTGCTGTGTTTGAAAGAAAGCTAGGACTCAGGTGTGTTGCTTTGACATTTTCTTTGTCAACTTGGAATCACCTTCTGTTTTTTCACTTGCTGCAAAGCAGATCTTGTTACGAGATAGCCAGCAAACATCTAGTTTTAGAAGTGAGACAAATGTTAATTTTTAAAACTGTTTTGGTAGGTAAAGACAGTTTGTCAGCCCACCCCAGCGCCAGCTGTGACTTCCAGCACCATTGGTGGAACACGGCACAAAACCAAACTGGCCACAAACGCATTGTTAGCCTATCCAGGATGTCTGTGATGCTAGGGAATGTCTGTGATCCTAGCACCTCTCTGCCAAGGGAAACAAAATTGACTGCGGAGGGACTACAGCAGCAAGTGACTGTTTTTGCAGCAATGATTCATGTGCTCATGCTGGTGTTGGTATAAAACAAAAACATGGGAAGTGTCTGAGGGAAGGAAACACATGTCAGGATGTCTGCACAGACAGCAGCCTCCGTGCTCTGGGACTGATAAACCCCCAGAGCTTACATGGACCTCATAATGAGCCTCTCTAGTTTTTAAAGTTCTTGTCTCTGGGCATTCAATGTCTGAAGGCTGTGAGAGATGATATCCATCAGACCAGGCTGTTTTGGCATAGGAAGTCACAGGTGTGCAGGGTTCAGGGTGAGCCATGCTGGCCACACAGTCCCGTGATGATGGACGTGGAAGCACCTGGCCATAGCTGAGACCAAACACACCTGACAACCCCTCACCTATGATGCTGGGAGCCTCAAGAAGGAGAGAGGGACCAGTCAGCACTGACCTGTAGTTACATCTCCAGACCACTGGTTCCCTAAGTCAGCAGATCTCCCCGTGGGCACTTAGACTGCATGTGCTTGTAAGTGAGGTGATTTTTAGCTTGATTCTGTCTCTTGGCTCTGCAGCCTCCCTTCTGCACAATGAAAATTACAATTCCTGAAATACTTAGGCACATGCTGATGGCAAAATCATCCACCAGGGCCTCAAACACTGCGGTGTGGAATCCCAGAGAAGACCATACAAAAATAGCATATCTTTTGATCTTCAAACTCAGTTAAATGCAGTCTGCAGATGCACTAAAATCCTCTAATTGTTCTGCAAGCACAGAACTATTTCTAGTTAAATCTATGTTTTTTGTCACTATGATACAAAACAAGGGGATTAAACAACTGAGGTGTTTTTAGATTAAAAAAAAATAAAAGCCAAAAAATTACTTTGGTTTTGAGTGGAAGGTTTTTAAGAGGCCAATCACTCTGCATTGCCTGAGAACATTTATATTTGGGATTCCCCTCTGCTCCCCAAGAGAAATCTATGACCTCATGAGTGCACTTGTCCTCCAGGCCCAGCTTCATAGTTTTAGCATCATTTCATCAGCAGCATGGCAGTGTCACTGCTCTTCTGCCATGAAAGATTTAACTGCCACGAGCCCTACTCTGCACCCTTCAGAGCAGAGGGTCCAAGCCCACTCAGTGCTGACGAACGTCTCTGCACCTCAACTTCAGCCCTAAACTGCTCCTAAAGAAGTAGGTGGTCACTTTTTCCAGCAATAGGGTCCCTTAAACCGTGCAGCAGGAGAGGTCCCATAAACATTGGAGAAGAAGCTGAATCTCAGCCCTGCTCCTTCACATAGAACTGTTCAGAAGGGAATGGCACAGTTTCCTCTGACATACATAATCATAGAACAACTTGGGTCGGGAGGGAGTTTCCCGCCCATTTTAAATTTCGTCTCCATGTAAATGATGTACCCTAACATAGGTCCTGGGGAAAATACCAGGTGTCATTACAAGGGCAGGAAGACTCCGCACTATTTCTCTTTTTCTCCAAGCCTTAATTGATAGCTACCCGTACAAAAATAGGAAAAAATCATCCTACACGGAGATCACCTCCCCTCAGCATTTATGGCTACACGACACAGAGTTTTAACAGCACAAACCACTAGACTCCATGTGGGCAGGACATGACTAACAGTCCATCTGTGGAGCAAAGAACTAAAGATAGACCTGACAGCTTCCCTGGCTAGCTCAGTTTCCGAGAGCAGGTGGGACGGTTTTGCCGCATGGAGTGATTTCGGGGAGCCTGTGGAAATCAGCATCTCCTTCTGCAGAGCCGGCTCTTGCGCTCTGCCCCTCCGGCAGGTCCGACGGTAGGGATCCAGCTGGCCAAGAGGGGCGGTGCTGGAGACGCTTCCCAGCCCCAGCGCTCTCTAGGCTCTCCAGGACCAGCGGCTGGCAGGAAGCCACGGGGGCTGCACGGTGCCAGGCTGCGCTCCCCCGGGAACCGTGGGGACCCGCAGCTTAACCTCGCACCCAAGGGAGAGAAAAAGGAAAAGGAAAAGAAAAAGAAAATAAAACCAACAACGAAGTGATAATAATAATAATAACGATAACAACAACAACAATAGTAATAGTAATAATAAGTGTGGTGACTGCATCCAGGCGCGGGTCGGTGCAGTGGGTGCCCGTGTGTGTGGAAGCGGCCGGGGCGGGATGCTGTCAGCGGGGAGGGGAAGGGAAGGGAAGGGAAGGGCACTCTCCCGGGCTGCGTTGCCGTGCCCGGAGCGGCTGCCGTGGCACCTCCCGCGCGGGGCGGAGCGGAGCGGGGCGGGCGGACAAAGCCGGGCTGTCAGCGGGGCGGGCGGGAGAAAGGAAAAGAGGCGCCTGCTGCCGGCGGGGAGCGGAGTGGAGCAGGTGAGGCGAGAGCCGGGGCTGTGCCACGCTGGCACCGGGAGCGGCCGGGGAGGGGCCCCGAGCCCGGGGGCGATCCCTTTGTGCGCCCCGAGCGAGCGCCTCGCCCCGCGGGGAACGGGACGGGATGGGATGGGATGAGAGCGATCCCTTCACCCGTGGGCAGCTCGGGGTGGAGGGCGGTGATGGTGGCGCTCTGATTCACCCACTTCCCATGGGGCCGAAAGTACTTTCGGAAAGCAGAGAAGAGCTCCCTGCTCTTGAAAAGAAAAAAAAGGAAGTGAAATTTCAGCGCTGTGACGGTGCTAACACAATCTCCTGACTCGAACAGAGTCCGCTATCCTGTTGTAGTGAAGCCGGAAAAATCCCAGGAGTATTATGCTGAGTTGCATCACTTAGAGAGTAATTAGTATTTAGCGGGCTGAAGGAGCGAGAAGCGTGTTTGTGTGTTTGTTTCGTTGCTGTGGATAGTTGAGAAGCAGAAGAGTTGTTTGCTGGCTCTGTGGTACGCTGTGTTCATGAATTTAAAATCCTTCGGTATATAACCAGTTTGTGTGTCCCTACTGGGCTGCAAGCATCCGAAACAGCTTCTGGTAACGGAGCTTTCCTTCAGTGCGCTGCTTGGTAGGAAAGCTTTGCGATAAATAAATCCCATTCCAGGGAAAGCACTTAAAAGCCTGATGAGTCAGCATGCTGCACCCACTGACCAAGGGTGACAGCTCCGGCGAGGAAGGATGCAGCACTATGGGCAGATATAAACATTACCTGAAGCTGCAAGCTTCCCGTGCAGTAGTGGCACAAGTGAGCGAGGTTGCGCAAAAAACCAAGCGCCCTCCCTCCCCCAGTTGCTACCAATTTTTCTTTTTAAACAGCTTCTTCTGATAATTCAAATGAACAACCCTCTGGTGCTTTCTGTGGCAAGTGAGTTATAGTCTTTTTTGTACTTGTTTCCCAAAGAGATGGCTGCTTTTTTTCTGTGGTCCCAAATTATGTAGCAAATGAATTGAGGCTAGTAACTTATAGCTCGTAACTTAATGTAGCAAGAAATCTAAAGCTGTAAAGAAGGTGAAAACTTTTTACAAGAAATATTGTGACAATTTTGCTATGTAATAAAAGAAGATAAACACTGAGACTGAGATGACATTTGAGAAGTGGAATAGCAGAATAGTATTTCAAACAAAGCCTTGTGCAGCTCAAAGGTTATTTTGGTAAGTTGCACTTGCTCTTCAAAAGACAATCTCTTTTAAAAGTCAAATGAACCATGTAAAGGCTTCTACAGGAACACTATTGCAGCGTGAATCTAGTCAGGCTTCTGACTGCTTCAGTGAAGAGCTAAGTATTTAGAAGTGTCATCTCAAGGGCATGTTGAGGTATTTATTATTCACTAGGTGTATGAGCAGCTGTACACACTGTCATGTCAGGATGCCCAGGACATGAGCTGAATGCTCTCCAAATCCTCAGCGTACACACATTCACTCTGTGTCTCTTCTCTGAGGTACAGGGACCCCTGCTTTAATCCTTGTTTGTCTTTACTCACACAACTGGATGTGCAGGGTGGGGCTTTACCCAATCAGTGAGAAAATACAAAGAGCACAAACTGTCTTTGTCTCACAGAGGGCTTGTCAGCAACCACTGCTGAGATTGAATGGCTTCTTGTTAGTGTAGCTCTTGCAGTGAAAATCATTCCCGAAGTCGAGGACAGGAGGGTTATAACCCCTTAACTCACCTACTGCCTTATCCTGTGGGTGAAGGTTTGAGTTACAGGAAACTCTCCATCTTTCCAAAAACACTCAAGATGTATGGTACTGCTGCAATAGGGAAGTTTCATATTGTCCCTAGTTGACTGAGATGCTATAAAATCTATTTAGATTCAACCAAGAGCTTCAGAAATTATTAACAATTGATTAATATGACTTTTCCTGAAGGTAAGTATGGTTTCTTTCAATCTGCCTCAAATTTAGCCTACAAAATCCATGAGCTGCTTCAGTTTCCTAAGGAGAAAAGATCAGCTTATGAAGAAAGGAACAGGTCAGGAACAGAAGCAGGTGGGGAAGTCAGTGACTTGCAGGCTTGGTGTGTATGAGGCACCTATGCCTTATGGAGATATTTCAAAGACAGGAAAATACGGATATTTTTCTATGACCTCACTTTGTGAGATGTGCCATGGGAGAGAGGATGGTGTAACTTGGCCAACTGTCCTGTCAGGCTGTATCAGAACTCCTGGTGGTGAGGTTTGTTCTTCTGGTGATATCTTCTGCTAATTTAAAACTTTTGGCATTTGGCCACTTACCAGGTACCTGTTTGGGTACCTGGAGCTCCTGGAGTTGGTCCAGCAGAGGGCTATGAAGATGATTAAGGGGCTGGAGCATCTCTCTTATGAGGACAGACTGAGGGAGCCAGGCCTGTTCGGCCTTGAGAAGAGATGACTGAGAGGAGACCTCATCAATGTCTAAGTATCTGATGGAAGAGTGCCAAGAGCATGGATCCAGGCTCTTCTAAGTGGTGCCAGGCAACAGGACAAGAGGCAACGGGCAGAAACTGATGCTCAGGAAGTTCCACTTGAACATGAGGAAGAACTTTACTGTGCTGTGACCACACACTGGAACAGATTGCCCTGAGAGGCTGTGGTGTCTCCATCACTGGAGAGATTGACTCAAGAACTGGATGCAGTCCTGTGCCATGTGCTTTAGGATGACCCTGCTTGAGCAGAGAGGTGGGACCAGATGCCCCACTGTGGTGGTTTTCCAGCCTTGCCCCTCATGTAATTTTGTGATTCTGTGATTCTTGAAGGTTAAGTCCTCCTATAGCATGCCTCTTCCTCTGAGAAGCAAAAGGGTCTCTTGTGTCATCACCATGGCTTCTCAGGTAGGAGAAGCTTCCTGTCCACAAGGGCAGCAGGCATCACTCACTTGGGCGGACATAAAGTCTGTCTAAAGTGCATTGGTAATAACCTGTGCATTGATGATGCTGACTGGTAGTCTTGGGCTGGGATAGTTATTTCAGCCTTATGATTTTGTTTGTAATGGCCTCTATTAGTTTTAGTCTGATATTCTAAATCTAAGGCCCCTCTCTGACGACAGAACTCTCAAATCAGGTTTCTTTCAGCTCCTACAGGTCCAAGTATTCTCAACTATTTATTACTATCTCTTTTGGCTATCTGGCATTTTTCTGTATTATTTTTGAACATTCTTCCAAATGCCAGTGAAATATTTGGAGGAGTTTAAAAACAAATTATATCCCCTCCACCATACCACACCAAACCCACCCTCCCAAATGGATAACCACAATAATTCATTGTTGTGGTTTAACCCCAACAGGCAATTAAGTACCATGCAGTAGCTTGCTCCCCACCCCTGCAGTGGATTGGAAAGAAAAAGTAACCTTTATTGGCTAGGAACAATTAAAGGCTTGAAACAAAATATAGTAATAATAACATACACTAATATTAAATATGCTGTCCTCACTGTGCACCCTCCTGGGTTTTTGTGTGGCTCCTTTCTTGCAGAGTAAGAGACACTGAAAAGTCCTTGGCTTAGGGTAAGCACTACTTTGGAATAGCCAACACATCTGTGTGTTATCAACATTATTCTCATACTAAACCCAAAACACAGAGCACAGTACCAGCTACTAAGAAGAAAAAGCACTCTGTCCATCCAAACTCCAAACAGGGACATTTAATAATTGAAAAACAAATTTGGGGACTTTAAAAATTGCTAAAACTTTGGCTGAAACATATTACGTATAATTCGAATTTACCTTAGAATAACTTTTATCCTGATCCTTTTCCCCTTGAGCCTCTTGCAACACTGAAACCTTAATACAGTCAAGTTTTATTTTTTAAATAGCTTAATTCCAAAAGAGGGAGAAACATTAGACTAATGCAATTAGGTGAGTGGAATGCATTTTTCCCTAGGGCAGCTCTGGAGAGTGATACTCTATCATGTTAAAAACTGCAAGTGGTTGTGTCAGACTGAGCTGGGCTGGGCAGATGTTGGCATGAAGCATGGGAGGGAGAACTGCAGATGATGCAGAGTCCCAGGGGGAGCATGTTGACAGCATTGCTCTGAGTCACTGGGGGCCCAAAAAACAATTCTGTCATAATAGCACACATGATGGTGTTGGGTGAAGTTTAAGTGAGATCCTGAGCCTTTCAGCACCTTTATGTCAATTATTTATTTTACTGCAGGTACAGGTACACGTGTGTGTATATAAAAGTCAGTGTTTTGGCCCAGGTCCTCTGAGCAAAGCTACAATTGCTAATGTGAAATCCTTGCAGTTTCAGTGGGGCTTGATTTGCCACTGATGGAAAGGTGAGGGGATGTGGGCAATTCTTTGTACGGCTTTTGCCACTTGGATACTGCAGATCATCCCTGCTGACAGCCTCCACTACATCTGTCTAGGAGCAGTGAACCTGAAGACTGAACTCTGGCAGAGCAATGGGTGGTCTCAGGGCAGCAAGAGAAACTGGTGTTTAGCCTGCCTGCAGGTAGGGTGAAGAAAGAACCTCAGGCAAGGTGTTTTTCAGAAGGGGTTTGAAAAGACACTTCACTGACCATAAGGAGGCAGGGATTTGTCTTCTGCCTTTGGGAAAGTCAGATGGCAGGAAAGGGTACTGGCAGCAGGGTTCAGGAGCAGGGAGAGGAGAATGCAAAGCTTGAACTGCAGGGAAAGGATCCCAAAAACAAGCATGTTCTAGGAAAGGTATCAGGAGAAGCATTGATCATATTATTATTTAATTGGATCTCAAACAATTGTGTTTGTCCCTGATGAGCTGGAGCACAGCCGCAGTGCACAGTCTCAGGACAGACAGGATTAGGGCACAGACCTGTTCTGGGAGCAGTGCCCAGTGTCAGCAGCCAGCAGCAGGGCTGCCCTGTGCTATTTATATTCTGGCCATGACCAAAAAGTGTTTTGAAAGGGCCGAAGGAAAGCAATCCTGCTAACAGAGCCCCTCTAGCTTCAAGAGGAGCAAGCTTCAAGCTTCAATTGCTTCAAGAGGAGCAAGTATGCTCAAATACGGTCAGCAACTGCTGTCTAAAGAGGGGACAGCTCTTCACAGTGGTCCAAAAAGATGCCCAATGCTAGTGATGAGGAGGAGGACATGAAGTAAAGAAGATGAAAACATGACAAAATTTGGGGAGAGAGCCTCAGTAGTTTTGGCTGGATGCCTCCTCAGTGATTTTGGCTGAATGCCTCCTCAGTCCCAGAAACTCTTGTCTATTGTCCTGAAGAGTTTTACAGTCAACCAATTTCAATCCCCTGAGCCTTTAAAAGCCCCAGATGTCAAACTTGTCCTATTTAAAGTTCAGGAATGGTTCTCTTTGTAGGAGCTTAATCTTTAACCTGGTCTCTTCTGAGAATGGCTCACCATGTTACTTTTCCCCCTTCTGGGAAGAAGCCAGCAGCATTTCTTCAGCAGGGAAATTTCAGATATTGAGTACACCATTTACTCGAGTTTACTATTTTGCTTAAATGATAAAACGAGTAGGGTCCTAACACTGGAAAATCTACCATACACATAAATGAAAAACCTTCAGGTTGGTCTAATTACCAATGCCAAACCACATAAATATATCAAGTTGTCAGAAAATACAAATCCTGCATAAATTTGAAGGTGAGGAGGATGTAACAATACAGGTCTATCAACTATAAGCTTCAGACACCTAAATTGTTTTAATCTAGTAACTCTTGATAGAATCATTAAAGCCCACAGGAAAAATAAATCTCTCATCTCTCTGCATGGTTAGTTTGTACAACATGTAATGTGAAATGGCTGAATATCTTCTCAGGCTGCTCCTTACAGAGGAGTTTTATTAAAATAGGCTTTGGTCTGGTAACCATTTTATGCCTCAATTAATCCTGGGCTGAATACAGATTAGTAACAATCTCTTCAGAGAGTTTGAATGACATTGCAAGTAAAGCATGTTACGTTTTATCAAAGGAAAACGTGTTTTGTTTGGCTTTACTATATTCAGACTAAGTAGAAACTCATTCTTGAAGCTTCTTTGCAATATGGCACTTGAAACTAACCTTGGATCTCATAACTCATCTCTTCTGGGAATGTGGCATCCCTTACAGTTCTGAATCCAAGAATATTTATGGACCAGATGCAAAAACACAGACAAAGAATCAAAATGGAAGCAATAGATGAATAGCTGTCTCAATTTCCATCAGAGTATGGAATTCTTCATGTCTGATATTGGTTCAGATGACACTGTCTTGCAGGAGTACCAAAGGCAAATATTGTTCAGCAGTGTTGAAGTCTTGTAGATTTAATGGCCAAATAAACACATTTCTGAGCACCTGCAAGTATTGTCTGCTGTGCTGTGTAAAGTTGGAAATGACTCCTTGGCAGATGGCATGAGCACATAGTTAGTATTAATAGACCCACACACAAGGAGAACAGGGGACTTCTGTTTGTAATTAAGCTAATCACAGAGGCAGCAGAGAGCTCCTGCCTTATCACTTACCACTGCTTAAATTTCAACTACCAGACTGCACCAACAGAGCAAATTGTTTCCTTGGCATTTGATGCTCCCCAGTATTGTGTGCTTTGGGGTTTCCCTGGAGCTGTAAGTAGTCAGGGTAGAATATCCCACTCATGCAGCTCTGTTCTACTTCAACAGATTAGTCTGCAGGTCTGCTATAGAGCTAAATGATTGCCAAATAATTGGGTATTTAAATCCACCAACACAAAGCGTGCAACATAAACAGACTAATACTTAAAGCTGTTAATTTAGTTCTTTTCTGCTAGCTTTTGCATCTTTTTCTTGTAGCTCAAGTTCTCAGACATTACTAATTGCAATAACTTTTTATAGTCAGTGCTATTCCTTTCAACACCATTAACCCTTTAACTCCCTCTTGAATGTTGGTGTCAATCATAATAATGAGAAATATTAGCAAAAGAAAGCAGGAAATTGAGAGGTAAAACAGACTAGATATTGGCAATTGGATGTGAACATCTTCATGCCTCATTAGCAAGCCCCAGAAATTTTCTAGGAATATGCATTTCTGTAGAAGAAGGGGTTGTGAGGTGCAGCTGAAACCAGTCTGGAGAACGTGATGGGAAATCTGCATTTGGTGAAGTTTTGAACAGCAGCTCTAGGTAGGCTGTCTCTTGGAAGACCTTTGAAGCGCAGATTAAATAATTCCAGAGAATGACAAAAAACTTCATTAAGAAAACAAAAGATCTGGGCTTCCAGCCATTTCAGGGTAGTTGGTTTTGTGCCTGGAAAGAACCCTGCATCCATGCACTCCTGCTCGCAGGCTGCTCCTGTGGAGTGTCCCTTTCTTTCTCATCTTACAAGATGATCTTATGAGATTTTTCACATTCTTTATCAGTGATGTGTCTCTTCCCCTGCTCTGCATCCTGACTTCACCACAAAATTGGCAGCAACTCTATTCTGTCAGTTTGCTTTTTAACTTCCTCTGGCCTTTGCCTGAAAGGATCCCCCATTTTTGGGAGTAGCACAGAAGAGCTCATAGAATGGTTTGGGGTGGAAAGCATCATTAAAGGTTACCTAGTTCCAAGTCCTGATCCCTGGGTGGTCTTGGACCACCAGTCTTGGACCAACTCATGCATGGGTGACTGACAGTGCCACAGAGATTCCCCACTCTGGCTGCTGTGCACCTGAACCTCATCTTTTACCAGGCAGAGCCTTAGTTGCTGTTTGGCAACTCTCTTGTTTCCCAGCCTGGCCCTGGGTTCAGTAGGAAAGGGATACCACAGGTTAGCCCCAGCCCAGCTGTGCAGCAGAGCCAGAAAATGCTGTGCTTGACCAAGAGGAATGAGAAGCAGCCTCTGCCTTCAGAGGTCGAACATGCTGCTTTATTAAACCAAGAGCTTTTGTTCCAGGGGGACCATGGAGAGGGAGGGGACTCTGAAACAAATTAGGACTAAAATTCAGTCCTAAGTTTTCTCCTGAACATGAAATGTTAGCAGGCAGATTAATTCTGTTCTTTAAAACATTGCTTCCTCGCTAAGTACAGGCATATTTGGAGAAGGTCTTGTAACTCTTCTTGCTCAGGAAAATAAATGTGTTTTTAAGGCTGGCCTTTGCATGCCTGGAAGCAGCTGGCAACAGCAAGTGACATTATCAGTACAGGTACTGCTGAAGTGTCTCCCCAGTAAAGACCAACCTACCAGCCCTTTACTTGCAGATGTGTGCTCACCTCTCTTGCTTTTGGCTGCTAAAATAGGATCTGGTCAACTAGATTTCAGCAATTTCCTCTGGTTATAATGGCAAAAAATGTGATTATACTTACAGCTGCATAATGCAGTGTTTGCCATTAGGACAGTAATAAAGTTGTTCTGGCAGGCAGTACAGGTGTGCCATCGTCTTTGTAAGAGCTGTTGGTCATACTCAGAAAATAAGACTTTAGACTTTTTTTTTTTCATGCATGGTTATTATTAGGAATGAATCCCAGACACTGAGTATTTTATCTATTGATTTTATTTGCTAGCTGCTACAGATGAGACTATACACCATTTTATTGCTTCATGTTTCAGTGGGATATAGGTACTACCATCTGAAACATCAAGTCCTTTGGAAATTAAAGCGTCATCTCTGGTATCTTCCCAGTGCTGTGTTTCTAAACAGAGCATGGGGAATGTGGAGGTGCATCTGTACAGTGTGAACTGCACTGAGCACATCATGCTAGAACTCCTATCCTGATTTCTGGTCTTGCTCATCTCTTGTGGTATTCCTCCTCCTTTCACCCACACCTGTGGATTTCCCCATTTTGTCTGGGAACATCAATTCAAAAGAAGTGATAACTCAGCCAAGAATGTCAGAACTGTTTAGTCAGTTATTGCTGAAGTGGAAAGAGAGAAAGCTGGCCCAGAGTGAGCATCTCTGCTAGAAGACCTCACAGATAGGAAGGAAATGAGCTCGTCTCAATTTCTCACTACTCTGCATTTCAATTGAACTGCTTTCTTTTCTCTTGCATGCTATGTTTCATTTGTGAACTCACTCAAAACTTATCATTTCCTCAGAATCATCAGACTTTCTCTAAGGAGTGAAACTGCTTTATTAGCCTTGGAGAATGCTGCAGAATATTTTTATTCACGTACATGAGATGACAGACTTCCAGCCACAGCAAGAGACATAGGTATCTCTGTCCTTTAAATATGGATTTTAAAGTCAAAGATGTTTTGTCCTGCCTGCAAAAGAACAAAAGCAGTGAAAAGTGTAGTAGTAGTTTATACTGTAATAAACTGTAGTTTATTATGCAATGCTTCTTGTTGCAATAAGGGTGGCTTTCTTCCTTCATCTGACATCTGTGAGTGTCTAATATTGAAGTTTGACATGGATATATATTTTTTAAAGACCAGTTAGCATTTTTGGACAGGAATGGCCTGGTACTGTGAAAAGGGATGAACCTTCTTCTTGTAATACTCTTTAAAGTTAAGATTTGGCCCAAGCCACTAATTCTCAAGAAAATACCTCTGCTCTTTGTATCAAGATGGAACAACCACTTCGGCTTAAATACAGGAAATGTTGGGTATAATAGTTGTTACTTGCACAGATCTTGTTAACAAGAACATAATTTCCTAATCGCTCCCTTGAAAGCAAACCCAGATGATAGAAGCATAGTTGAACTCCCGCCAAACACCTCAAGAACTCTAATTTCACACCCAGCCTCCCTCAGGAGTGCCAGGATAACCTCACCCTTTTATTCAGTGAAAAATAAACCCCAAATTTAGGCCCTATGTTTATAGTTTCTCATACTTGTACCCTTGAGTACAAAAAACTAAGAGTTGGGATAGTACAAAAAATTAAGAGACAAGAGTGCAGCCATCTAGATGTGTTTGTGTTACACACCAAGGCAATATAAAACTCTGCAGACAATATTGCCTTAGTGGCAACATCCTAATCCATCACCCCATCGTCCTGAATTAGGCCTTGAGAGAAAAGAAAGTCAGGGAATTTTAAAATATATAGTACTTAGAGGACAAAAGAGCAGATTCTAATTTTTATTGGTGGTCCCTCAGTAGTGGAGGCGTGTGTGTGATTTAATGAGTCATGCCAAGGGCTTTGATGTTGCGTCACCTTCATTCTGTAAGTGATGAAAACAAGGGCCTTCACTGGTGGTGGAGGCTTGTCTTGAGGTGATGCAATAGGAAATTGCTGCTTGTCCATAGATATGCTGCTTTCCAATATAATGTGATACCAATAAATACTCAAAGCTGATAGACTTCCCTCAGGTTGTTGCAACACTGCTTTTAAAAAGGAAACAACTGAGCAAGTTCACTCACCACATGTTTGCAGACCATATTGCAGGAACTGCAAATATGGGAGACATTTAATTTTGTCTACATTTTCCCCATCAGCTTGTGAAATTGTCAACTAGTTACCAACTTAAAAAAAAAACAAAACAAAACCCAAAACAGCACATGACTAGTTAATAGAATTATTATATTCAGAGAACTTCAGAATAATTCAGAGAAGTTTTTCTTTTTTCTTTGTAGGGTTTCTAAACAGGATGAAAGGTGGAGCTAGTAATTTAGCCACACCCATAGTGAGGTTTATAAAGGGAGGTTATCTAAGGGAAGCTCTTTTCTACCAATCTATGGCAAGAGGCAGTTTCATTTAACTGGTTTTAATCTTAAAAAAATAATACTAATTCTACCATGTCAAGGCTTCTTAAAGGTTCCCATACTGGGGATACTTCTCTAAAGGAACCTTTGAGACAGCAAGGTAAGGTAAGTCATGGAGTCTGCTTTACTATTTTAATTCCTTTTTTACACCTAATATTTCTCTGTCAGAGAATGGAGTCTTACTGTCATTTCAAAGGTTGTGTTTTCTCTGCTATTTGTGATTGAAGTTTTGTTCTCTATAGCTTTATAATCCTGTATCACTAAGTCAAATGGAGAAAAAGCAGCCTTAAAAAAGCAACCCCAGACCTGGAGAGGTTGCTCTTTGTCATAGGGTAGTTATGTTTTCAAGGCTGATGACTTTGAGGGCTAATTTGCACCACCCGGCCACAACACTGAGGTTAATGTGGCTATTGTAATTGTGCTGCTGTTTGTCAGTCATGCCAATACTAACTTCTCAAGCATACAAATAAAAGATATGCTATGCTTTATTGCACAATTGCTGTGGCTTAGTCATGACTATTTGATACACCCAAAAATCCTACTATAATTTTTGGTTTCTACTGTATCACAGTTTCCTTATATATACACGCACAGGATTGTTTATGAGTTACTCTGTTCAGCAGATGCCTCATGAGTGACAGTGGATGTCCCTCCATGAGATCAGGTGCTATAAAAGTTTGTTTGCTCTTGAACACAGGTGTTTGTGTTGGTACAATAATTCCGAGGACAGGTCTGTATCAGTTTACAAGATGTCTGGGTTAAACATTTCATAGTCTTCTACTGAAGTCAAATGCAGTGTATTAAAAAGTGATCACAACAATGTGGGGTGTAGCACGGATGTGGCAAGAATACTGGGCAGCATAAAAAAATATCTCTCTCATTACACTGTTTACCTAACTCTGGGTTTATTGCTGGTGCTGATGGTAAAGCAGAACTGTGAGGAGCTGGAGAGAGGGGGATGACGCTCAAAAGTACTTTTTAGGAGCTCCTTTCAGTCTTCTGGAAAACTGGAAGGAAAGGTAGATGGTTTTCTTTGAAAACTTAATATGCAACCAGATACAAGTGTCTTAACTTCCTTCTCCAATTACTTTTTCTGTATGTAACTAGATCAGAGAAGAGCAATAAGTTTTCTTTTATAAACCTTCAGTATAGAAGAAGTAGAAGTCACTAATATTTTTTGTTACTAATTGCATCCAAATCATGGGAATGTTTGAGGGTCACTAGTCTACCAGTGTTCTGAGAATATTCTGGAATAACTACCATGGGCTACAGAAATAACCGAAGTAATGTTTTCCACAAAACTGGTGCTCTTGATGGGTTCTCTCTTTCAAGCTATAAGCATAACTATGAATTAATATTTTGGCAAAAGCTGACTGGTGGCCTCTTGGACAAAATGCTATGATGCAAGTTGGAGAGACTGTCACAGCATTTTGACTTTGTGTGGTTAGTAGACATGAGAAAATAAATGCATCTTACATTTGAATAGAAACATTTCCCCCCTTGATAATGCTGTGGCATTTCTTTGTCGCTTCTGCTGTCAATGTTAAACTTGTAGGATGCTTAACTTGAGCAGTGTGGTCATTTCTGCTGCCTACCACATGTTTTCACTGATATGTAGCAAATTGTGGCTGTGCTGGATTGTAGTGAGAAGAGTCTTGTTTGACAGCATAGCATCTCCTGCAAGGGTAGGCACTTGGCTTTATCCACTGCCATTCTTCTGGGAGGTTGACATGCTGCAGTTCCATTGTTCGTTCCTATTTTTAAGTGTATTGCATTTATTTTAAGTAACTTATGTTGATTAAACTGTTAAAAAATATTTCCTGGTATCTCTTGCTGTACTAGTACAGTAGATTGGGGAGATGAAGGAGGAGGAAAATACTGTAAATATTTTGGCAGAGAGTCTTAGGTGTCTCTAGTCTTGGATTATTTTGGATGGGTTTTCTGGATCAGGGAGAAAGTTGAAGCTTTTTCAAGTGGGTAATGCAGAGTTACTTCCTCTTTGACATCATTGCATAGCTTAACATCTTTGTAAATTTGATCACTCCCCCAAGCAGGGATTAAAGTGACTTGGAAAGTAACAATTGTGGAATACTCATCTAGCATAATTCTGACACTTGCTATTCAGCAGAAATGACTCAAGTGACACTGGCTCTCTTGTGGCTGAGTACTTATTTTATTTTATATATTTAGCTAAATCTTCAAAAGGCTACTTTTGAGTAGCCAAACTACAAGCCTTTGCGTGCCATATTCCTTTTCTGATTGGATTTTTGGAGCCACTAATGTACTCAATGTCAGAAGACTTCTTGGTAATGAAGAGACAGATGGCCAATGGAGATCTCTTGAAACTTCCTTGTCACTTTTTTGAGGCAGTGTATGAAGACTGACACTGGCAGTGGCATTACCTTGACATAGTATTGCATTAGTACCTCCCCATTTCAAAACTTCTGGTGTCAGAAGATTTAAGCAGAAAATTCAGCCTGTATAGGTGGATGCTACAACTGAGTCTGGCTCTGGATTCTCCCTCCTTAATTCATGCATGGCACTGTGAGGTTTTGCGGACCTCTGGGTGCCTCTTGGGCACCCACACTGTCGGGTTATGTTCTTCCTTAAAAAGCCAAGCAAGTTAATAGTTGCTATAAAGTTATTTATTACAGAAGCACATCAGTCTCAAAGACAAAAACAATGCAAAGCAATGACAAGAGCACATGGCATAAAAGCAAGTGGCAAAAGCAGTGGCATGAAGCAAGTGGCAAAATGCAGGTGGCAAAATGCATATGGCATAAAGCCATGGCATAGAGCACCACCTCTCGCTAATGCATGTTCTTTTATAGAAACTTTTCAACTAGCTAAGACACAAACTCAGACCACTACTTCTTAGCCTATTAGAATTCTAGTTTCTTAGCACACCAGGCTACATAGACCATGTACATGGCCTATCTTGTTCTAATTGAAAAATGTAAGCAATATCCTTAAGTCTAACTCTATTATGTCTGAAGCTAGGTTCTTGGAGCCTCTAAGGAAACACTAGTATGTTTTTCAACCTTCACTAGAACATGTACTACTTCTCAGGCATCTAGGACCTTTTACTCACTAAAAGCACTTAAAACGTATTTCAATTACTTACTCACTCATGCTACAACCTAAACTTTCACCTCTGCTTTATGTGTGAGTAGCTTAACATACTTCAACCCACCCAATGGCTTTAATCCAATCCCTGCATTCTGATCTCTCTCTGAAAGATTCAGAGAGACCCCTGGCTCACTGACTCCAACATGGCAACGCCACGCTGCTTAGAGTCAAGCTGGAGGAGGGATGTGGGGCAGCTCACAGGTTCTGCTGGGATGAGTGCAGGGGTGATTGTGGAGAAGGGTCTGGTGTGGATGGCTTGAGAGGGTCTGAAGGGAGGGCACTGGTTCCCAGCAGGATGGGGAGGGCAGAGTGGAAGGGGAGAGCCCTCTCACAATACCAGCTGCCCAGTCTGGGCCCAGCCTTTAAACCTTGTTGGCCCTGCACAGTCATCTCTTCCACTACCACCAGGAAAGGGAGTTTTCTGACTCCTGGATGAGAATAGAAATGCATTTTTCTCTACATTCCTGGGTCAGCCAAAGTCTGTTTTACCTGTACTGCTGAGAAGACCCAAGCTGACCCTGCTCAGCTGGATGCCTTACTGCTTTATGGATTCCTCTGTTCAACTGTCATTTATTTGAATTGTGAGATCCTTGAATCAGAATGCTCTATGGATCTTAAAATAACTGCAGTTTCTTTAACATTTTTTGGTGTCCTTAAGTAATGTATTTTTTCTCTGGGCAGTGCTGTCAGAGGACAGAGACAACTGGCTTTTTTTGCCCTAGTTTAGTTGTAGTCAAACCAACTTTCTGAGTTTAAACAGTAAATCTTGTAGAGTTGCAATTTTTCAGTTTTTGTGACAAAAACTGAAAATATATAGGCAACAATATAGGCATATATTGCTGACATATAGGCAACAATTTTCAGCACAAGGAAGAAGACTGAAATTCAACTCCTTTGTGTAAGCTGGGAGTTGGAAAGGATGTGGTATACAATGAAAACTCTCCTTAGATAACTGAGATCTAAATAATAGACTGAGAAAGAAATGTGACTGCCAGTCAGATGTCACTTGGCCTGAAACAATGTTTTTGAGGTGTGTTTGTAAAATGCTTGAAGGCCACATCAGGTAAAGGATGTGCTTGGTATCCGTGTATGACTTTAGGATGATGTATTGTCTCTGCTGCAGCAAAAATCTTTCACTGGGATGCAGGGGCTACAGGCAATATGTGATCATGGTGGAAAACCAGATAGAGAAATCCTATGATGGGCTTGTCAGATGACAGGGAGCTTATTCTGTAGCTGTGGAACAGACCAACAAGAAACATTTGTCTGATGGATGGCAGTGATATCTCTCGTCTCCCTTTGAAAAGAATGCACAGCTACTGGTACAGTTCTGTCCATTAAAACAATGTGGCACAGAGGGATTGATGGTGCTTTGTTGCAGCATTCACTGTGTGCTGCTGCAAGAAATTTGAAGTGCTGCCTTCTGATCTGTGACGGTGAAGGTCTTATTTCAGGTTTTATTGGTTTCAGTGATACATATAAATCATAAATAAAAAGTGTCTGCTTTGCAATAGCCTCTCTGTACCCATTTAAACCCACTAAATGGATTGGTGGTATAGGATATAGGGCCTCTGAGTTTCCTGCATGTGTTCTGCTGTACAGTGAGGTGTTTATAGGGTTTTTTCTTGATGAAACTGTTTAAAACCTGATATGGCAAGTAAAGATTTGTTCAGAATCATGTCTGAGGTAAAACTGAAAAGCATTTCTGCTTTAATCAAAGGCATTTCTGCTTTATTCATAGCCTTAAGCATGTGGGCTGGTCCTGGAAGATGCTGTAGAGCCCACTCAGGAGTAACCAGTGGGAGCTGGATATCAGCCTGTGTGCTTGCAGGGTGCTGCAGCAGAGCCTGATCTTCATGGGGGAACCACACACTCTTATATGAGCTTAAGTAAGGTGTTACAGCCTTCCAACCCACAAAACTGATTTTATTAGAACATAAAAATAAATGTGAGAAGAAAAAGCACTTACCAACAGGAGAGAAATCTGGTAGGTGAGATTAAAGCCCCTTAATAACGTGTTCCTTCCATGCCTCATGTATCCTGTGCCAGAGGATCCTTCCCTCCTATCTTTTCTAGTTGTCTAATTTTGTGACTTCTGAAGTTGAAGAAATTTTGTGCTGTCTCCAGTTTATTTCCACTTGTTCTTGGGTTTGCCTTTTGGTTCAAGTCCCTGGCAGAAGCCCAGTACTTTCTCAGGCATCTCCCATTGTCCACTTGTGCATCACATCGAGCACGGAGGGGTTTCACTCCCAGCTCACCCCATGGGGTGCACTCACAGCACTTAAATAAATAGCTCTCTCTCTCTGTGTAAACATAAAACCTCTTTGAGCTGGATTCTCTTGCCATGCTACAGGATGCCTTTTTGTTACTATCAAGCACAGACAGGGCCATTTCTCAGGGATGGGGACTGACAAAACAGTGGCCTTATTCCAATTCGAAAAAAAAAAGACTACAGAAGAAGCAGTAACTTGTGTTCCTGGGCTTATTGAGTTCTTAGTGTCAGAGAACTGCTACATTGGCTTGAACATCCTGTTTTCCTGCATGGAGTAGTAGGGGGAAGAACACAGCACTTCAAACAAGAAAGGTTGTAAGCATCTCTACTGAATAAGGAAAGCAGGAGTGTTCCTGGGATTAAAAATACAGCACTTCCCAGGGTAGCATCGTGTCACCTGGTTAAAGTTGGGACAAGTTCAGTTGTATTTTTCTTTACATGTCATGTATGTCAAAATATATCGATAATTTTCATATTCTGTAAATTAAACTTCAGCATCAATTTGTCATCAAACAGGAGTAGGAAAGCTGGACCCTGACATCATGTCTTGGATTTAGCAGTTTCTCACAACCAACACGTCATGCTGAGGGAAAACAGAACAACACTGAAGTAAAATGATGTGCTTGTGCTCTTGACAGGCAAAAGGCATTTAGTTTGATAAGGTGCCAAACAGTGTCATTTGAGAGTGTTGTAAAGACTTCCAGCTGTCTTGTATATCCTAACTAACTATCTGGGTGACTTGGAATTTATCCCTGTGAGTATTTCACCAGAAATGACCTTGCTGATCTGGTGACTTCAAGATCAAGTGCAGCTTGTTGCATTCTCCTAGTGATATTTTTGACCAAGGCTGCATTTCTCTGAGCATCCTGTCCACTGCTGAAGGGTGGACTGTGTTTCCACAGCCAGGCTCTCCTCTCAGCTCCCTCCCTGCTTGCTACAGGAGATGCTGCCCTGCTCTGTTGACTCATGTTGAGGTGTGGCATGTTTTGACCAGGAATGGAAGGGTGTAGGAGAGTTGCAGCAGAGTGCAGCAAACTCTGAGATAGGCCCTGCAGGGAAATCAATCTTATGGGAAAACGTAGGTTGAATCTTGGATTTTTGCTACGTGAGTTAATAAGCAACCTGACTACCAAAAAGGGGGAGAAATTGGACTTACACCACCAGCATGTATAAAACTGCTTACTGGCTTGGAAGAGACAGACCTGCTTTCAGCTGATGCTGGATGCTTCAGCTGCAGACACTATGCAGCTGCTCATTTTTTCCACAAGTTACTACCTCGATTCACCTTGGGCATGTTCAGTTCAGTAATATCTTGTTATGGGGACTTTAAATAGCTGACTAATCTTGATGAAAACAGAAAGGCTTTGTTAAATGAGCTCATGACTGGGAAATAAGGACTGTGTTTTCACAAGTTTTATTTAGAGCCCCCCAAATGCATGTTCACCTTTTGTACATATATTTTCTACCCAGCACTCTTTACTAAGGCAGTCATGCCTGAAAATATCTGATAGTTGCCATCTCAGGAGCCTTTGATGCAAAGAGTGTGAGTTTATGCAAGGCAGGAGATGTGCCAATTGTTCTTTCAAGCTCAGCTGAAGGACACTGGTCATTCCAAAGAAAAACAGCTACTGGGAGGCTGCTGCTACAGCAAGTGCCAGTTTGAAGAGAGCTTATCTACAACATTAACAGGGGCTGGGTTCTCAAGGGCAGATTGCATGTGCCTGAGAAGAAACAGTAAGGCTTGTTATTCTGCACAGGATCTGCTGTACTGACAGGTTTATGAAAGAAGGATACAAACAAAACTAAACCCTCCCAAACACCAAAACTGCCAGTTTTGCTAATCTAAGCTAAAAGGCTTTGTCTTCTAAATGCGAAAAATTGGCTCTTGTATAAATCTATAATGGAAATAGTGTGCATGTAAATGAGAAATCAATCTGAACTAGCTGTTTCTCCAGTTAAATAATTACTTTTCTTGATTGGTTTGGCCAGCAAACAAAAAACATAAGTGTCTGGGAAAGGCAGTGACAGAAGTATCTACACTTAAATTGTGTATACTATTTAAATTAGTTTAGAGCTCTTCCAAATCAGTGCTTACACACAGTGTGCTGAAGGAAAAGCTTTGCAGAGCAGAATGTTGTGGAAGTTTAAATCCAACCCAATACTGTAAAATAACTTGAAAACTTCCTAATTAGCTTTTTTTTCTAATTGGTAAGTGATACAGGTGTTCATGTTAGTGGACTGGTCCACTGTGCTCTGTGGCTCTTGTCTGCAGAACAACATGAAGAAACAATAATTCGTGTGAGCTTTGTACTGCACCTTCTTGGAGGAAATATTGCAGCTCAATAATGCAGCCCAAAAATTTCAGATGTGGTAGAATTCAGGATGCAGGCTATCCTTTCAGAACAAAGCAACAATAACTTGAGGGGTTGAAGCTTGAACTTCAACTTGAAGGAAAAATCTGATCATAGGCTGTGATCAGATAGCAATGCTATTGTAGCTGAAGGAGTAAAAGGTATTTATGCAGTTTTTATATACAGTCCTGCCCTGAAGAACCCCTCTGTGGCTTTTTTGAGTTTCCCTTAATGGGGAAACTTCCAGCTCCACATACGCTCTAGATCCCAAAAAAGCTCCATTGATTCTGTGCTCTCTTTGTCAAATATACAGGTTTGAAGTTTTAACTCTAATTACTTGTGTGGGATCATTACCACAATGCAAGTGTCCTCAAGCTTCAGTGTATTTAACTTTCCCATTTTGCAGGCAGGAGACCCCCTCTTTCTGACAAGCCTTTTGCAAGTGCTGGTTTCTGATCCTTACTGAGAATATAGGTAGCTGTTGTATTTGTCAGTGAAGTTCTTCTTCTCTTAGTAGTAAGAGGTACTGCACCTGGGTAGGGTAAGCAAATCAGCACTCACTGCTTTGAAATATGAATAAATACCAAGTTGTATTTGTCTGCCTACTCCCCCAAGAGATCCAATCCTATCAAATCGCCAGATTTTGTTACCTGTGCCAAGCACAGCAATTGCCTCCCATTTTCAGTCAAAACATGTGGAAGAGTATGAAGTGTTGGTTGGCTGTTCTTCCACCTTGTAGATGAAGAAGGCTGAAGGATTGATTCAAAACATGAGATACTAAAGGGGATCTGCCCTTCAGCAGCTTGGAGAAGGCTTAAAACATGCTCCATCAGAGATTCATGATCTCTGGGCTTTAACTCTGGGACCCCCTGCCCACCTTTCTCCACTGATTAAGTAGTGTAAAAGATTAGCATGGTCCTTTCAGCAGGGGTGGAAACACAGGGATTATTGTCACACTGTGGATCTATGGAAAAGTGACTCTTGAATTCCACCAAGGAAAACTGGATGGTTGGGATTGATTAGATGAAGAGGAGAGACTTCTTTGGCTTTTGGTTTATGGGACCACCTGGGATGATCTGTGTAGGACAAATGAGGTGATGCTACACCCTTCAATATCCCATCAGCTGTCACATGAGCACCTTATCTAATCAGAGGTTCACAGGACATTTCTACAAACTATAGCCTTAAAGCCTTCATAGGTTTGTACAAACATAATTGACTGCAGGCAATCCATTCTGCTCACAGAAGGCAGGGGTCCAAGAACTCTTACTGGCTTCATCAGTGCTGCAAAGAGCAAAATTTTTGGGTTTAGATTTATGTATTAAATTTTATTTATTATAAATATATTTATATAGTATATATTTAGATTTCTAAGGACTGAAATAAAAATCAAGTTACGAGACTTGAGCTGCTCTAACTATTATCACAGATACTGGAATCTATCTTTACATCTTCGAGTCAGTCCCCTTTTTCTGTTCAGCAATTTAAGGCAGAGAAAGATGCAAGGACTGTTAAAAGGGCTGAAAAGGCAGTTCATACCCTTACTAGGGCTCTCTTTCCTAGATAAGGCAAGCAGGCAACAAGCAGACTGCAGTGATGATACTTCCACATGGAGTCACTGAATGATACTGGTTGAAAGAGATCATCTTGTCCACTCTTGTTCAAAGCTATCCCAAACAGATCAAGTTGCTCAGGAACTTGTTGAGTTCTGAATACCTCGAACATTCAGATTTTCCAGCCTCACTGGACCCAATGTTCAACCACTGTCATGATGAAAACACTTTTCCTAACATGTAATCAGGATTTTCCCTGTTGAAACTTGCCTGTTGCCTCTTGCTGTGTCTGTGTGCCTTTGAGAAGATCCTGGCTCCATCTTCCCTACACCCTCCCCTTAAGTAGCTGCAGTCATACATCCCCCACACACCTTAAACCTTCTCATGTTCAGGCTGGACAAACCCAACTGTCTCAGCCTCTCCTGTATCATACACTCCATCTCCTCCATATCTTGGTATGGTAGACTGGGCTCCAGAGTGTCTGTCACTGGTTTGTGGCTCCCCAGTACGCAGGTACTGCACTTTTGCAAGCCCTGGTACAGTAATTACAGCCCTAGATCTGCAAGCCTAGCCCGGTGTAGAGTTGCCCTCCTTTTCTGCAAGAACATTCTGCTGATCATTTTTCAATTTGTTGTCCGCGAAGACCACTCAGGTCTTTTTCTTTTTTTTTTTCTCTGAAGTTTGTCTCCAGCTAGCTGGCACTCAGCAAGGTAATTCCTTCCCCAGGGCAAGAATTTGAATACTTTCCTTCCAGACCTGTTGTCCTCACCTCTTCCCTGGTCTGATAAATGCACAGGTAGTGAATCTTGCACTGTTTTGGAGAACTTTTTCACTTTTTTAAGGAAGTTACTGAATTCTGTAACTTAGCAAAGATAAGTAGTTGGTAAGTTTAGACAATTTGTAGGCATTGTCATAGGTTAAAACAAAGGGTTGATAGGAGCATTTAATCCCCTCTGTCTAGCCACCTATAGGATTTTTGCTGAATGTTCTCTGATGTGCTCAATTTTCTTCACTCACTGTAAAGAGAGATCTGAAAAACTAATCCCACAATAGTGGGGGATTCAGCCCATTTAATCTCAGGCACCTGAACTGATCTACTTTCATTTTTCTCAGGTATAAGTTACTTTTTGAGTTAAAACATCTGTCTTTTAAACCAACTTGCTCTTCTAAATGTTTTCCTGGTGCTGTAGCTGGTACATTTTATATCCCTGAAGCAATTTTGGGAGTCCCCCAGACGCTGCCTAACACTCCTATGGAAGTTATCTTCGGGCACTTCCTACTGTGCTTGTTCAGCAGGCTTGTTTTCAAAGAATGTCAGCTTGGGTAATTCGGCATGTTATTATGCCATCAGGACTCCTCATGTTAACTTTGGGATTTGCTGTTTCAAAAGAACTTCAGAAAATAGCTCAGGTCAGAATACAAAGACAAACTTTTTTTTTTTTTTTTTTTTACTTTTGAATGTATATTTTAATGCTTTTCCATTTAACCTTCTTTTTAATTCTAAGTTGATGATTAGTCTATAAGACCCAGCTACAAAATGAAGCCTAAAATTCAGTATAGGAAATGATAAATCTGAAGGCTGGTGGTGAGTTGACCTGGACCAGAGCAGCTGCTGCTAGCTGTCTTCCATGTGTCCTCTTACTCCCTCCATGTTGAACAGAGGAAAGCTGATGTGTGTTCTGCCTTAGCTCTTGTATCCTCTAGTCTTTAGACCATATCTGAGGAGTCTGTGTCTGCTTTCAATGCTTGATATTCCATCCCACTCCACAGAGTTATTCCCTATCCTCTTTCTGGCCAGCAATACCAGCTAGTGAGACAGATCCTATCCTCCCACTGGTGACATCCCAAGTGTTGATGGGGCCTTGCCGTATACTGTAAAAACCAGGAATTGTCCCAGATTTGCTTTTCTAAATCTGAAAAAGAAAAAAAAAGGGTGACTATGAAATTGGATCCCTTTCTGCTTCTGCTTCAGAGTGGATGAAATTCAGAGTTCTAGCAAATCTGCAGAGCAGCCCAGAGATATAAATAAGGAGCAAACAGTTAGGGCTGGAGTGCCCTTAAGGCAGTATTATTGCCAAATTGCTCATGATGGGAAACCTTAGTCAGTGCTGGCTTTTCTTGCCTCACTATAAAACATGCATCATCACAGCATAACTTTGTTTATAAGGAAATATTAAAAAGAAATGTGTTAAATGATTCTAGTGCATGAAACTAAGCAGAAACCTGATCAACTCTAGTTATTTTTAAACCAAGTGCTTTCAGTAAGATGATATAATGCCTACCAGAAAAAGAAAACCCAAAAACAACAGCAACAACAAAAAAACATAATACATGAGTACATACAGAAGACCATCAATAGCAAACTGCAGTCCAATATGCAAACTGCAGACATGCACCACACAAATTTCGTAGTTGTGTTGGATGTAGAAATCAACAGACACTGGCACTGACACTGCCAAGTGGGACAGACTTTCAGCTGTCTGATAGAAATTGAAATGCAGGCATCAATGATTCTGAACTAAATTTTAAAGAAAAGGATGCCTAAAATAATTGAAGGAAGATTGTTTTATCTAAATGGAGTGAAGAGAATTTTTTTTTGAGATAAGTAAGATGTGGCAGCTTGCTGCTAAATGCAAAGATAAGTTCACAGTTTCATCTGGTCATCCTATTAGGTCTGCCATATAGTGCTGGATATACTGGTTTGGCATTGCTTGTCATGCAAAAATAAAGGGTTTGCCAAATCTGTCACACCAGCTAAGTAAAATCAGTCAAACTGAGCTCTGTTACACCCTTCCCAAGCTGGAAGATAATTACTGCATCTCAGTGTTTCTGAGCAGGAAGCAGTGAAGTTATTTATTAATAGGAGGAGGACATGTAGGCTGCTGCAAAAATGTAGGTGTCATACTGCAGTTGGCTGGAGCTTTGAACCCAGCAGTGTCTGCAAGTCACTTGGATCATGGAAATTCCCCTTACAAGAAGTTGAGGGGGGACAGCAGAAATGACACAAATTGGTTTACTGCTCTATAGGAAGAAAAATCTAAATTCCCAAACACAGTAGAAGTCTTCCTGAGAAAGGATGCATGCTCTTTCCTACAAAACTGCTAAATAGGACATGCTTGGATTTACTTTATATGTAAATGACCAAAAAAAAGTTTGTTGCTTTGTAAATGAGAGGGAGGGAACAGAGTCTTATAAGAAATCTCTGGGACCTTTTCGTGCCAGTAGATGACTTGAAATCAGAGCACTGGAGAGAAGCAGAACTGCTGGGACAAATCCGTGTTTGAGATGGGAAGAGCAAAAGAGGTGAGAAGTGCTCGATATCAGCATCTCACATCTTCTGGGGCTGCCTGCCTTGTGAAGCACTCTGGGTCAGACGAGGTTTCTCATGATTTTGAAGCTGGAGGTAGTATTAAACTCAGCTGTTTCTTGACTTCTTTGCTTTGGGTTTCTGCCTTTTTGCCTTTCCTGTAGTGCCACAGAGCCGAGCCCTGAGTAGATGCAGAGGAATTACTCAGGAACAGTGAGACAGCATAGGGCTGGGCTGTTAGTTACCAGCAAGCTGAGAAATTTGCCAAACTGTGAAGTAGATGGGGGTTTTTGTTTTGGTTTTTGTGATTCATGCACAGCTCATAAAAACAGTCGTTCTTTCCTTTGACACTGGAAGCTGTAAAATTAATGTTTCTGTTCATCTTTTCAACAGAAAAGCATATGTAAATAGTGATATACATGGTTTTCTGATTTACACTCCGAGTTTGTCCATTCCTGTAATTTGTCAAGCTATTCTCCACTCAGTAAATGCCTGGATAGCAGCCACATGGGGTTGCTTGAATTCTTTCAGTTGCTAAAAATAAGTTGGTTTTGAAGTTTTTTTCTGTAACTGCTGAGGATATTTGAGGCAATAATCAGTGACTGTCAGCCTATATTACAAATTGTTTTCATGCAACATCGCATTTCCAGTCTTTGTCAGGGGGAAGAAAACAGATCTGTGCAGTATGGAAGAAAGCATCCAGTACGCAGAGAGACAGTAGCAGAAGACAGGGCTCAGTGCCCACAGAGGATATGCAGTTTCTGGAGACAATGAACTAGAAGGCATTTGATTTAAATCACTTTAATTACATTATGTCCTAACTTTTCTTCCTTGGTCCTTCAAACTAACAACTATGGGTACTACTTTTCATATTTTGATTTTAGGATTTGCTTCTAGATGCTGTTTGTTTGTTTACTTCAGGCTCTCTGATGTACTTTCTCCTTCCGTTTAGTTGCTTTGCTTTCTGCTTATGTTCTCGTATCCCTTTTTCCCAATTCTTGTTTTGTTTGGGGTGTTGTTTTTGTTGTTTTTTGTTGTTTTTTTTTATTTGGTGCTTTTTTTGGTCAATATTCATTCAAATTAAATTCAATGCTTTACAGCATTTCAATGGATATTATTACAGAAGCCCCTTCTGCATCAGTTTGTGTCAGCATGTTCAGCTTCATGAATGCAGGAATAGCTAGTGTGAACAGGGAGAAAAGATATATGCTGAGAGGGAGCAAGTGAAATCCTCCTGACACCAGGCAAGCCCTGGAGAGCAGCAGTCCTGCTGAATCCACTGGACACCCCAAGATCCCATAAACTCTGAACTGTAAAAGTTTGCCAAACCTGCCTGAGGTTTGGACTCATTAGCATCAATCAGGATATGTAACCCAGCAGCATCTGAAAAAGTGGCAAATGTAGGCTACAGAGCCACGTACACAGCTGGTGAAGGAAGGGAAGGGACCCGAGGGACTGTCTGGAAGCCAGTGCTCCACTAGTCTGACGCCCCCACCTGGGTTTCACTTCCCGACTGTAGCTGTAGTGGGATGAAAAAAGGGGTGGTGGGATGGGGAGAACTGAATGCACTATGTGAACAGTCATCAGCTACCAATAAAAGCTACTCAATTCTATTAATAACAGCTAAGCTCAGAAGCATTTTATGGTAAACATTGGTCTATTTCCCCCAATGTATTTCTCTCACCAGGGAAATGGATAGTCTAATACAGGAAACTTGCAGCTATGGGTAACTTTACACATAGCTGCAAATATTTGCATTACAACAGCATAGAGCAAATAATAAATTTCTGTCCTGAAATTAAAAAAAAAGCATAATTGTATTAATCTGTTTTACTACATAGGACTTTCTGAAACTACTCTTTAAATTGGTCTTAATTTTTTTTTTGTATCTTAAGGTCTTTTCCATTTTCCTGATCCTCTACATCTTCATCCTCTTGTGTTTTATCCCTTTTTTCTATGTTTTCCAGTGTGGAAGAAGGAATTTCTTTAGGTGTATTGATACGTGAATGTTTAGGAGATGGGAATCTACTTTCAAATCAGTTCAGCCTGTGTGTGTTGTGGAGTTCTGAGGATCTGAATTTTGCTTGCTGGCTTTTGTAGAGTGGTGATGTGATGCCAGTGTCTGCAGCTGAGAGCTGTGCGTAGCCTGCCATGAAGTAAAAGGATGTGGCATCCTTTTCTTCTTGTTTTCGTTGCACATTTTTATGCCTCCACCCTTTCAAAGGAGACTCCAGCCCTCCATCCTTACCTTCCTCACACCCACTGACTAGGACCTCTGCTGCATTCCTTTGTCCACCTAAACTAAATTCCACCCTAATGATCCTTTGTTTCCTACCACTCCCTCGCCTGGGTGCTGCTGCGGCATCTTGAGCCAGAAGGACAGGTTGAGGTGTTGGCATGGCTCACGGAGCAGGTGGAGACCTGGCAGTGCTGCTGCACACAGCAGCAAGTGCCAATTATCTCACCTGGCCACAGCGATTGCACTGCTCCCTGCAGCTCAGGTAAGTACCTGTTTGCAGGCAAAAAGGCAGGAGCTGTTGCTGAGATGTACCTTGACCTGTGCAAGCATCAGCAGAGTCAGCTTCCAAGTTTTAGGAACTTGTGCTATGAGGATTTTTTTTATTCGAGACAATATGGACTTCAGCATGGCGGTGTTACTCAAATCTCTCTCAAACTGAGATCTACACACTGAAGACAATTAAGTAGTTACCTCTGTCTTCAATATGCCATAAATATCACACTCTTCAGAAACTATAGTATGGAAAACATTCCATGACTAAATTAAGTGTCATATTTCTAACAAGATCACTATGTCTCTCAACTGCTGCTGCCTGTTAGAAGTTCTGGTCAACACCTCCTGGTGAGAGATGTCTTCTTCTAACCATTTCCCCAACTTGTAAGGATGGGACACTCTTCTTGGAGTAGTGCTGTCAGATCCCAGCTTAACTTCAGAGGGGCACTACTTGGGCAAAAGCCAATACACCATGATGGATTTGCTGTTCCTTTGCCGATAGGATTCCTGAGGTTTGTCAGCTGTGCTGGAATCACTTTCCACATTAAACAAATGGAGGAAAAAAGTACAGTGAAAAGCAAAGCTTAAGAGGCTTGGAAAGATTCAAAGAAATGAAACAATAACATGTTTAATTCCCACTCTGGTTTGGCTTTAAGGTAGCTTCAGCCTTCAAGTTTGCTAGCAGCCTTCCTAAGTTCTCTGCCAGGATGAGTCACAGCTTCTGGAGCTGGGATCCAGTCCTTTAGACAAACAATCTTTAAAGGTCTGTTTACCTTTTCCAGATTATAGTGAATTATAGTGAGAATTGCCTAATGTTCTCCTCCTCTTAAAACAGGGGTTTTGATGAATTCACCTGTGGGAGCTTCTTACATCCCTTGGTCCCTGATGCAGTCTGAGTACCCCTGGGATCCTATTTGGTGTAGTTTTGTGCTGTTATGCAGAGATAGATGTCTTTGGAATACTCCTCCCTGCTGGGCTGTCTCAACTAGTTGACTAGGAATGCAAAACAAGCAATAACCAGAGCTCTGGTCTGGCTGTAAACCATTATTTACCTGCAAGGAATGATATTTCCTGCTGACTGAGGAGTTAAGAAACTTAGCCACGTAACTATAGCATGTAATTCAGAGCACAAACTGAAACCCATATCTGGTTGCTCTACCTGATGTTTCTGTAGTCTGTAATGTACCACTTGAGACAATGGATGTGAGGACAAATTTAGCATTCATAGGCAATTCCCTCCAGGAACACAGAAGGGAATAGGCCTTAATGTGGCTGCTACAAGGGGGGCAGCACCATGATTTCACTGTTAAGTGAGACACTTCAAAGGACTGCCAGCGTTTTTGTGCTGTACTGGCGAAAACACAGGCTTTCCTGGATTACAGTCACTGTGCTTTTCAATGGCAGATTTTTTTTTGCCTCTGAAAAGCTGTTCAGGCAAGTGCAGCAAGGCCCCAGTTGCATGACACAATAGTCATAACTGATTGCCTGTGCTCAGAAGAAGCCTAGTTGGATGAAGAAAGACCAGTGTGCCTGGAAATCATGAATAAACTCTAAATGCAGCACTGCATAAGGGAGCTCATAGAACTGCTACTATATTGGGGAGCATCTGATTGTTGTGCAGATGTGTTAGACACTGAGCCATTGTGAACACAGCTGAATTAGGGCATTGTAATGAAGGATTTCTACTCATTTCAATTTTCAGCAACAACTATTGCATCACTGCTCAACCAATGCAGACAAAGACCATCCAGTGAATCTTTTTTTTCCCCTTCTATTTGGTAGTTGAACTAAAGGTTTCATGTTTTCTTTTCAGTGCCAAATTGCTGCAAGGAACAATTCAAGCCGGCAACCAGGGAAAGTGCTTGGATGCTCAAAGTAAGTATGTTTGTGTATTTGTGTTTTTTTACCCAAGAACTTGTGTTTGATGCATGTAAGGCAGTAGCTAGATAAGTTTGGTATCAATAACAAGTGATATGGCTTTCCATCATCTTTGACTATGCAGTAGTCATGAAACAAAACTGATGAAAGCTAAACAAGAGGCCACAGATATCTTATAATAAATTATTTTGTAATAAATATAATAAGTAATTTGTTGGTTAGTTTTTTTGGGGGTTTTGTTGTTGTTGTTGTTTGTTTGGGGGTTTTTTTGGTTTTTTGTTGTTTTTTTTTACTGGAGTAAGAAGGAAATGGTGGCAGAAAGGAATTAAAAATAATTTTTAAAATATAGGTGGACAGCGAAACTGAATTCTCCCTTCTGCTTGGGAGATCTGAGAAATTGTATCCTTCCTTGTTTTTGTTTTGTTAAATGTTAGCTCTTCTGCACTTCGTTAGTGCTTGCATCATAATGTTAAGTGGAAAAAGAGCAACTTACATGAAGCACAAGTATGGAGTTAGTAATTAATGCCACATAGAATTCGTAAGGTGCTGTCCCTTTTTTTAATCCCCAACTATGGGAGTTTGACTTCAACCATCCAGCCTCAAGCTTGACATCTGTGAAATCTGCTCAAGAAGTCACCTGGGGAAAGAGGAGGACCAGTGATATCAGACGGGAGGCCCACAAGGTGGCAATGTTTAGAAAGCCTTCAGAAGGGACGTGCCCTGAACAGATCCGTGCTTCCTGCCATCACTTGCCGCTCTTGTATCATTTCTGCTGCAAAAAATGCCAGTGTTGCCAGAATGGAGTGCAGGATACCTGGTACTAAACCTCTTGTTTGAGCAGGTTCACCACTGGCAGTGCTCACCATACTTTGCTGGATACCATTCCTGCCTTTTCCCTTGGAAGGAATGTGCTGCAGCATCAGTGGTTTGCAATAGCCTGGGGTTTCTTTATGCATAGCTAGTAATAAACATATGCACGGCACTGAAATGATGCTCAGGCTGTGTAATGAAGAACTTTTCTTTTCAAAACATACTGCTGCATTTTTGCTAATGCTTGCAAGGCTGTTACAATGTGTAAATAAATGCTAACTTTGGATGTCACTTTGGCAGCTTAGTTTGCAGTGATACTTTGTGCTTCACAGCTAGAAGTGAAAAGCTTGCTTTACTGTGAAACTGGGGGGTTGCTCCAGGTTATGTAATGCCCTGGGGAAAAAAAACCCAAAAACAAAAAAAACCCAAACAAAACCAAACAAAAAACTTAAATATATTTGCAGAAAGATTTCTCTAGATACCTGATAGGAGTGAGAAATTATTCAGAATAAGTTCTATGGTGAATACAAGAATTGCCACGAGCAATTGTTCACCAGTGCAGACACAGGTGAGTAGGAGAGGGACAGTTAAACAGGGACCTCCAAAGTCCAGATTCATCAGATTGCAAGACTAACTTCAACAGCAATTAGCAGCCATGGGGCTCAAGTGTACTTGGAGATTCTCAGGACAATGAGCCCATAATTTAGTCAAAAGAGGCTCATATGCCTCAAAGATGAAACAATAAATCTAGACTAGAGGAGGCATGTCAGAGCAAGAGCTAGGAAAATGTGATGTTCTCCCCCATGGATGCAATCCTTCCTGGGAAGGTGCTGCAAATGGAAGTGCAGCAGGACCATGCCCTGTGCTGAGCCACAGAAGCTTTCATCTCTTGCTGTCTGCTCTGGCACGGAGCAGAGGTTGCTCCTTGAAGCCAAGCTTCGTCACTGCAGTTATACTGGCATTGTCACAGGCGCTTGGAAATAACAGGAAATCTAAAGAGAACTGTGAGCATGGAGATAGTGCACAACCACGAAGTGGACATTTATAAAAGCAGTCTGCATCCTACCTGTCCAACAGAAACTTATCTGACGTGTGCAGATTTCCTGCAATGTGTAACCCTTTCTGCGAAGCAACAGGCAGTTTTCCAGTGTATTCCCAAAGGATTGCTGCTCACTGTTCAGCCTTTCCTTTTCAAATCCTTGTCCTTATGGCCTATTGTATATCCAAATGAAGATCTAGTTATCAGCCTTCTAATGCCAGAGATTCATTATATTGCTGCAGAATTAGCTGAGCTATTACAATTCCAAATCCATGTAACATGCTATTAGGTACTAGTCTTTGCTCAGGAAACCTTCTGGTCAGGTTTCAGTGGCTTTGAGCCTGACAAATGCGTGCATTTTTTCATGGAGTTAAGTTACATGGACAACAACATGAGGAATGGATATTGGAATATTCAAGAAATTTTACAGTTCTTGTATTAGGTGCTCACATGTGCGACATGCAGATAAGGAGCCTTTTGGCAGTAGGAATTCCTTGATTGATGCACTATCACCAAAGAAATTACAGTACATCCTGACATAAGAAAGCAAGACTGGTTTCCACTGGAACATTAGCTCAGGAATTACTTGTTTGATTTCAGTTATTTTGAGATAGGGGAAGAGAAAGAAAACACATTAAGTGTGTGCATATATATATCTATATATCTACACCTGTATATAAAGTATGTTTGTATGATGAACTACTAATTAATGAAGTGTTCAGGGGAGATCTGAATAAAGGCCCAGATGAGCTTTTTTCTTCCCTGCAGATATAAATATTTTCTGGTTGTTCATGATACAGCATGATGTACATGTTACATGTATGTACCCAAACCAAGCAGACTAACTAATAGCCTCCTCTCACTCCTTTCTCCTTACCTCCCAGCACCAGCACTGGTGCAGAATAAACACTATTTCTAGATAAGGACACTTTTTTTCCCATTCAGTTCCCTGCTACTGGTTTCCACAATAAGACCTGACTTTCCTTAGGGATGCCTTGCAACTTCAGTCAAAAGACTGAAGAAATGTGAAATAGGTGAACTTCTGGGCTGAGCAGAGTGCTTTTAAAGCATGTTCATTCTGTGGAAACATCCACCATAAAGTCCCCCAAAATGCAGTGAAGGACATCTCTTGAGGAGTCAGTGCTGCACAGAACACAGATGCTTTATAGATCCAACATCAGAAAACCAGAGCTCTAAAGCCTGAACCTGAGGGAGCAAAGTTAACCAAATGGAATGTTTGTTTATGGCTGTGCACTCATCAGCCCTATTCCCTTCTTAACTTAGGAATTGGGTAGCTTGGATAGCCTTTTATGGTGCTGTCTGAAGATATTCTGAACTTTGGGGTGATATTTATTTTTCCAGTACCCAATACCAAAAATTATCCCACAGGAGCTCAGCAAAGCAGCTGATGATTCATCAGGAATGTAACTTTGCTTTTCAAAAAGATAACGTGTGGTTTTGTTCAGAGTTAATGAGACCCTTTCCAACACAGAAGCTGTCAACAGCACTGACATACATTTACAGTTACAAAAACACATAGCCTTGTGGTTGGGGTTTTTATTAAATAGAAACCTCATTTTCTACTGTAACAAGGAAAAGGCACTCTTTTCTTGCAACTAGTACCTTTGGTACTCAAAGTGTTAGAAGCCTTTTATTATTGTTATTGTTATTTTATACACAGTGTGGCTGTTCAGAAGTTACAAAATGGTGCCACTTAATGTCAGGACTGCTGAAGTCATGATAATATGATATATATATATATAAAGATACCCTTGTTTCTAGTAATCTTTTATTGCCTTCTGCATTTTGCCTATCAATGGTGCTTCATTCAAAAGCTGGAGAATGCTCATTAAAGGATGATTCAAGTAATGATTTGAGTTTTCTTCCAGCAGAAAAAGAAACCATAAAATTTAGGACCTTGAAAAATATTAATCCTTGTCAGATGTATCAAGTATTTATAGTGCATATAGATGCTACAAAAATAACCGTGTAATTTTTTGAAGCAGTTTCTAGATTTTATAAATATAATCTTTCATGTGCCCCTGTGCTGTGGTAGGCACTGTGGAGCTTTCCTGGCCTCTCTTCCCATGCTGCTGCTGAAGCCTGCATCTGCACAGCAGGCACTGGGATACTGAGCTGAGGTGCTCAGGGACTCCAGCAGCAGAGTAAAATCCAGAGGTGGACAGGCTCCAAGTACCAGCATTTTTTAATATTTCTCTGCAATCACTAGAGCTGGAAACTTTTGTTTTCATTAGCTGACTGTTTGGATTCTTATACAGTTCAGTTGCTCCATGATCTGCAGCTTGCAGAAAATCATCCTATGTACTGAGTCAGAGTATAGTGGGAGTCACTGGCAGTGCACAGCACACTAATGCGGTCAGGTGGAAGCAACACGTAAGTTGTTCTTACAGTAAAATTGTTCCTTTTAATGATGGCTTCTTCAACCTTCTTAGGGACTTGTTTAGCACTAGGTCAAGTATGAGAAGAAGTATGTTGTGGACAGTGCTGCTGTGTTACAATACAGGGTGGCAAAATTAGAGGTTTTCAGGTCTCAGGACCTAGTAATTTGTTGCACTCAAATCTAAATATTGTAATCATCTCTAACATCTTGCATGTCTGCTCCTACCTGAGCCTGGAGCAGGCACAGGAACAGGCATTTGGTGGGAGGTGCAAAGGGGCACAGGGGCAGAGTCAAGGCAGCTGGCTTGAGCCTTAAAAGCCTCAGCTGGAGATCTGCCACCAAAGTGTGCACAGCTTCTTGTGGTAAAAATCCTCTCTGAGTGATCAGACAGGCCAGGTACATGTCATGGGTACCATTTACTGTGTGGAGCACCAGTTTTAGGTCTCCCAGTACCCATTCCTCATAGAAGGAAGCTGGCAGTGCCCCCATCTTCAGGTTTATGCAGTGGCTTCCATTAGAACTTCATCCTCTTACAAAAGGTCTGGATTTGGCACAGCACTAATGACCTGAGTGGGATGTGTGGGATGAATGCCTTCTGAGCAGCACTGAAAGAAACTACACTTACATCATGTTGTAGGTTTTTAAACAAATAACTAATTCTTGTCTTGTGTCTATATAAAAGAACAATATCGACTGTGCTCAAGTATTTTCAGGCTTGATCTGATTTCATAGCTAGGATCGTTTTTGTGTAATGTAAGAGGCTTCACATAATCACTCTTTTAAATCTACAGCTTATGTTTGACAAGTGGGTCATTGGTTAATGGAAGCAAGTAAATCCAGCTGTTTATCTTTTCAGTAAGACCATGCACTTTCTGTATGCTCTTGTCTGCTTAGAATGGAGACATGTACATTTTTAATGGCCCTCCCTCTATTTCAGAGTAGGAGTGTGAGCTTTATATTATCTTTCATTTCTTCCCTACATTCAAATAAAATAAAGTCACAGTATTACCTCTGCTGTTATCCTACCTGATCTGCAAATTTGTGGCAGCAGTTGTACTATTAATTTAATTACTACTTGAATGTGATTTTTTAAAAAGTTGTTAATTTGATTTCATGAGGAAAATTTACTGTTGTAAGTTGCTTAGAAGTTTTCTTGATCCTTTATTTCTCCTACCCAAGCCTCCAGTATTTCCATGTGTTGCTCTCAACAGATGCACCTTCCACTAAAGCAGACCAGCAGCAGCTTCCTCCCAGACGTTTTAATTCACAACATTTTTTGGGTAACTTGAAATTTCAGGGTTTCAGAAATTCTATATAAGCCTTCTGTAGGGTCCTAGCATCTAAATAAAGCACTTGCAGCACTAGGTTAATAAAGTTCCCAAAGTATTAATGGAAACTTGGTGTAATAGGTCAAGCTCCAAAAGTCCTCTTAGGGAATGTCTGTCAAGCAACATAATTTTCGTGACACAGTTTTCAAGTATTCTAATTTTTTTTCAATTCAGACTACTAATATAAGTGTAACATGATTAAAGCTGTCTATGAAAATTATTTTTCCTCTTCATGTGAAAGCTATTTTATTAATAAAGACTTAGCATAAACACTAAGATGATAATGAGCATTAACTTGCCAGGGGAAAGAGTCTGTTTTCCATCAATAAGTGAGAAAATGAAAATTTTCAGATTAGTAAGGGTATTGTGTTAAGTAGCAATTAAATTAAACTCAAAGAACACTTTCTTGCTCCCAAATGCTCTAGTACTTGCAAATAGAAACTATTACTTTAGGAGTGTGTTACAGGTCTAAATTCTCAACAGCAAGTTAAAAAGCATGTGGGTAAGAAATTCTCAGAAAGTAAAGAGCAGAATTCCTCAGATGCTTGTATTTGGCCAGGAAGGAGCCTGAAATAGCTGAAAGCAAGTCTATTTGTCTATGTGAAGACAAACTTCTGTTTAAAAATGTTGTGTGTAATACATGTATTTGCTCTAGCCCAAAGAGGAGGCACTCCCTGATTTCTCTGTGAGCTAGAGATCACAAACAAATCCTTGGCAGCCTAGTTTTTCAGAGGCGCTGAGGTGCCCCAGGGATTTCAGCTCTTTGGTGTGTTAATGGCAGCAATGTGTCACACGAGGTGTGCGAATCCTGGCTGTGATGCAGCCTTTAAATACAGGTGTCACTTCTTGGGGTGGCTGCGTGTGAAGGTGCATGCAGCTCAGCAGGCAGTGCTGCAGCCCATTCCTCTCGGCCCGGGATGAAATGAGGTGTAATTAGCTAATGACAGTATGGTAGCTGGACAATAAGTATACTGGGGACTTGTCTGAGAGAAGGAAACCCATCTGACCCAGGTTCACTGCAGGCGGCTGAGGAAGGGAAGTGGAAATTGCAATGCCTACAAAGGATTATGCCTGACAAAGGAAGAGTGGGAAAGAATGGGAGAAAGAACAATGGAGAAAGCTCAGGTGTGGAAGAAATCCTGAGATAAAAAGGAAGAGGCACTCATTTAGTTGTAGCAATGGAGAAGAGGGATTGGATTTGCTTAGCAGCAGAGCTGGAAGGACTGAAAAGATCAGAAAGCCACCATGGAAGAAAGGATGGAGATGCACCATAGTGGTGCTGACGATGATGCCTGCACAGACTTGTGACAGTAAATGTTTTGAGGAAGCTGGTCATAGCAGCAGGGCCTGTTTCTGTGCTCATAAAATTAAGAAAGCTGTCAGAAATCAGTTTTTGTAAAATGCTATTAATGTCCCAGATAAAGAGCAGTTAGCAGGATAAAGGGGAAGATTGTGTATAAACAGAAAAGTACACACCACTTTCTGTGTAATTTCTTGGCATTTGCTAATTTCATAATGTAGTAGTTTGACCTGGGTAGGAGAAATGTACCATGAGTACACATGGGCAACGAGACACCTTGGCTCTGAAAGAGAGTGATTTGTAGTACACTCTAGGTTCTTGAGGAAACTGTATTTTCAGCAAGGCTCTGGGTTTTAGGCTGGGGTTTGCAATCACAGAAACACTCACACACTACTGAATGACTTGGCAGTGTGATTTTTGTCCTGGTCAGGCATGAATGCGTGATGGTTGGGTTTTTTTAACATTAGCTAGAGCATGTAATACTGTTTATGTTGGCTTTTTGTTGGGTGTGGGAGGACTGACATTTAATTAACAGTTTCCTGGGACAAAGTAGCCCCTTCAAATCCTAGTTTGTAAAGATCCTGTCTTTGTCAGCTGGTGAAACATTCTTGATCCAGTAAAATTTAATAGACCATCTGCTGGAATCATTACTTTCTTGTGCCATCCTTCTCCTTTCCTCTTTAGCAGTGCTGAGCATCTTGGGCAGATCAGACAGGTCTGTATCAATTGACTGAAATGCCTTCAATTACTAACATTTTCAGTGCAGAGCAGTAAGAAGGTATATCAGAGATGGAGATTGTCCACTCACACTCGATTTTATAATCTTTTTACCTTTTTCCAAACACCCGTCCTGAGCCCCAAGAAAGCCAAAGATTCCTCAACAGCTGAAAATACGTAAATAAATGCTAGACTCAGTCTCTCCCATTTCCAAGCCCTTCCAGGCTTTTGCCATTTACAACTTGTTTTACTGGTTTTGTTTAAGATACGAATGTCTAAAGCTCTTACTTTTCCCACTGGTAACAGTCATAAACTGTACTGTGTGGAAACATGAAAATCCCAAATCCTTCTCTTCTGGAGCACTAATCTCACTTTCATTTAATTCAAATTTTGTGATCCTCTGGAAAAATGTAGGAATCCAGATTACCCAAACATTTTTGATGTTTTTATTTTGGCTTTCCATAGTCTTTACATCCAAATTCTGACAAAACAAGCCTAGAAAACTAGTTATCACCTCGGTGCTAATGGAAGTGGTAATGGTACAGCTAGAACAGCTCCAGCCAAAGAATTCCATGTAAATGTATGTGAATGAGCCCGGAGTCAGTCTCCAGTCTCAATTCCTTTCAACCAGTATTAAAGACACAGGAATCCTTACTTAAAACATTTATTGATCACTGCCTCCATTTCCAGGTTTTTAGATGAGAGCAGCTCCACAAGGTGTATCTGAAACTCTGCTTTAGCCCAGTGGATATCACTGAAAACAAAGGTAATAGACACTAAAGAATTCAAAATTTTGGGTTAGTCTGGAGTTAATGGAAGTAAAAATTCCTCCTCTTTGGAACCATTCCTCACTGAAGTATTTCCTGCTCTCACGGGAGCTTTTTGTTATGTAGAAAGTACTGGATAAAAATGTTCCGGCTATTTGGTGTGAACTTCTCATGTTTTAACTAAGGAATCCTTTGATGTATACTGAAGAATGCTTCTTTCTAAATAGGAATTTTGGGAGTTTATTCTTTAAAGCAGCTGGATTTAGCTACTTGGATTTAATAAATGTCCACTAAACCAATTCATTAATTTTAATCTAAGAATTAATACTAAAAGTACACAATTAGTCTTAAAATACCCTATTCAAGGGTTTTTGAAATCCTTTTCCTGTGAACATAAGTCCTTGTTTTGTAGACAGTACTTGAATCTTGAATTAATCCTCTGATTTCTATTTGATTTCTACATTAACTATAAAAGGTAACTGTGGTCTTTCTAAAGGAAAATACCCACAGTCTGTGGCTCTACAAGATATTTCTCCTTAGTAATCAATTCATGCACTAATGGTCAGATTGGATTTGCAGCTCATAAGACTAAATTTTCAAGTATGCTTAGCAGACAAAGACTCAAAGATTTATTTTATTCATCCTCACAGGCACAGAACACTTTTTAAAATGTTAAATGTGAGCTCTGAAATATAAATATGTCTGTATATTTAAAAATAGACTTGAATTACCTCATAGGGATGTGGTCCATGCACAATGTGTAACTGGGACAGCCCTCTCTTTTTCTTTTTCCCTCTTTATCTGTGTCCCTCCGGGGAAGGCAAATAATCAAGACTTTGCTTAAAGTGGCAACACTTGAATCCCCAAGGGTGGGAAGCTCATTCTTTGTCTACAGGATGTCTGGAGTGATAAGTAGCTGTTTTAATACAACCCTGCAGTGTTTCTTTGCCCTGACAAAATTATCATTTGCTGTTTGTCATAGTGAGTTTGAAAGTCCAGAAATATAAGGTATAGAATGAGTCGGCAGGATGGTGATAGGATAATTCATTCAGTGCTGCATAAACAAAGAAAGTCCATAAAGTCACAATTTTGAATTTTTACCTGAAGTGATTTTATGCCACTCTGTTTTCCTTTGGGTTGATCAGTGCTGTTGACAGTATGTCAGCAAGATAGGAAACACGAGTTCTGCGTAACCCAGGTCAACTTGAAACTCACCATGCACCTCATCATGTCTGATACATGTTTGCTGTGTTAGTAACACTGGTGTTGCTGAGCCCTTTTTGGATGTTTCTGTGTGATGTGTCATTGTCACAGGTTAGAACTGTGCTTTAGTTTAGGCTGGCACAAGCCAGTTCTCTCTGATAGACAGTTGCAGATACTCACTTGTACTTCTCACAGATAACATGCAAATCTGGATCTCCTAAATCTTCTGTTCCTAATCTGCTAAATGCAACTTTAGAAATTAGGCTGATTCTGATGCAGCCTAATTAAGTATGCTCATGGTTATACCCATCTTACTGAACTTCCTCATGCTGGGAATAACGTATGTCAGTGTACCTTAATGAATTGTGACTTTCTTGAACAACCAAGGTGTGTCCAAGACTTAACAGTTAGCTCTTCCCAAACTTTCTTCCTGATTTTCTTTATTCCTTTATTTTCAAATTTAAACACTGTTGGCCAACTCCTTCAGGAGAAAGAGACTGTTTCTGCATGGATTTCTTATAAACACATGCACTTGAGTTAACTAGGATTAACTGATTTTAATCTACAGTGTGTAAATCTGTGGCTTTACAGAATTCTGTTAATCTTTGTTGTGATAAAGGAACACGATGAGAATAGTTAAATTAGAAAAGCAGACTACGTTGCTTAGTTCTGCTGCTTTCCAAAAGTTGTTGCTACCTTCCAACCGTTTTCTGAAATCTAGTCTCAGTTTTTTTTTTCTCCAGTGGAAAAAACTGCACTTGTGACAGGAATGTTCATGAAACTCCTCAGAAAAGTGATATACATGGCCCAAAATATTTCTATTTGCCTGATGTTTGCTGCAGTTTGTAGCTGGGCTCTATTCTGAGAAGACTGCAAGCAATATCGCACTGACTCGTTTACGAGCTTGACCATGAAGAGAGATGTCAGAGATGAGGGATGCTTGCTGGCCACTCTAGGGTTAAATGTGCTTTTCTTAGTCTCACTCCCTATTCCTCCCACCACCCCAAAGTTATCCAAGCGGTGGGGAATTTCTGCTATCATTAATTGTATTTATAGTTTGGCTATGTCATGAAATACTCCCTAAAACCATCTGTGTGGGTTTTTTTAATCCCCTCACAAATGTATCAGCAGAAGTTGCTAGCTTAGCCATCACCTCTGCTGTCAGAGGCTATACATTGATCACTTATCAGCATTAAAATATTTATAATTTATTTCCACATTAGCTGCCTAATATAAAATTCTGGCTCGAGCATGCCTGAGGTCTTTCTAATGCTGCATTTTGGCCTTTCAGAGGATTTTACTCTCAGGCATTATAAATTAGGCTTCATGGCCTTCCTACTGCAGTAAGTGAGGCTTAGAGCAAGTAGAGAGGAACTGAAAACAAAAGCTCTGAAGAGGAAGGAGGAACTAGATTTTAGAGAATGATGTTTAGGCCTATTCCAGTACTTGCTAGTATTCTCTCTATCTGGTTCACCACAGTAGAAACCAAAGTACTGGAATGCATGTGATGTGGTAGAACGGTGCTTTTTGGATCAGCAGTACGCCTGGGACTTGCTGTGTGGCTAGTATGGCACCGGAGCAGGTGGTCTTGAGAGGACATGACATCTCCATCCTCGGAGGTTTTCAAGATTGGATTGATTACGATCATGTCAACAAATGTGACCTGATCTCATATTGGTGATGATCCTGCTCCAAGTGGGAGATTGGACTGGATGACCTCCATAGGTCCCTTTCTGCCATAGCATCTGTGGTCTCAGTGCTGAAGATCTATTACATCAGGTTTTGCAATTCCACCCTTTGGCATTAATTGCTTTCCTGGCTCTTTGCTTTGCTTAGTCATCACGTCACTTGTGAGTACCAGATTTTGGTACTTTCAGCATACCACAGGTGGGGCTTTTTATTAACACCAAGGCTGACCTTTTATTCTTCAGATCAATTCTCTATTTGTATGCCTAGTGCATGTAAAAATCTATAAAGGCAGCACAGATGTTTAGACACCTAACAACAGCAACAGGTTTCCTCTTTCTTTGAGACCTTCTAGCTCAGAATGATGGAAGTGGGAAGAAGACGCTGGTGGCTTCCAGCACATAAAGACAGGAGTTGTGCTTGTGGGCCACACAGTGCCCAGAAACAGAGATGTAGGTAGACGGAATACTGTGCATATTGCACCCATGCAATCCACATTGCACCCAGAGCCCCCCAGACTGTGCTAGATCAACAGAAGCACATTGAAATATGTGCTTTCTGAAAACCAGTACCAGGCTTCTTTTGCTGATGCCTGGCTCAGCCTCCATAAAGGTAAGGTACTGTGCTGAGGCAGCACGTGTTCTGACCTTGAGTCAGAATGCAGAGGCAAGAAGAGGTCTGAAGCAAGGCTGCCATGCTCTCCTCACCTGCACTTCTTCTCTGTAGCTTTGTTGGTACATGTTTTAAACAGCTTTAGAGACTTCAATAAAGAAGCCTCTGTTCTTTGCCACTGATGAAGAAATAAAAACGTTTTTACAAGTTAAGGTTGCAGAGTGTTTTACTGCTTGCCCCCTAGCAGAGCAGGTAGGGTTATGTCTGGCAGATAAAGAGCCGCTATAGATTATTTTTATATTCTGTCACCACACAGCATTTCTGGCTTTTCCATATTCTTGAGCGTTACTGAGACACTTACTGGCCTTTTTAGCAGAAAGTTTTTTGTTGCTTGTTTTGAAAAAGGCTCAAATGTAGCTTTCTCCAATTACCAGATGAAAGAAACATTTTTCAATTAAGTGTGCTAATTGCAAATATCCATAGATTGGTTACTGAAAGATAAATTTGAGCATATTTGAAAACCTGGCAGAAAGTATAGGTAAGATTCCCTGTCTTGACGTGCAGAGGACAGTGGCAAATTGGCAGACTAACTTGAGCCTTGTTAGAGATTACTCTTAAAATGTGTGTTAATCTATACATCTGATTTAAACCCAAGGAGATTCTCAGCAGTCCAAGTGTTGTGCACTTGGTGTCATTGATTTTACTCACCTTATAAGCTCTCTGTGAATGGTCTATATTATGAATATAATCATGTAAACCAAGCTTTCAGTAGTGTCATTTCAGTGTGAAAGATTAGGTGAAGATTAGTTAAAATTTCATTAAGTAATTTTCTTTATGCAGAAAAAAATCTGAGGTAGAAACCTGATCAAACTCATACTTCAGAACTTCTGAGTTAGGATATCAGCATGTCTCTGAGAACATATTAGAAATATTCACATGGCTTTTGTTTGGCCTACCATCTTAAAATTCTCTTTTAAAGAGAGTTGGATTTGGGGGTGTATATTTTTTAAGATGTTAATAGATTGACCCAAATATTTTGCATCTAACAGCCTTGAGGTCATACAGATTCGTTTAGAGACTGTGCCTATAGCCACCCTTGTTGGTTTCTGCCTAGAGAAAACAATTTGTAAACAGCTGGACAGTAATTTTGTACTACGGTAGAATTGTAGGTTTCAATGCACTGTGGGGATGCGAGGGTAGGTTTTGATCACAGTGAAGTTCAAGTCTGCTCCTGAGGATGACCAGCACTGACCTGTGGTAATGTCAAACTTTGAAGCACATTGCTATTTAGGCAAGGGAAGATATGCAGAAATCATAGAGCTCTGCAGAGGGAAATAGACTAGGGAGGATGCAAAAACTCTCCTAGAAGAAGGGGAGGAAGAGACGGGGGTTGTGTGATTGGTGGTGCTAGCACCAGTGCACTAGTGTTGCCGGAACTTCAGTGCTACCGCCCTGGCAGGTCTCTTCCCTTTTTTTTTCTGATCAAGGAAGATTTTAAAGGATGCGCCATCAAATGTTTTTTTCTGCGTAAGCCTGAGAGCTGGAGGATGCTGGAAATGTGCAATGCAGCTTGTCAGGTGTTGTGCTGTGCTCTCCAGCGAAGTTGTAAGCAGGGATACAGAGCTTGGCAACTTGAACATCCTGGTGCTTGGGGTGGAAATGCAGACGGAGTAGCAGACACAGGAACCTGGAAAAAAAGAGCATAAAATAAGAGCTTCTTGTACTGTTTTATTATTAGCAGTCCATGATTTTTTACATCTTGTAGTCTCACGTCACTTAATATTTACGTACTTTTTAAAAATAAAGCGTTTGCCATATGAAACGCCAAGCCCACGCTGTGATTCCTGCGAGCTGCAGCCCGTGCGGGCGGGCTTTGTGCGGTGGGGATGGCCATAGCCCCGGCACACCCGCGCCGAGGGGAGATGCTGGGGAGAGCTGGGCGGTGTTCCCTGCTGCGGCTCGGCGCTGTGTAACCGAGCAGCCCGGCGTGGGGAATCCTTCAAGGGAAGGAGCCTGAGCCCGATAGCTCCTTGGCGTGGGGAAAAGGCGGACGATGCTGAGGTACCGGGGCGCGGAGGGTGATGATGAGGCATCGGGCGCCGAGGTCTCGGCCGGTCTCGCACAAGCCGGGCGCACACGCGGCGGTGCCAGGCGGCGGTGGGCAGGGGCATGGCGCGGTCCCCACGGCAGAGGCGGCGTTTCTGTGCCGCCCACGGGTGCGGAGACAGGCGCGGGGGCGGCGGGACCGCCGAGCGCGGCCGGGGTGTGAGCGGCAGGGGTGCCCCGGGGCTTTGTCTGTGCCTGCGCCGAGTGGGGGCCGCCGAGCAGCTCGGGCCGCTCCGCCGCGGGGCCCGGAGGCTGCCCCGCGCTCCCGGGGCGAGCGGCTCTTTGTGTGGGGGCGCGGGGCGGGGCGGGCC
>VWZS01006986.1:1102199-1223539 GCA_013397075.1 Rhabdornis inornatus
TCTCTTCGCTGCCTTCGCTGCCTTCCGTGCCCGCTGCCGTCCCCGGGCGCAGCGCGGCGCCGGCCGGTTGCCATGGCGAGGGCCTGTCACGTGTGGCGGCGGCGGCGGCGGGGCTGACGCGCGGCGGGGCGGGGCGGGCGGGNATCAAAAGGAAGGCAAGAACGCCCCCCGCGCAGGCAGCCAGCTCCCCTTGGAAAAGAGCCGCAGCACCTCGCTGCGGATCTCGCAGGGAGGCGGCGCCGCGCGGGAGGCGGCGGCCGCGGATGGCGGGGCGCGGGCAGCCCCTGCCCGGCCGGGGGAGCCGCACCGAGCACGGCACCGAGCACCGGGCAGTGCCCGCCCCCCGCACGCCGGTGTGGGGTGACAGCCGCCCCCCGCTCCTCGGCGCGGGGGTGACAGCTCTCTGTGCGCGGGGGAGGGCGGCTCCATCCCCGCCCCCGCTCCCCGCCAGCCCCATTTTGTGTTTATTTATCGTCTCTCGTTTGGGGGGGACACCCGGCTTTTGTCGCAGTTGTAGGCATTTTTGATGAATCGTTTGGCATGCGTTGCTGGCAGCGCTTCTGCATTAGCATCTCTGACAATATGTTCCGGCAGATAAGCTCATTAAAATTGTTTGCATTGTTTGATAAGGTCTAGGCGCAGCCCGGAACGCAACTGGTTTGATGTGCTCCTTGCTGCCGACTCCCAGGGCGATAATACAGCCGCTGGCTCCTTATGTCAATATACAGTTATTTTAAATGCTGCCTGGATGACAGCAAGCAGTGCCTCTGCAGAGAACACGCCCCTTAAAGCTGATTTTCGAGCAGCAGGAAATGATGCTGCTCTCAAATATCTGACTAAAGTGGCGAATTGTAAACTCGGATACATGAAAACAAGCGTGGATGGCTTGGCTTGTTTGTCTGAAGAAAATCACAGTATTTTTTCTTCTGCTGAGGAATAACGGAGCTGCTACCGGCATTTGGCCATTAATAACCTTAACAGTGAATCTCATTGTTGATCACACTCTGAAGGGTGAGTGTGAAATGCGTTAGAGATCCCAGTTTGTGGTTGGTTTGAATTGCACAAAATTTAGTCTGTATCTCTCTCTGAAACTGCTTTTACTTACAGTGGAGCCCCAGTGCATACATTTAGCACAAAGTAGCAAAATTTCTTTTGCAAGGACCTATTTCTACTTGCAGAAAGCCTGGAGTTCTCACTTCCTATATCGAAATTTCAGCTGAGTAGTTAGTACAAGATCCTGTTTTAGAAGAAAGCTGTATTTCCATCATGCAGCTAAGCAGAAATATGAAATAGATTTGAAATATCATGCTTCTACATTTAGTTATTTGACATGTCATGGGTACCACCGATTGCTAACTTGTTTCCCTCAGAAGAGTTCTTTGAAAAACCTCTGTTACATGGGGTTCTCCATTCTTTTTCAGTAGGTTTGTATGTGTCCTTTTGCAGTCATCAACAAGTCAGTTTTCTTGTCCTCTTGTCTGTCATATCATACACTGAACTATGTCTAGAAAAGACATTTTGTGAGGCTGCTGTGTTCAGCACATGATGACAGGAATAACTATATCACTTGCCCAGTTTTCCAAAAATTGTGAAGATACTCTGCATCTGAACAGCCTTTCATCCAGAGAAGTACTCCTTAGTCTTTCAGGGATTTGTATCCATTTGTATCCCTCTCTAGTGCAATACAAAGGAATACAGAACTACTGATGCTAGCATCGTGTGTTCTTTTTGGGCAGTAAATAAGTGATCCAGTTCAATATATTTCAGAAATAAACCTTTAATGCACAAACAAAAATTTCTATTCTATTAGAATAGAAATTCTAATTTATTTAGAATTCTATTATGTTGTAGGTTTGTTTGTTTGTTTGTTTTTCATTTTGGAAACTTACCATATTCTTCAGAGTCATAACTCTCATATCTGTTGATTTCTTCCTTTCTCCTGGAAAAAAGGGAGAATGATACTTAACTTGCTTCCATCTGTAGCTAAAGTCCTTTAGGAAGTAAATGTCAGGCATAACAGAAGGGAAACGTTACAGAAAATACATGAAAACTGTGGTGAAACTTCTCCTTGATACTGGAAAAAAGGGCTTTTAACTTCCATGACAACCTTTAGTAGCTAGGCAAGTTCAATCCTTGTTCAGTGTGAGTGGAAGCAGGAGGTCACTGGATACAACAGATGAATTCCATCACTTTAGTGCCTGCTGCCACACTGGACAGTCAGTGCCATTCCAGACTTCTGGAGCAGCTTATAGGATCTCACCATATGACACATCAGATTGCTATGCCTCTGATTGTTGGGCTGGCTTCTTCCATTTAGGAATATGGAATAAATATGTAATTAAACACAGCCTGGAGCTTGACAGCAGATGAGCAGTTGTACAAAGCTAAAACACTTCTGCATTCTGCAGCTTTGCTCCTAAGTTAACCTGCATCTACCACGTATATAGAGGTTCAGTATTTGCCTTTCAATCTTCTCTCCTGTAGTAACAGAAGTGCTTTCTCATTTTACAACTTCTAACATGTTCTGTTTCATAAATATTTTAAAACAGAAGTAGTCTTTACTGATCAGAAAATTTGTGTTCATCAAGTTCAGTATTCTCAGACCTAAAAAAAACCCTTTGCTATATCCAATACCAGGTTTTATCAAATATTTGATATCCTACTCCTGAAGCAGATTTTAAAACAGCTGCAGGTTGCACTGTTTTGCAGACTAGGAAGCTGACATGGAAGGAGCTGCTGTAAGTTATCCATGGAGTTGAGGATGCAGCAGGGAATTGAGCCTATACCACGAGTCCCAGCCATGTGCTCTGTATGCAAAGCCACAAATAGTTTTCCCAAGTCTTCCAAAGGACATATTATATTTTGCAGACTGGGACATACAGGCCCAAGGTGTTAAGTTTCTCATCCAGCTTTACTTAGCTGGTAAATGGAAACCAGGCACTTTGGCATAAAATGTAGTCACAGGATGATGTTACCTTTCAGAGTTAATAACTGTAATCAATCTGTATTGCTCAAGTGAAATGCTTTTTCATGTGCTTCAGATCAGGAGACTGTTTAAAATTTGGTACTGAGGTGTCTTTTTGTTGGCCTGAAGTAGACTTGGGGTGATTTCTGAGAATGGCATTACATTTAATGATAATTTTACTTCTGTGTTCAAAGATGGCTGAAATAATTCAATGAGAAACCAAATCAACAGCTGTGTTGAGAATTTTTTTTAAAAATATGACATGTTTGCAGTGGGGTTTTTTTTCCACACTCCAGATATCTTGTGTGGTTCATCAGCTCATCATATTTTTAAAAGCTGAAGTATTAAGAGTGAATACTTCTAGGTTCAAATGGCATACCTTGTCTAAACCACCCTGGTCCTAAAGAGACGAGCTGTTGTACCTTCCTTTGCAGGATACTGTGCTTAACTTCCGCTTTGTCTCTCTGTGTTGCTAGAAAAATGGTTTTCTGGTCCTTCATTCCCTGGCTATATTTAGTTTTATACCCAGAACTTGCATGAAGAGGGGAAGGGGCCTACTTCCTGATAATTTTTCTTCAAATCACTAGGCTAAAAAGAAAGAATATTTCTGTTTTAGCCTTTATCTATGAGTGTGCACCTTTCTAATGTTATCTGTTTTAAATATTTGTTTTTCCTAAGTGTTATCTTCATTCTAGAAATTATTGTGTAAGCAGATGAGTGATGGTGCTGTGCATAATAATGAAAGCTAGACAGCAGTGGTGATTTCCTCACCCACTGCTGGAATAAGTTGTGGGGTGTTACAGAAGATATCTGGCTGTCTTTTACAGCAGTATGAGCTGATAACTTCCATGCTGAAAGTGAAGATTTACGTTGTAGCAAAATCTGTTTTGGTCTTTGCCTTCCGAAGTCGCAGTGAATTGCCGGATGCAGGCTGGCCCTGGGCAGCAGAGAGCATCCTTCCCTCGGCAGGAGCTGCCCCTGCCTCTGGTGGCTCCGTGCCTTCCACACGTGTGGCTTTACTCAGGGTTCAAAGGGAGACCTGTGGCTTTGCCTTACTCTGGGCACAAGGAATTTCTTGCTCTAAAATTAGGTTCCGCTGAATATGGTAAGCAGGTAGTTACACTGAAGTAAAAAAGACCATTCGTGTGGATAAAATTAACATATAAAGGCCCAAGCTTGAGAATTGGGAAGATGATACAGACTAAAAGCAGTGAGTTGTCTTCTCACTTCACAGTACAGATAGGCATGACTTCTGAAACTGCAAATGCCAGACAAAGCAAATGTCATTAAATATATTAGTAAGTGGATTTTTATTTTCAGAGGCATTTGCTCTTGACCCAGCAGTTTTATTGCAGATTATGGGAATTTTGCCGTAGATTTCATTGAAAGCAGGAAAAAGGCAATAACAAATGTTTTAAAAAGCCATCAACAAACTAACATAAATTACGCCCCATAAATTTGGCCTGTGCGTTTCTAAAAGTTGTAGTTGTGACAATCCCCTAATCTCCCAAGCATCTGGATTGCAACAAGACAGTTACTGTCGGGGAGAAGACCATCCTGATGACTTAAAGCCAGCAGCTTACTTGCCAGCATTAAAGAGGGACCATGGCAGAAATCTTTCCTTGGTTCCTGTCGGCTTAGGTACCCTCTATTTCCTCTTCTTTCACTTTCATAAAGCTGTCTTCCTATTACTGCCACTGCTGTTCTTCTTTAATCTTGTTTTCTGCTTAGGGAGTACTCTGCCTAGAGAGAGCTGTTTTGGTGAGAATCTTCTGCTGGGCAGATCCAGCTCTCAAAAAGCACAAGGTGAAACTGTCTGCAGATAACTGGGAATCACATGTAAGTGCATGTAAAGTCTCTGAGGGTTAGGAGGATGACTGTGCTCAATACTGCATCAGTAGTTTGAAACTTAGATAGTCCCTGCCTGCATTATTGGGATTCTCTGTTGACCTGAATTTAGATCTTCCTTGAAGGAAATACCTTCAGAATGCTTTGGGGGCTGGAGGTGTTTGTTTAAATCAGGGGCTAAGAGGGAGGTAGCTTTTTGGGAATTGGGGAGAGAGGGAAGAAAACACTCCACAGACAGCCCAGTTTGTGTAAGGAAATTGAGGTAGTTTTCAGAGAGCACAAACTCCTCAGCTTACACCCAAATTCTCTCACCATAAAGGTCTGAGAACGCCTAATTTGCACCCAGCCTCCCTGGGTTTCAGAAACATCCTGTAGGTGGGAGGCTGTTTTATGGTTTTTGTTGTATGATGTGGGTTTTTTTAAAGCTACCTTGTTAAGCTGCATAGCAACAGTAATGTGTTTTTGGCATATAAACAGAAAAAGGAGCAAGTTTGGGATATGTGAGAACTGAACCTGATGCTGGCACTTTCAGAAACACATTTTGGCTTCTGCCTAGTGTCTTCAATGTAGTCTTCCTAGAAAACAGCCGCTGAGAAATATGCTGCATTGTGAAAGAAAGGTGATTTGGAGGTGGGGCTGTGAAGCAAGAGACCTTGATTGAAGCTATTTCTTTGGCTCGTTTGAGGGAGATGCAGTTAACTCATCTGGACCACAGGAATTTTCTTCCAGGGGACACACCTGGACTAACCTTTTGTGGTATAAAACTTGTTTTGGGAGCCACTAAGCAAAGAAAATGTGTGATAGGTCTACATTTCAAGCCTTGGCATTTGAACGTGTGACTATAAATATCTTCAGAGGTTTTGGAGTTTAGTGAGGAGGTTAGTTTAACCTGACAGTCTCTTCTTCCTCATGCCCAAAGCTAATTATAGCAAAGGCTCGGTAAGGAAGCAGATAAATAGTGTGCCAGCTTTTTATTTTGGAAGTGCAACTTTCAGCCTTTGTTTGATAATTGGAAACGAGTGGTCTGGCCACATCTGTTCTCAATCACGCCAACCACTGAGTGGGCTGGCACAAAGGCTGCAGTGGCGCGGTGGCAACAGCGGCAAGGCTTGCGCTGCTCCGGGACAGCCTTTGGCTGCTTGCATTGCTCCCTGAATCCTGGCCTCCAGCTAGCAGCACTGATCGCTCATTTCCAGGATCAGTGCTAGGGAATGTAAATGGAAAACATCCGTGTTTCTTCTGTGGATGGTGTTAGCTGCGCACTGCATAGCTGCTTGGATCTTGCTCAGATCTCTGCTGCCTGACTCACTGATAAAACATCTTCTTCATACTGTTTCATTACAATTAGGTGGGAGGGGAAAGGGAATATCAGCTATAAAAGTTTACTAAACATGCATTTAACTGTAGGGGTTGAAAAAAGGGTGGGATTTTTAAAAATTATTTTTAGCACAATTCTACTGTTTTGTGCTATGAAATATTTAATTCAAGATTAAAATCTTGCCTGTGCTATTTTGACAGAAGTTTGTCTAGTTTTCTAGTGGTATACTAGGTTATCAAATATTTTGTAAAGGCTCTGTATACTGAAAGCATAGCCATTAAACATCTCAGTTTAGCCACTCTGAAATAATTTCTTATCTCCCATAGAGCCCCACAATTAGCAAAGGGTGCTTTTGTGTTAAATCTGTTTTTTTGCTGTGCTATCCAAACAGGAAGTGTAAACATTCATCAGTGAATCAAGACTTAAGGAGGTAGCTTCCGTAGGAAATCCTACAACTGTGCCAAATCATTCTGCCTGGAGAAGAATATGCCATGCAGGTTGTACTGTTGATCTTCTGGCCTTGTGTAGGACCACCTTACACTGTATTGTTTCAGAGGCTTCATTTTCAATATTATGTTTCTTGGCAATTTGGAACCCTAAGAGAGATCTCAGTGGTGGAACCCTTAGTTGAGATCTGCGCACTTCAGTTTTATCTTTTAGGAGCAGCTCAAGTGAATTTTCCCCTCTGCAGCAGGGTTCCTTAGTAACATACAGATTTCCTACCCAAGCAGCTGTAATTATTCAGAGATGCACATGAATGCAAATTCTTTCATGTCACTCTGGAATGCAGTGTTGATGCTCAGAAGGGCTTGCTGGCAGTATGTATTAAACAATTTTGGGGGAATGAAAATTCATTTTAGGCAAATCTTACACAGTTGTTATGCTTCACTTCTTAAGGTTATTCTCTGTGGAGCTGGTCCAGTAATATCATGAATAGGAAGCACTGAAATATTTGAAGTAGAATACTCATTTGTTTTACTTACAGATTCAGTGTTACACAAATCATAGCTTGTTAAAATAACTATAGAATCTATGAGTAATTGTTTGTATGGAAGTGGAACACATAACCCAGTGATATGAAAGTCCCACGGGAGCTTGTGTATATAGAAAGACCATGGTGTGTAGGAGTGCTGAGAACAGGGAAGCACTAGTAATTGGTTGGATGGAAGGGATACATTTTCCCAAAAGGACAGCATTCAGTTGTAATTAGTCATTCTATTGGAAACCTTATGCAGAATGATGTTTGTTATATTTTATTAAATTGAATTGTTTGGGGTCCAGATCGCTGCTTGCCCATAATAATGTTCCAAAGTTATACATGATGTAGATTCTGAATCAGGGTGTAAATACACTGTTTTCAATCAACACATTCATGTTGTGCTAATTGTCAGATTCAAGGAGGCATAAGAAATATTGTTTTAAATTTTTTTTTACTTCCTTTAATATGTCTGCAATGAAGACAGGCTGAGACACCTGGAGTTACTCAGCCTGGAGAAGAGAAGCTCTGGGGAGACCTTAGAACAACCTTCCAGTACCTAAAAGGGGCTTGCAAGAGAGTTGGAGAGGGACTTTTTACAAGGGCATGTTGTCATAAGACAAGGGGCAATTGCTTCAAACTGAGAATATGTTTAGATTAGGTATTAAGAATAAATTCTTTACTGTGGGGTGATGAGACACTGCAACATGTTGCTCGGAGAAGTTATGGATGCCCCATTTCTGGAAATGTGAAGGGCCAGGTTGCATGAGGCTTTGAGCAGCCTGGTCTAATGGAAAGTTGCTTCCTGTGGCAGAGGGACCAGAACTATATGATCTTTAAGGTCCCTTCCAGCTCAAACCTTTTCGTTTTTCTGCATATTTCTGCCTGCAGAGGTTTGGCTCTCTAGCGCACATTTTTAATCTGTGGTTCCCAAGTGTGGAGTGAGTTCCACAGCAGCAGGGATGCTGTAGAACCACCTTGTCTCTCAAGCAGCTCTATTTTTAATATGGTGAGGTGTTTTTTTCCACTAGCACATTATGCACACCCCCCAGTTGTTCCTGGAGGTTACACGGTGTGGACCTGGTGGTGCTGGTGAACAAGATGAGCATGAGTCAGCAGTGTGCTCTTGCAGGGAAGAAGGCCAAGCCCATGCTGGGCTGCATTGGCAGGCATGTAGCCAGCAGCCCCAGGGAAGTGATTCTTCCCCTCTGGTGCTTCTGAGACCACATGTCACATACTGTGTCTGGATTTGGCCTCTCCACTTTGAGAGACACAATGACATACTGAAGTGAGTGTGGCAGAGGGACACCAGGATGGTCAGGGGGCTGGAGCTTGTGACCTGTGTTTGGTCAGGCTGGATAGGAGCCAGCTCAGGAGAGGGAAAGATCTCACTGCAGTCTTATCTGCCTAGTAGGAGATTCTGTGTAAAGAAGATAGCACCAGGTTCTTCTCTGAAGAAAGAGAAAGGATGAGAGGCAATGGCTGTCAGCAGCTGCAGCAACAAAAAGTACTTTGGATATTGGGAGAAATGTTTACACAGCCAGGACGGTCCAACACCAGTAGTTACCCAAAGGGGCTGTGGAATATCTGTCCTTGCAGGGACTTGAGACTGAGACAAAAGGGATCATCTGCAGCCCTCTCTTCATGTTTCTTCAGTGACTGGGAGGCTGGAGCAGATCTCTCTGGAGTTCTGTGCCTACCCAAGTCACTTTATGATCCCATTCTGTAACTCTAATAAACATAAACAGGTCACAGCTCGTGACTTAAAAAACAAAATAACAAAATCACGTGCTTTGAAAATGAAAGGAATATAATCTGGAAACAACTTTTGTACTTCCAGGGAGGTGAAATCAACCTTGTCATCAAAGGTTTCAAATGGAAAAGAAAAATACGTGTATGCAATCCCAGTATGACTTCATCAATATCAAATGTTTTCTAGTTTAATTCTTGCAAAAGCTATACTGCTGCTGTGGCAGCATATTAATTCATATTCATATAATTTCATATTGCCTTCTCTAAATCACTGGGAGCAACTTCTGCAGTTTAGTACTCAGGGATGATCAAAAGTTTGTAGAGACACAGCAGAGCAAAGGCATAGTTTTGCTGTATCATAAAATTAATTATGTACACTGCAACTCAAGATTATGCCTTGAAGTTAACAGCTGATAAATTGCTCGCTCTGCTGTTAAGGGATTGTAGCTTTTTTCATGCAGAAAATATTAGCATTATTGATAAATTTAATCTGCAGAAAATGTTTTAACTATGAGCACAGTTCTTAAACTGTGTCAGATGTCTTCTTAGTTTGGCGTGCTTTTACAGGGAGTGGTGCAGATCTGTCTTGTTGCATGGCCTGCAGCAACACTGAGAGGGTCGAAGAAACTAAATATTCACATTGTAACCCAGATTACCTTCTTAACTGCACTTACATGTAGTTGAAGGCAATTCAAGCAACAAACTTTTTTCTTCCTTGTTTATTGTGAGAGTTGAGCTTGGTAATGTCAGTTTGCCAGCTGGAAGCAATACACTTTAGGAATTGACCTCAAGATATTCCATGAAAGGAGGCCAAATCCTATTAAACAGTACATCTATGCTTCTCTTAGCTTAAGGTGCAAAGCTTTACTGGGGCTAGTAGATGAAAAGTATTGTAACTAATTCAGTTTCTATAACCACAGTTACATCAAAGCAGTAAGCACCTTCTAAAGAACATTATTTAGAAAATAAAGCTTTGGGGATTTCCCCCTTTAGATAGGCAGAAGATATTGAAAGTTAACATCTGTCCAAAAGTGGCAGTTTCATAGATGTTCAAAGACCAACATGGTTGAAAAAAAAGGTTTTGGGGAAGCTTTACTTGATGCTAGTAGACACCAATTATTTTCGTACTGCAACAGTGGTAAAATCAGTCTGTGGTAACTGGCACATAGCAAGAGTAATATGTTACATAAATCACAGATGGCTGAGCTAGAATGTTCCTACAGGGCAATTTACTTCATGAAGGATTAGTGAATGCTAGTTTTAGTTGCTCCAAAATTATTTTAGCAGTTAAGCAATTGCACTTTGAAGTTCAGCCCTGTTCTAGATAGTACTTGGTAGGAGTAATTCTTAAGATATGTCATTTACCCATAGTATGTTGAGCACCAGAATAATTTAAGAGTGCTTCTTCATCTGTTACAGTGTTAACTCATGAGAATAAGGGAAGAGGTCAAGTTACCTTGGCATCCAAAACCAAAATTAAGTGTTGTGGCTGGTAGTCTTAACACTTGCAGTCTGAATAATATTAAAAATGGTTTGTAGGGAGTTTGTAAAAAGCCAATGACAGGGGTATTTATTTGGGCCTATATCAACGACATTGGAGACGTCAGAACTCCAAGATTTATTATTATTACCGTTATTATTTTTAGTCTAGCTTTCACCAGTGGTTGAGGGTGAGGAGGGAGGTTGGTCTCAGATCCTAGTAAAAAGCTCTGCAGTGTGTTGGTGCTGTGGTCTGCAGAGGCAGTGCTGGCAGGAGACTTTCAGCTGGTTCGTGCCACAGGTGTTCTCTGGAGCTTGGTCCTGCATTCTCAGCAGAAAACCTGGTGCTTCTTCTTTCCCCTCAAATGGCAGCAGAGCTGTGATAGCAGTGGGAAGCCTGGGCAACCATATTAAAACTTAATATTTTCGTTACAAAAATGCACAGCCATGTTTTAGAGAGCGATGCACCAGTGAAAGCAGCTAGCATGGTTGCCTGTTGCTTCATCTGTTGTCACATGCTTGTTTACAGCTTCAGGGCTTAAAATAAATGTTGTCTTATACCCCTGATGAGTGTTGTCACCTTCCTGCCAGGATGACTTGCTCAGGGATGGAGTGGAGCTGGCTGCCTGGCTGATACCTCAGCAGCTCTGTCATGCACGCTGTGCTCTGGTGCCTATGCCCATGGGTCCTGGAATGGTTGCATGAGTGGTTACTGTGCTGTTTCTGGTCCCTTACTTGGTATCACTCCGGGAACTTTTGAAGTGAAGGTGGCCTTAGAAGGCTGCTTAAAAAGGGCCTCATTTTCTGCAAGAGCAGTGAGTTGGGCTCAATGATCCTTGGTGGGCACCTTCCAACTCATGATATCCTGTGATTCTAACATATATGTATATTAAGGTTAGAATGAATGTTGCAATGCATAAATCAGTGCATATCTACACTTGTTTTTAATGTAGGAGAGAGAAGAGTTGATGCATGAAAAAGTCCTTGTGCTCTGTGTTGTAGTGCATCATTTGTGAGTGGGAAAGCTGTACTGCAGTCCTTCCTTAGCTTGTGCAAGAGGTTTCCCATGGGAGTGCTCTCCTCTTGGACAGCCAGGGTTTTTAAAGTGTACTGCAGTCTCTTGTTAGGAAACAGCAGCTATGTGTAAGGAGAAAGGCATTGCACTTCCCCTTGTTGATTTCTCCCGTTTTCCTTCTTCCCAGATTTGTCCTGGATGTTCAGTGCCTGTCTCCTGCTGACTCACTGCCTCCTTTGCCTGGCTCTGCAGGGTTGTGAGGCACTTGGAGGCTGTTCAGGCCCCCTGTCAGGAGGGCTGTATAGTATTACAAAATCTCATTTGCCATTAGGTTATGCTTGGAGTAAATCAGCATGTTACTTTAGCCTTTCACCTCAGAATTTATACATGCCAGAGAGGAGGAGGGGAGCAGTGAAACCCCGGATAGGTCAAAACTAAATTCATTTGGTGACTTCATCTGTCTGTAGTTGGATCTCATCCCTGCTGAAACTCCCAAGCCTGCCTGCAGCGTTTTCTGGACTTAAAAGGCGGAAATGGCAGGAGCTAGGAGCTGCCAGAGCTGCAGCGTGGCTGCTGTCCTGCTGGGCTCTGCCTGACACAGTGCCTCGGTGCCCTGCAATGCCAGTGCCCAGCACTGCTGGCTGCTCTTTATCTGGGGTTCTGATTGTGCTCAGCCCTTCCTAATCACAGGCAGCTGTTCCTTGGTGTAGACACAGGTGGCTGTGTCCATGGTGTTCTGCCTGGCAGTTCACAGGCTGCACTCACATGGGGCCAGTGGATTTGGGGCAAGCCCTCCTCCACTGCTGTCCTCATTTTCCCCTGAATCTGACTGTATTCCTGTATAAGGAATAGTGTGGCCAGCAGGAGCAGGGAGGTCATTCTTCCCCTGTACTCAGCACTGGTGAGGTCACACCTTGAGTGCTGTGTCTAGTTCTGTCCCCTCAGTTTAGGAAGGACATGGAGATGCTTGGGCACATCCAGAGGAGGCAACAAGGCTGGCGAGGGGCTTGGAACACAAACCCTGTGAGGAATGGCTGAGGGAGCTGGGGTTGTTCAGCCTGGAGACTCAGAGGTGACCTTATCACTGTCTACAGCTCCCTGAAATGTGGCTGTAGTCAGGTGGGGTTGGTCTCTTTCACCAGGCAGCAACTGACTGAACCAGAGGACACAGTCTTAGGCTCAGTCAAGGGAAAATTAGATTGGATATTAGGAAAAAGTTTTTCACTGAAAGAGTGATGAAGTACTGGAATGGTGTGCCTGGGAAGGTGGTGGAGTCGCCATGCCTGGATGTGTTTAAAAACAGACTGGATGTGGCACTTGGTGCCATGGCTTATTTGAGGTGTTAGGGCATGGGCTGGACTCGATGATCTTGAAGGTCTCTTCCAACCCAGTGATTCTGTGAAATTCCGTGAATTCTGTAAATCTGCATTTGCTAAAGAACTTGGAAATCTCTTCTCTGGAAGTGAAACTACTCATCCATCAACTCATGGGAGCAAAATAGTAAGAGGTTCCCCTGTTATTTTCAGTACTTAGGTTTACTGAGGTTTGCTTGCATGGGCTGCTTCTCAAGGCATCCTTTCTTCAGCAGTCAGCACTTGTGTTGCCTTGCTTTATGACACATTTTTAATCTCTTGGATTAAAGTAATGTCTGCATGTTTGCTTGGTAATCTGTTATTATCCATAAGGGGAAAAAATGTAAAAAAAAGGGGAATTGAAGTTCCTGCTTGTCTGGGTGAATTGAGACTTTAACAAAAGATTAATTGTTGGTTCACTCATCAGCTTTCTAGAGGTTTTCTAGTTACAAAATGGTCATAGATATCTTTGGTTTTCTAAAATGTAGGTGTTTCTAATTGACTTTACTGTACAAGTCTGAGAATTATTTTCCTTTGAATCAACTTTTTTTTCTCCCCTTTACAATCCCCTTGTCTATTGTGAAAGGTAGACTAGTTGCCAGCATCTATTGTGAAAATTTGACAGGTTGAATGTCTTCCTTCAGGGCATCAGAGCAGCAATTCAAGCTTAAGATCTTGGAATTGAAAGCCTTGGCAGGGGGAGGGTAATAACTGTAAGTAAAAGCAGTGAAGTTTTTTAGCATTGCAGCCTTGCCACGGTTAGGTTCCTCTCATTCAGCCTACTTCAAAGGATTTTAGTTGTCCATCATTAATAAAATGCTTTCTTAATTTGTAGTAACATTCTTTTTATACTGAAATTTGTGTGTCCTTACCCCATATTAACTAGTTCCTGTCTGTTCAGCAGAAAACATTATTGCTTTTTTCAACTGCTCCAAGGTGTGGTTTGAGGGTGCTGTGCACTGCTGTGGTTCATTCCTAACCAGAGTGAATAAACCTGTGTGGAAATGGTGGTGGCCAGAGGCTCTGAATTGCTTCCATTTTGTGCAAGCTAGTTGATGTCTGCCTTTCTTGAACCTCTATCCTTTGTCAAGAATGCTTTTTTTTTAATTTACATTTGTTTCCTCATAGAAATTGATGAGGAACCTTTCAGAGCGTGCAAATACTTTCAGCCATAGTTAAGACATTATGTAGTTTGGTGTTACTGTTGCATTGTACTTGTGATGGCAAAGGTGAACACTGAAAAAAAAAAAGGAATTTTTGTTACTGTTTCCTTGCCAGTTTCAGTGGCAGCAGGAGTGAGAATGTAGTTGGAGAAACAGTCTTATTTGGGGTATGGAAATACATCTGGCAGATTTGAGTGAATGCAGGTATGACTGGCACATGTGAGTCGGTGAATGTGGCTTGTCCTTCTCAGGTAGACCTTTAGGTGCCCTGAAATCTTCACAGCACTAAATAATTGTCCTGGAATTTGAAACTGTTCTTTTCATTTTTGGGAACTACCCCAGTTTAATAACTGGTTAGTGAATAAATTTCTAACTATTTCTAAAAGCTATGCAGTATGCAGTGTAATGCATTGCTAGTTATTAGGCCATATCAGAGGATTTGGCTAAAGTTGTGCGTATTATTGGAATACTTCTGGTTGTGTTTTCCACATTTGAGGAAACTGAATATCCAAAAAAGAGTCAGCATTTTTCTGCCTCTCATATGATAAGTTTTTTGGAGGGTGGTAAGTTTTCTAAAGCCATATGTAGCTCAAAACAGAATTACAAGGAGCCTTTATAAAAGGTACTCAGATTTGGGTCTAAATCATTCCTTTAGACCCATCATAAACATTTATGTAGGTCAGAACATCCCAGCATTGGCAGGAAGCCTCTAATTTAAAAGAAAAAAATTCCCTAATCCAATCAGAGTACATCTCTATTACTCTAATTTCACTTGCATTGAAATAGGGAACTGCAGTGAAAACAATAAAACATATGCAGTTGGCTGTGTTCAATGATAATCTGGCAATATTCAAGCCATAAAATGTACATGCATTGCCTCAGTTTCATCTAGACTCTGTAGAGTACTTCACAAATCATTTTAGGTCAAGTCAGATCCATGTGGTAAACGTAAGATGACATTCAGAAGTGAGTGACATATACAGATAATAAAAATGTTTTTAACATTTCAGGGCTATTTAGTAACATGGGAACAATGCAAAAGAGATTTGACATTCAGCGTTTAAAAACGTGATTTTCACACAGTATTATAATCACAGGACTCTTTTTTTTTTTTCCCTTCCCCCCCCATGGCAGTGCGCCTCATTGTGATTAATCTTGTCTCTAATTCAGTTTCTGGCTAGGTAGAGCCTTTGTGTTGCTTGCTACAAATATCACTGCAGTTACAGCACTCTGATGCCACGGTATTTGCTGCAGAAGTACAGCATAAGTCAAAAGGGAAGGTAAGAACAGTGTTGTCAACACTGCATAGGAGCTTTTTGTGTTGATTTTCTGTCTGCAAGACTCCTTTCTGTAAAGACAACCTCGAGCATGACTGACCTCTAATGACTGTGGTTACAGCTGTGTGCACTGAGTGTTAAAGAAACAGGCAAGGTCCAGGCAAGGTCCAGCTGCAAATCAGTTGTCATTTCAGGATGGTATAAAAGGATGAATTTTCCTTGTACAGGGATTTATCCACTGAATCTGGCAGGTTTCTTCCTTCAGGGATTTCTTTGTTTTTGCAGTGGCTTTAATCTAGAAAGCCTTTTCACCAGCAGCTGCAGCAGTCTCACTCAGCTTCATCTTAGGCTTTCTGCTGTTACCTCCTGCTTTAGTAATTTTTGATGTGAGATCTTTTGTTTTATTGGCAGTATCTTATCAGGTGCCAGCTTCCAGAAGGTTCCTCTGTACTGTCACACAGACTTTCGACTGCATTTAAAAACGTAGTATCTAATTGTCTCTTTGTACTACTATTTAATACAAATATGTCTATTTGTACTAAATGAGAGGCAATGGGCAGAAACCGGAACACAGGAGGTTCCACCTGAACATAAGGAAGAAATGCTTTACTGTAAGGGTGACTGAGCACTGGAACAGGTTCCCCAGAGAAGCTGTAGAGTCTCCTTCTCTGGAGATAATCAAAAGCCATCTGGACACAATGCTGAGTAATGTGCTCTAGGTGGCCCTGCTTGAGCAGGGAGGTTGGACTACATGACCTGCAGTGGTCCCTTCCAACCTTGCCTATTCTGCCAAAGTGCGAAGGCTTTGCAGTTTCAGAGGTGATGGCAAGTGTGGTGAGTTTTTACACTACAAATAGATTCACTGCTGTAATCCTTCTATTCCTGTCATTATTACTGGTTTGTTGTGATACAACTTCTGCTGTCAACAACCGTTAGTTTATCCCTGGAAAAATAAAGTAAATGTGCTTCTTGCAAAACTGTCCTTAAGAACAGCTGCATAGCACCTTGTAACAGCTGCAGTTATCTGTAGCAAGAGCAGTGGAAAATACCCAATATCTCAATGTTCAATGCTGCATATAGTGCCTTAAAAAATTAATAGACTTTTGGGTGTAATGTTTACCGTCAGGCATGCTGAGCCGGTATATTTCTAACGGGGGAAACTGCTTAAGCATGTACATGATTTTCAGCACCTGTCTGATCCTCTGAACTCATGTCTGTGGTGTGTAGTTGTGCATGTGTAAAGTGTTTTTCTGAAATGGCCTAGACTAATATGTGAAGACTCTCCTCGGGCTTGAAGTAAAATAAGGGAGAGTTCTTTGTGGTTAGGCAGTACTGTAAGATCCAGAGGTTTTTAATGTCCCCCTGTGCCCTCTGAAGTGAGAGGTATGATGTGCTATCTTTCAGTTACTGTAGAATCACCAGACACCTCTATGGAATTCTGAAGATACCAGGTAGATACTGGTTTTCAGGCTTGTGTAAGCGTCATTGCAACCTTATGATTCAGAGCCTTCAGTGTAAGCAAGTGAAAGCCTAACGAGTTGAAAATGTAAATAATGTTATTGGAAAGAAGTAGTGTATTACAACATAAAATCAAGTTGTTAGCTACTTGGCTGCTCAGAGTATGGCCTGTGTGTCTCTGCCTGTCCAGCTGTTCTCTTGCATCACCTTACACATGTTTATTAATGTGTTTTGAAGATGGATCACATTTTTCAAAGTACTTCAGCACTTTGGGAACTCGGTCCTGCAGAAAACCCCAGCCCAGCTGTAGATGTTGAGCACAGAGGTTCTTGACTGTTGCTGAGCATGGTAGCTGCACTACCTACACCTGCTTGTTCTTTTTTTTTTTCCTTCTTTTTTGTTTTGTTTAAGGTCTCTCTGTGTGGCAAACAGGAAATGTGTGTATCTGAGCACCAAATTAGAACATGCTTACTGTAAAGGAAACCTTTCCCAGCTGAGTTTATTTAGAACATAACCAGTAGGAGGGTGGGGAACAAGAGATGCAAAGACAGTAAGCTCTTTCAAGAGAAGCAGCTGTGGAATATTCACATATATGTCAACAAAACACTCAAGAATGAATGGCAGTGGCATGTTATTGAGTTTTTAAACAGAAATTCTGATTCATTTAGCCTTTGCTTTACAATTGTACTCATAGACCCTTGTGCATACTTGTGTACAAATCTGAAGCTATTGTCTCTAATAGCTTGAACTTGTCTCTATTAAATAGTCTGAACTTCTGTTTGACCCTTAGACCATAATAATTCATTCGCAGATGCAGCGTAAGTTGTATTACAGGTATCCTTCAGGGTAGCATTGTAAAACTCAAGGTTATTCATTTACTCACAGTTTCCTGCAGTAGAATTCCCCATCCCATGCAATGCAGCAGAGGAAGTTTGCTCCCCTGTGGGTTGCAGGAAGATGGGTATTTCTCTTTGCAGTTCTTTGTGGAAAAATATGATGAAGGAAGTTCTGCTTCCTTTCTGTGTGTGTGTATTTTCTTGATCTTTTTAAAAAAGTCAACTTTCCCTTTTCACTAGTAGTAGCTGATGGTTTTTCTGAGCTCTGCCTGGCCTCAGAGGCCAACTAAAATGTTCCTGAAGTAGTGGCAATTACAGATCAGAGTAGCTTTATTTCAAATGTCCTCATCTAAATATCTCTAGTTGCTGTAGAATTCAGTGGACTCCTCTGTATTGAACTGTCATTTTATTATTAAGCTCACTCTTCTTAATTCTAAGTTAATATTAAATTCATTATTAAGCTGTTATTTCTTACATACATACATACATTTCTTCTTTCTTCAACTGATCTTACATACAATATTTAACATGTTAGTTTAATAGTGAGGGGGGTAGTATCTGTTAGTTTTTTATCTACATAAAAAGGCTAGGAATAATAAAATAAAACCCAATTGTTTCAAACTTTGGATGCCATTGGTATCAAAGGGGTTGTTTGCCTGCTCGGTGCCTTCCATCCTGATGTTGAAGCTGAACTTTTACGGTTAGAGATTATGGTGTAGTTTTAAGAGTAAAAGGGCACTCCCTGATTCTAAAACTTTGTTCCTAGCACTTGATTCAGTCCAAGCACTTAGTGCATGCCAAGAGAGTGACCTTTGCTAGCTCTTACAGTGAATACAGGGCTGTGTTCACACAACTGGCTGTGTTCACACAACTGGCTGTGTTCACACAACTGGCTGTGCTGCATGCGAGCCCACGGGAAGAACTGAGCAGACTGAGCACAGGCTGATTTCTTCTCTCCAGAGAAGAAATCTTCTTCTGCTCCAGAGCTGCCTGTACAGAAGCAGGTAGGGAGGCAGCCTAGTCCCAAAGTAATTGCTGGCAGTGGTTGGCTGACTATTGGGGCATGCATTTTTTGACCCTATTTTCTCTCTCTCTTTCTCTTTATTCTTTAATTCCTCATAAAGCAAATTTGAAGATTTTATGTCTTGCATCTTAAGGTCAGTAGATGGGAACAACTTGAACAACCTTCTGTTCATGAGATTTGTTTCCTAGAAAGTGGCCTGTATTATAAACTTTGTTGTCTTGTATTTAAATTTATTCTCTGTGTTATGTACTTATACATGTACACGTTACCAAGTCAAGTTTCGTGCTGGTGGGTTTTTCCCACACATTTTACGTTTTAGTCTTTGTGTGCCCTGCAGAATTGTCTGTCAGGCTTTAAAGGGTTACATCGCTGCAAATTCTCAGTGGAAACAGTCCATGCAGACCTTGGATCCTACAGAGGAGATCCTGCTCTCTTGCATTGACTGAAAAGTTGAGGTCCAAAATGAGATGGCAGGTCTGGCACCTAAGCTAGACAGATAAGTGTTAGCTCCAGGGTACCATCAGAGACAAAGGTGTGCAGTCCCCAGCAAACCAAGAATAATCGTTCAACTTTGACTCTTTAGTCATTTCTGAGACACCTCATACTTGGATTGCTTCTAGTGAGCTTTCTGAAGTCCATTACTCATGGGAGCATTAGTTACTTTCTCCATGAACTTGATTCTGCTCTTTGAAACTACTGATGAGATAAACTTGAGTGTGCTCATCTGTTCCCTTTGCAACATCTTGCAACAGAAAGATGTGACAGATGTGTAGGATAACAGGGAGCAAAGTTCAGTAGTATGTGTCTGTGGTCTGTGTACCTGGGAATGCGATAAAAGCTACTATGAATTGCCAGCTTCCAGGCAGGGACCTTTGCTAACTAGAAGAATCCATCTAAGGTGATGTCTGTGAAAACTTTAAGCACAGAGTGCCATTTACCAAGTCTCAGTGAAATGTTATCTGAACACTGTTTGAAACTCTCTGTTCAAGGAGGACTGCTGGCATGACCAGTCAGTGAATGTCTGACTTGATATAAGAGATTCACATTGATTTGTTTAATCTAGACTACCTGGGCATTGGGACAGACACTGAGTGCTGTCTCTAAAGCATTAGGAAATCCGCTCTGGGGAAGAAAAAGCCATTAGAGCTGGAGGATAATGTTGGCAGAAGAACAAATGGATTTAAGCTGAGAGGAAATATTCCTAATGTTTGAGAAGAATCGGGCTCCACGGCAGCTTTCCAACCAGACAGTTGTGGGTGCAAATCTCAGTTGCTTTCAGAATACATGTTGGTACATTGATATCAGAGATTATCTGATATTCACTCTGTGACTGTATTAGTGATCCAAAAGGGCCCTGTCCTAGTAAGAAATCAATATTTCAGTAAGTAGAACAGCTACTTCATCATTTAGAAGTTATCTAAAATTAAAAGTTGATTTAGGGAGCCTGATCATCCTGCAGTGGCAAAAAACTGACAGATGTCAGATCACTGTATTGGTGCAGCACAATGTGACAAAATCTCAGGTCTCTGATCCTGTCTATGAATCTTTAGGTCTGATTCTGGTTTATTGGCATGAAGTACTGTAGGTTTGTATGTTCTTTAAGTTCACAGTGACAGCCAGAGAAATATGTTCACAGATTCCAAGAGGACATTGAGGAGGTTACGTATCATCAAAGAATAAATATTACACCTCCTTTCTCAATAAATAAGAGAGGGTTTTGAGTTTTCTTCCCCTGTTTTGAACAGGAAGCATATATTCATTGTATTCAGAAAACAATTACCAAAATGTCAAAAATATTTTTGTCTCTCTTTTTTTTCTTAGCTGGGGAATGGCGGTCAACGTGTACTCTACCTCTATAACCCAGGAGACTATGAGCAGACATGACATCATTGCATGGGTTAACGATATATTAGCTTTAAACTACACAAAAGTTGAACAACTCTGTTCAGGTAAGAAAGCACAGTATGCTCTACAAATGTTTATTTTAAAACCACTTTAAAAGTCTGATTTGTTGAAAATAGATAACTTTTAACTTTGACGAAAACCAGTTACTCTGAAAAAAGAGACTAATGTATGTGCACAGGAAGCGTTTTTGCATTTGTGTTAATCATGGGAAGATAAGGTACCTTGGGAAAGCATAACAAAGGCAGAGGTGAATGGGACAAATGTAGCAGGAGATACATAGAAGTAATAAAATGGTTGGCTAAGCAAGAAAAGAATACAGTGATTTAGTGTTTTAAAGCCACTGGGGTAGTATCTTCAGATGGAGAGTGGGCATAACTGAGAAAGAGACAAATAGAGAACTGACACCTCAGATCAACAAAATTCTCCAGTTTCTTTTCCTTCCTTATGAGGTTTCTCAAATCCCTGCTGATTTTTGCAGGAAAAAAGCACAAGTGTGACTGAAGAAAAAACATGGATTTGAGGAAATGAGCCTTTAGCTGCTGTGAGGGCTTTAGAACTTTGTCAAAGTCTGCCTGTTTCTCTTTAAATATGAGTTATTGTTGTAAGTATATTTGGTAATGAGCCCTGATAAAAGGGTAATAGTTTGAATACGTCAGACATTTTGTTTAATCAGAGTTGCAACTAGAAGATAGGTGTTAAACAACAGGGTCTGTAACTAGATGATGGCTAGAAGTGACACAGACAAATGCTGATGTTTCACTGTGAATATATATGCCCTTGGGGAATGATTTCTTTCTGATTTCTTACTGTGATTTTTAAATTTGATGCTTGCTGGAGGAAGAGTTTGTTTGTGGTGGAGGAGATCTAACTTAGATTGCTACTTCCAGACAACTAACATGCTGGGAATATATTATGAAGCTAAGATAGTATCTTATGGAGACAGTGTTCAAAGCACATGGAAGAGGAACCACATGACCAGATTTCAGCTATTTCTTGGTCCAGACCAAATGAATAAATGGGGTCTTATATTCATATATTTGACTTTACCTACCATTCTGGGTAAATTTTCTGTCTCAGAGATGTTCCCTGAAAGATACAAGTAATCCTTTGAGGTTGATAGTCTTGTAGCCTATTCTTCAAAATTTAAAAAAAGCAAATTTCAGATGCAGAAGTAGAGTTCCATACTTGCAGCCTTGCACAATGACCATAAAAATGAGGTTGAAAAAGTGCAGGATAAAGTCAATGTAAGCAACTGATATAAACTGAACAACTAAAGACATAGACCATGGGAAATACTTTTTTAAAGTGTTATTAAACTTGAAATTGAAGTGTTATCTCTAGCTGTTGTTATATTTACATGTCAGGAAGTTAGCCTAAGTATTTTATTTTGGTATATATGAAGACAGAATTCACACAGGGAGTAGCTATAGATAGATACAGATAGATATATGCATGCACACACTGAAGAATATAGAAACATAGAAGAAAATGGACGTATGCATCCCAAAATGCCCAAAGTTTGCTATTGTTTGAAACAGGAAGCATAGTAGACAAGTTATTGACTTGTTCCTGTGTAGCTGTTCAAATGCTCATAAATAGCTGAAAGGAAGCTTTTGAAGTGAGTTCGCAATCAAGTTAAATGTATGTGGGCTTACACAAAAAAAAACCCATACAATCAAAAAAAAACAACTAAGACATAAAAAATTTCACCAAAACCCTTTCTGAAAATAGGGGAGAAGTGATCTAAGGAAATGTTGACTAAGCAGAATAAAATGAGTTAAAGTTATGTAAGAAGATCAGATAGAGAGACTTCAGCTGGGTGGGGCAAGGAGGGGAAAAGCATGGGAACTGTCACAAATCCGCTGTCCCATTTCATTACACAGCTTCTTATGCAACTTTTTCTGTGACCTACAGTGATGATTCTGGGACACACCTCAAGGGAAGAACTGAAAAAGGGTCATCTTAACAGCCCTTACTCTATTCTGTATAAATTTAAATCTTTTCTTCATTTAGAATTTCCTGTATTGTATTGATTGTTCTTGTTACCTGATGCTTCTACATTCTTGTCTTTACTGTGAAAGCCATTAATTCGAATTTCCCCATTTGGTTTGGTAGTCGAAGTTGATTCTTACACATTCCTTGTTTTACATTCATGTGCTTTACAATCCAGAAGGGGATTTAGTAGTTCCTTTTCTAAGGAAGCATTCTAGCACAGTACTTCCTGTGTTCGGGAGGACTTTACTCTCTGAACTGATGAGTCTAAACACTGATAGATTATTGCAAACACTAGAGCACAGTAATCTTGGTCTTAAATAGGTCCTTCCCATTTGAGACTGCATAGTCCATTTCTCATGTGCAAGGCATGCATGTGTAGGGATTGAAGACAGATGGACAAGCATGTTTGGGAATCTTTCTGCATTTAATGTAGTTTACTCTGTAAACTCAAAGCAATCTATTTAATGTACATATATTAATGTACATTAATTCTATTTAATGTACATATATTTTATTTAGCCTGTTTCTGGTGTAGCTTTCAAAAGAGAAACTAAAGGAACAGTAGTACAAATGATGAACCAACTAGCAGGCAGAGCACCAGCAAGCAAGCCATGGTATGGATTGCAGTTTGAGAATGGCCAGTCTCATTCATTTTGGCATTCTTTGGCTGATATCCCTTGAACCATTGGCAGCTTTCATGCAGATTAATGCTCGTTTCCATAAAATACCAGCATTCCTTCAGGACTTCAAAGGGAAGGGATATGTGGGAAACTCGTTACAGCTATGAAGCATTTCACAGCATTAACGGGGATCTGCAGAGCTTCTGTAACTGAATTTTTATAACCTACTGTGAAATTGTATGGACATTTTCTTCTTTTATAGAAAAAAGCATTAAGATTAGTCATGCTGTTTTATGACTGTTCAGTTCTTGTTCATTTTTGTTAATAAGGAGCAATCAAAATGCCAGAAAAAGGGGCCAAAAAAAGTGGGAGAGGGAATGTGGGAGGGATGTTATATCTGAATTAAAAGCCAAAGGAGCTACTTTTAGGAGGTAGGAGCAACCTAGATATGGCATATGCTTGTGTTCAGCACCTGGCTGTGAGAACCTCACGGGTGCTCACATTTTGCAGCCAACCTAGCAATAATTTTTGACATTCGGAGCTTAAGCAAGAAGGAATAATGTGACATTCTGCCTTTACTAAAGGCTTTATCTAGAACATATCTGAAGCTTAATGTGACACTAGTTACAATGACAGAAAAAGCAATCAGACCTCCTTTTCCTCATTGCTGTGGAAAAGTAGCTTTGATAATACACATACTGTAGCAACACCAGCCTGTTTCTCAATTCCCACTTAGAGGAACAGAGCTGCTAGGATGAGTAGCAGCAAAGGAAGAGGCTGGCTTAGTCATAAAGTATTTGTATTCTTTGGGAGTCTTAGATGTGTTTTTTGTCTCTGCTAAGTAGGCCAAGCAAAGTGCAGTGTCCCCTGAGCTTTCTGAAGGCCTGCTGTGGGAGTGATATGCCAAGAAAGCCAGGTTGTGGATGGGTGCAGCCCTGGAAAGTCTTAATTCAGTCTGCAGCTCCTCTGGTAATTTAGTTTTTGACAGCTGGACAGGGAAAATCTCTCCAAGCATCTCAGTGCAATTCTTTTTTGCTTTAGACACATGTCATATTGTCAGTTTTTGGACTCTGGGTTTGATTTCCTGCAAAGTTTTTTTACCTGAACATGAAGTTTATAAACCATAGTTCTAGTAGAAGGCATAGTGCATTCCCTTTAGATTGGCATTAGAGAGAGTATTTAGTTTGATACTTCAGTTAAATATAATAGAGAACAATTGAGAGGATGTAATGTCATAGGATCCCATGTGCAAAACCCATAGGTTTGGGGAACAGGAGTTTCATATGAAGTATGACATCAATTGTTTCTTAGGAGTCATGCTATTTTTTTCAGGAATACACAGTGGCTTCTTAGAAAGAATTCTGACTAAGCAGCTTGTAACTGAATTTTCTTTACTAAGGCTGTTTTTCACCTCTAAGGAATACCAAATGTATATGTTGCAGGGCTTTTAATGACTGTTAGAGTGTTACATTAGAGTATATTCAAAATAAGAGCCAGGCAGGAGACTATAGAAGGCTTGCACATGAATTAAAACGAAACAACACAATGTCTACAAGCTATATAATATAAAGGAAGTGGTAAATGGATAGAAAGGAAAATGTGGCCTGGAGCCAGGTATAATTTTTGACTCAGCTGTACTTCTGTGATCCTACAAGATTAAGGAGATACAGACTCTCCCCACTTTGTGCATTTGAAAATTCTCAGTAGAATTATAAACTTGCAAATGCAATTGCACCCCCAGTGCATACAGCTTGTCTTTGAGGATTTGTATGCAAGGATCAAGGGTTGAATGTGGGGTTGTTTTTTCCCTTGCTTTTAATAAATGGCCATATTATAAAGAAAGCATGTGGTTTGGCATTTTCAAATTTTAGACTGTGATGCTTTCTCTACAGATGCGCTGGGTGTTGCCAGAGGGAATTTCTCATGTGGTGACTTCTGTACCATATCTCAGTTGGTGTTCCTGGCTGTGGAAATATGTGGTCCCTTTATATATACATTTTGTTGGCACTTTGCTGCCCTGGTGTCAGAGGAGAGCAGGCAGGTGACAATAGGGCAGATGTCATTCTTTGTTTGACTTTGTGTCGCCTCTCTGGCTTGGGATTTGGAGGAAAACTTCACCACAGCCTCTGTGGGCATAGGATTTATGTCTCCATGTCTCAGAAGGTGCATTTTGCTCAATGCCTATATTAACCTATAACTTCCTACATGCTTATTACTAAAACCTGCATTATAGGACTTTTTTGGAGCATTTGGTGCCAGCATTCCTCTGCAGTCCAGTGTGGCTGAGAAGCCAAAGCATGTTTCCATGTTGGTGCTTTTGGTTTTTTCCCCATTTGGCAACCTTGCAGAGGTTGGGTCTCTACCACAATTTGGGAACATGATTAAAACATGGCTTGATCCCATTTGCACTCTGTAAGTGAGGCATGTTTCAAGGAACTGGCAGGTTGTCCTGAGGTCGTGCAACACAGACCATACTCAGTGTCAACGATTCTCTTATGTCTTCCATATGATATTCAGGATTAGAGGGATACAATGAATGTTAATGATTGAGTTTAAATCATTTCCAAAACTTTCTGAGGAAGCTTGCAAAGCAGTATCATGAGATTCCCAGCCAATAATTTATTTTTTTAAATGTCACTCATTAAGAATTCAGGAGGAATAGAACTGAACAAGGTTTTTACTTCTTAAAAATAATTATTTAATTACTCATAGCACTCACTTGCAGTCAGTTTCTTGATTTCCCTCTGGTTTAAAGAGCTTGTTAGATTTTGTGTGGTACTTTTTTTAGGCATGATGAGTTATGCAGCTATTTTAAGTTAAGTGGGAACTGTGTTTTCTGAAATTGTTCTGATCTTCCCGTTTAAAAATTAATGAATTCCAAAATAAATTATTGCCAAAAATTTAAGTATTAGAAACCCTGCTGTGTATAATTTATGAGCAACTTAATGATTTACATATTTAAGAAAAAGAGAATACAAGTTAACACGAGGGAAACCTCCCTCCAATATCAATTATTTAAAATGATCAGTGGATATTCTGGATGATGTCACATGCATGCCCTACCTGTGTGGAGCAGGACTTTTGGAAGCAGATGTTATTTAAGTGCACATTATCTCAGAGGCTGTTGGTAAGGCTGGTAGGAGGTACATAGTTCTTTTAGGCTGTTTCCTGTGGTGGCAGCACTGCTTTTGGGAGCTTCCATCTGTATGCAGGTACTCACCCTGCCCTCTTTGAGGCAGCTGTGCCCATGCAACTGTGAGCAGGAGGGCAGGGCTGCACTCTAATCTGCATCACTTTTAGGGCTTTTTAAGTGCCCTCCTAGACTAGTGAAGCTAGGCCAGAGTGGCTTCACTGATGCACAGCCCCATAAAAGCTTGCTTCTCTACGACTAAGTAGGTGATAAATTGATGTGTTCTTGAACATTCACTGGGAAATGGGCTGGAACTTCTTAAATAATGGTGAAGACCTGGGGGAGGGTGTGTTGACTGGAGAAATAAAATTATGTTGACCTACATACTAAGTCATATAGGTGCTGCTGGAAATGCAAATAGGAATTTGAAGACCATGGTCTCTCCAGTGGAGCGCTCAAGAAAAAGTGTTCTGTTTCTTAAACATGTGGCTGTATGAAAAACAACATTACGTTCACAGACATGGAGTCATAGAATGATTTATGTTGGAAAAAGCTGTAAAGATCATGGAGTCCAACTGCCAAGTCCACCACTAAACCATGTCACTAAGAGCCACATCTATATGACTTTTAAATACCTCCAAGGCATGGTGAATCCACCACTTCCCTGGGCAGCCTCTTCCAATGCTTGACAACCCTCTCTGGGAAGAATTTTTTTCTGATACGCTATCTAAACCTGCCCTGGCACAACCTGAGGCTGTTTCCTTTTCTATTGCTTGTTGCTTGGGAGAAGAGACTGACCCCCAGCTACAGTCTCCTTTCAGGTAGCTGTAGACAGCAAGAAAGTTCCCCAGCAAGCTTTATTTTGTCCAGGCTAAATAACCCTGGCTCCAGCAGCTGCTCCTTGTAAGAGCTTTGCTCCAGACCCTTCACCAGCTTCATTGCCCATTTTTTTAAAAAAAACCTTTGAATGGCATAACAGAACACCCATATTTGGAATCTAAATGAAAAACTATACTCTGATACCCAAGTTGAAAACCTACTCCTGTGCGCTTACCTAAACATCACTGCTGAGGAAGCAATTCTAGAAAGCCTAAGGTGAAAGACCAGCCCTAAGTGCTGCTGTACTGTAAACAATGATTGCTGGCATTTGTGGATTTTCCTCTCCCTTTCTTATCAAAACTATTAAGTCACACATGCTCCTTGCAAGTCACTGCTTTTTTTTTCCCCTTGTTGCTGTTGTCCCAGCAACAGAAATATGGGGTGTGTGCAGCTTTCCATCAGTGTAAGCAGCCACAGTGAACTGAAGTACTGATGACTAATTCATACACAAATCACTCTGTGTTTTCCAAATGCATGATCAGGTGGTTGCAGCTTTGGAGAGAATGAACAATTTGAAGGAGTTTATATCTAACATGACTGGATATGTGTTTTTGTATTCTCTAAATATTTCATTAAAGCAAACTAATTTTGTTACAGAAAAAGGCGTAGTCAGCCTTTCTCCAAATGGAATTTTTCAAAAACTGAGTGTATGAGAATCAAACTGAGGCCTGGTTAAAAGGTTTAAACTTGATTTCTATGCAGTTTTAGAACAAAGCTAATACTAAACATGTATACCAAATTTCTAGTGTAGAACTTAGCTCTGTTTTCTGTGCTTTGGGTATCAGAATTAAAAGAAATCTGCCCCACACCTGCCCCAGCAAGGGCCTGTCTTTTCGTGGGCCCTTTGTTTTCCATGTTGGCTGGTGTGGTTTTATATGATTTTCTGGGATCTTGCTCCTACACACTGCAGGGATTCAGGAAGGAGCAGTGAGGGACAGTCTTTTGACATTAGATGTGAAAGATTGAACTAATTTGTGTGGGGCACACACATATTGGCAGTACCTGCTTATATTTATAGTGTTTCTACTGAATATTTTATTAGCATAATAAGTTCTAACTATAGCATATTAAAAGCAGTTAGTTTGAAAATAAAGTTTTCCTTTTAATTTATAAATATATTAACATCAATGCTAAAGAGAACCAAGCATCTAGTCTTGGTTTCAGATCTCTAATCTGAAATCCAGGAAGTTTACTGAGTGGTAAAAACTGGTTGCAAACAGGATTCTCTTGTCTTCATTGTTACCTCCTTTAATTTCCTTTTGATTTAAATAGTCAGGAGCAGAAGTATTTTTGATAATCAAGAAAATACTACTTTGCATTTGTGGATTCATCAGCCTCCAGATGGTGAAGGAGAGGAGAAAACTGAAAATCTCTAATGATGCAGAGTGCATATGCTTCAGAGCAAGCAAAGTCAGCATGGACAGTCTGGAAAAGAAACACAGAAGCAGGGAAGAAGATATACAGGACAATAGCTAGAATTAGTTCAGCATTGCTTACTGCAATGGACTACTGAATTGTCTACAACTTGAAAATGCTGTAAGATACTCAGTTTTTATAAATTTGGTAGTAATTTTCAGCTTTACCACTGCACGTGGCAAAATTCTTGAATTTTAATAGCTTTAAATGACCACCTTTTCAATTCTGAGTTTGTTCCCTTGTGTCTGAATTCTTCCCCTCCTCTGGCAGCTGCTTGCCCAGCCTGGTGGATGCAATGCCCTCCCTCCCCTTGCTGCCTGCCCTGCCCCAAGCCCGGGATGCCCAGGAAACACCTGCAAAGCCCTGATGCTGCTGGGCTCTTTCTGCTCACTAATGGGGCTAAAAATAGCAGCTGCTGGGGGTGATTTCAGCACAGCCACGTTTGCAGGCTCTTTTCAGAGTCTAGCCCATGAATATCTCCTGTAACTAATGGCTGCATCAATATTCTAGATCAAAACACAAAAGGGTTTTTAGCCAGTGATTCTAAATTGCTTGTTAGCTAATAAAGGATTAGAGGTTTTTAACATTGATCTCTCTTCTCCAGTGCCACCAACTGTACTTTTCATCTTTCATTTGAGTAGATGTCAAATTATTTCTTTCTGTGTGTGTGTATGTGCATGTTTATGTATATCAAATTTTTTCAGTCAGAAAGATAGATTTATTGTGAGAGCTATTCTGGTAATGTGTTTTCAGCTTCCCTGTACACATTTGATAGGATTTAGGTTTGGGGGGTTTTTTGGTTGGTTTTTTGGGGGTGTGGGGGGATTGTTGAGGGTTTTTTGGTGTTTGTTTGTTTTTTTTCCCAGAAAATGTAGGGAAATTTTTTAATACTGAATAAAATACAGCAGCATAAAAATTCTTTTGTTTGTGTAAATTATGCAAGATGTATGTCACAAGCCATAATGTCATTATCTCTACTGCTGTTTTCTTTGTATTCCATTAAAAAGATTCCTTTCTCATGCACCTACATTGAAACTTCAGTTGTGTAGTACGTTGGATAGGCTAAAGTGCTGTCCCATATGCAGAGGGCCACACAATATGCTGTGGCTGTAAGGTCAAGGCATTGCAGTCTCACACCACTTAAGCAGGGCTCCCCTTTCTGCTGCCTACAGGAATCTCAGCCATGGGCAGTGTAGGCAGTGGTGTCCCCATTCTGTTATGCTGGTGTTTCCCCATTAAATGTAATTTGACAGCTACAAGCTTTAGGGGGTAAAATTTTAAATTATAAATCAACACCTATATAATATTAAATACATACATAACCTCGATGTTGTCCCAGTTGACTAATGATATTTTTACTTTCTGCTGTTGGTGTGGTAGACAAGTCTCTGGCTTTTTGGAGTCGGAAGAAATTGCCTCTCTTTGTAGTTCAAGGTTTAATTCAATCCATGTTTGTTTGTTGCCTCTGTACTTCAGGAAGGAGTATTTTAATTAACTGTATTTGCCAGTGCAGTAAAATCCTGTTGGGGAGACGGCCCAGCAGCCTCTCCAGTGTTGTGTCAGAGAACAGGTCTGTGCTGCCATGTGGATGCAGTCCAGTGTTTTCTGCCCTCGAGTGCTGTGCAGACCCAGGACCACCTCCTGTCTGGCAAAGGCCCAGAAACAACTGCCAGCACAGAAAACACAAGGAAATACCCTAACTGGAGAGAGACTATCTAAAGGCATGCGGAAGGAATTTGCATTACCAGCAGAAGGAGAAAAATCTCATGTGAACACTTTGGGCTTCTAGTTTTCTAAAAGGATATAGATGAAAGGTTGTGCAGTGCATTTTTAAGGCCTCCAGGCAATTACTTAGATATCAGAGTAAAGCTTATAATTGGGGTATGGGGAGGATGAAAGGACAGAGTTAGGAAAAATTTGATTTATAATATTAAATGATTGCATAATAATCCTTTTGCATTAAATTAATAACAAATGTACTCAAGCTATGCATTATCTGTATATCTGTGCTTTTAACTGTAATGTATTTTTTCCATTGCCATGTATTTACAAGTTCACTTGCTAAGGGTGAGTTTTGAATAAGTAATTGTGTTTATAAAGTTTTCTGTAAGAAGATGCAAATTTGTCATCTGATGCTTGAAACTTGCCAGAAGGACCCTTTCCCTTTAGGGAATATTTTACTTTGACTCCTAATCATATCGAGACCATTGCAAACAGCTAAGCACAAGGTGTCCTTGGAAAATGAGGTTTTTTAATAACTATTTTCCCCACAAAGCTAGGCAATGTGAACAGATTCTTTCTTTAAATGGCAGTGGTTTTCAGCACTAAATCTGGATCTTGGTAAGTCCCTTAGCAAAATTTGTGTTGGTATTTCAGAGAACATTTTTGGACTCTTTTCTTAAACTCTTCTTCTGTTTGGGAAGTGATGATCTCGGTAACCCTTCATCTGATGGCTGACTGGATACAGAGAGTGAGAACCATCTCATGCATAAAGTTGGTCCTGTCAAAACATATGCATACCCATGGAGAAAAATGACTTAAAGTTCAAGTTATTGTTGACTCTCCTGTAAAACTGGGCAAACCAGGTGTCTGCTTTGTTACTTTGGTTTCTCTGTGAACACTCAGAAATATTTGTGATAATAAATTGTTGTTGATAGTGGGCTGAACTGTTAGGTGAAGTCTTGGCACTTCTTTGCCAAAGAATGTGCACTAAAAGCACAGCAGTCTTTTTTGTGGAAGTGAAATTGAACTTGTCAGGGGTGATGGAGCAATCACTTCCCTGCCCTGATGCTCAAGCATAGGGGCTGCACCCTCTGCAGTCTTCTGTGGATGTCGCTGAATCTTTGTTGAGTATAAAGCATTTTGTAGAAAAATCTTCTGAGGAAGAAAGAAAATTGCTTTTCCTCTGATTTCCTTAAACATTTTCGTCTTGGTGTCTAAACATTTGAGTGTGTCAACAGTAAAGGCTTTGCAAATGACAGTGGCATGATGCTGTAGGAGGAAGCTCCCTGCATTCATGAAATGCTGTCTCTATTAGCTGTCCTCAGGATGCTGGTTAGAAATTTTTCCATGTACTTTCTTCTTTGTTCTGGATTAGTTATACATACACACCCCTACCATCTATGTAACTTCAGAAGCTCTCAAAAGTTGGACATAGGAACCTGACTGAGTGAGAACTAAAGCTGTTAGCCCAGCTTTGAAAGTTATGGGTGGACTGTGCTAAAGTCTGCTTTTTTAAGTGCTTTTCTCAGGAAATGAAAATCAGTAAGGATGTTCATTGCAGAGGGGTGGGAACTGGCTAGTGTGTTTTAACAAGCTGGAGCCTTGCAATTATTTTTTTTTTTAATTATGGTTTGATATAATCTTAAATAATTGCATTGGACTTGCTTGGCATTTGGGTACAAGGGCCATTAGAAAGATGATCCTACCTTGTTTGAATTCAGGGGACTGTGGGGATTGAGGAAGCTTATTAAGAGATTTTCATTTTCACTGTTATCTTCTCATTGTCTGGACAGTTCTACTGTGTATGGGGACTTCAAGAACATGCATCTCACTTTGCATTAGTCGAGGTGATTCCTCGGATGCTGCACAACAGCGCATTGTGGGTCCAGACTGAGTGGAAAAGAACTACTTGAACATGTCATTGCTCAGTGTACATTAGATAAGCAGGCCTTGGGTGCATAGTGTTAGGCTGAATTACAGCAGGGACTTACTCAGCACTGTTGCTTTCTGCTCATGCTTTCTGCTAATGACGTTAAACACCGTTTGGTCTTAGCTGGGTGCATCTGCATTAACATCAATGCATTCTCTTTTTGTAGGAGCAGCTTACTGCCAGTTCATGGACATGTTGTTCCCAGGGTGCATTAGCTTGAAGAAAGTAAAGTTTCAAGCAAAGCTGGAGCACGAGTACATTCACAACTTCAAACTTCTGCAGGCATCATTTAAAAGAATGAATGTGGATAAGGTAGGCATTGTGTATTTGTATTTCTATCACTGCATGTTTCAAAAGTTACATAAATCGTGTAAAATTAATAAATAGGGGAAACAAACTTCAAAATACTTGAAAATGCACTTCTTCAGCTTTTGGATGGAGAATTGGAATTGCAAATGGTGTATGTTGATGTTCTTGACCTTTCATCATCTGAAAAGGGTATTTGGGCGTAAAGAAAGAAGTTTGGCATTTGGCTCCATTTAGGTACAAATTGAAAATAGAGTCCACATGTCTGCTGAGAAGTTGTGCCATCTAACTCATTACATCTAATATCAGAGACCCTTTGAAAAAACACCATGTGGTGGAAATTCCTTGTCATCAGTGAATCTTAATTTTTTGATAAGTGAAATTATTGTTGACCTGAATTTCCAACAAAACAACTTAAAAATATGCTGTTCTTATAAGTATTCCATGGTTTTTGTCCAAAGCAGGGTTTGAGGAATTTAAATTATTCAAAAGCTGGAATAATTTACCCTGTGATTTAATAGATTGGGTAGCACATGTGATCTGGTAAAGCTAAGAATGGAAGCCTCTGAGAAAATGCTTGTTCAGTCTCAAGGTATTTGGTTTATACTTGAATGTGAGAATTTGACAGACTCACCAATATAAATTACTGTGTTGATAAAAATGGATAATGGAAGTTATGTCATCATGCTTATAGTTTTACACTGATGCACTACCTGTTTACCCTTTTAAGGTTCTGCCCTGGCTTCTAGTGTTGCCTTATTCTGAAATTTAAACAGTCTTAACACACAGTCCCTTAAGACTTCTATGAAGCACTGGAAAACCCTCATTGTTTCATGAAATGTTATGGATACTTGTATTTACAGTGTGATTTGCTAGTGAAACATTGCAAAGACTTATGTAGTGAACATTGTCAGTTTTCCTATAGAGAGCAAGTTTACCATGCCTTTTTAATGTAGAGTTAAGGTACAAGTGGAACAACCTGAAAAGACATGCTAAATGCAATGTCAGTTCTTGCAGAAGCGTCACAGATTTATAAAATGCTGTACAGTTGGCTTAATCCTGAAGAAGAAATGAAAACCCTTTTCCAGCTGAAAATTCATAACATTCGAGAGGCATTAAGGTCCACCTAACTTGGCTGTTTAATCAGCAGCATGAATTAAGCAAAGCAGGGCTGCTCTTCTGCAGTTGTAGTCCCTGTCTGCCTACAGTGTCTGGAAGCCTTGAATACTGTAATGTTGGCTGAAGACACCTTTTGGAGGTTTCATGTCGGTGAAAAATTTCTAAGATATTGATATGGAGACATTCTTATTGCCTTTCCTTTGTTTTGCTAGAACTTTATAAGGCATTTAAGTCAATTTCTGCATGTCCACAAACTGTTCTATGTATAGCTATATGTGGAACAGAAAAAAATTACAAGGTTAAAACCTCGGGGTTGGTTCATATGATGCCCATGTGCTACCAAAATGTGGGTTGGTTTGAACTTTAGCATGTCTTGGAAAAGCTGCTGGGTTTTGTAGTTCAAACAGTAGGACAGAGAGCAAGAAACATCTGTCTGGAGTTTTTGAAGAATTGTTTGTTTCTAGTACGTCAAACTATACCATGTCCATTAAAACCAGAAATCCCTAGTTGGCTGAATATAGTGTTACTCCCAGAACAGTGTCATTCATCATGGGATGTACCCATGGGATGTAAGAGAGTACCTCTGTGGAACAAAAGCTATAAAGGCATACATAAACCTACTGTATCACTACTTCAAAGGCTGGGTCTCAATGGGTTTTGTTTTCATTTTTTTAAGAGCGCTTGCAAATTGACCCTTTCTTTTAGGGACAAAACAATGACAGAGGTTTATTTGTTGATGTAATTAGTAGATTTTTTTTCAAGTAAGTATGTATATGTAATTTTTATATTTAAAAACAGCAGTGATGTAATATTGGATATTAATATCTTCTTCCTTTTAGGTAATTCCTGTGGAAAAACTGGTCAAAGGGCGCTTCCAAGACAACTTAGATTTCATCCAATGGTTTAAGAAGTTCTTTGATGCTAACTATGATGGGAAGGAGTATGATCCTGTGGAAGCTCGACAAGGCCAAGATGCTCTTCCTCCACCAGATCCTGGTGAACAGATCTTTAACCTGCCCAAAAAGTCTCACCATGCAAACTCTCCAACTGCAGGTATTCTGTGTCTTAAAGAATTCCATTTCTCTCTCTGAAGACAATTATAAACTGTGGTTCACTTTGCTTAAATACTGGTTTAAAATTATTTCCTTGGGTGGTTGTGCCATTCTTTTTACCTCATCATAGACTTAGCATCCTGAGACAGCAGAAAGTTAACAACTTGTGTGCTCCAGTTTGGCCCAGCCCTACTGAGCATAGGGTCTCCTCCACTGAACCCCCTCCATATAAATGACATGGACTCTGGTAATGTTTGGTGGTGGAGACAAAGGCTTTTAACTATCTTGTTGCTGAATGTGGTATGTGCAAGTCTATTCAAGAACATTAAATGGAGTGTGTTCCTCTTTCACACCTCCACTTTTATAGGAAAATGCTTGCAGAGGCTGATATATTTTTAAATTTTTATGGTGAGTAAAATGTTTCCAAATCTTAAGGGCTGACCAGAAAAAGAAAAATAAAGTTATTTTTGGCTCTATGTATGCTTATTGTTTGGGTATGCTAGTCCTCCTAACTGAAAAACATATAGCTTTTGCTCTTTCACAAAGATGCCTCAAAGATACCTATTTATTTTGTGCTTGTATTGGGTTTTGCTAGAATAGAGATAATGCTTCAGAGGAGATTGGTGCTAAACTCTGAATTTAAAACAAACAGTGTTGATAAGGCATGGATGTTTTAATTATTGCTAATTAGTGTTTACAGAGTCCAGGCTTTTTCAGTTTCTCACATTGCCTTGCCAAGCAAGCAGGCTGGGGGTGCCCAAGAAATTTGGAGGCGACACAGCCAGGACACAGCTGACCCCAATAGACTGAATAGATAATCCATTCCACAAGGCATTGTGCTTAGCCAGAAAAGCTGGGGGAATAAGGAGAAGGGTGGGGAGGGATGTTCAGAGTTACAGCATTTATCTTGCCAAATCACCATTATGGGTGATGGAGTCTGGCTTTCCTGGAGATGGCTTAATTCCTGACTGCCCATGGGATGTGAATGAATTGTTTGCATGGCTTTTGTTTTGCCTATTAAACTGTCTTTATCTCAACCCATGAATTTACTCACTTTTCCCCTTCTGAGTTTCTCCCTCATCTCACTGCAGGGCACAATGAGCAATCAGCTGCTGGTGTAAAACCACAGCAGTGTTTCTGGAACAGGCCAAAGGACTAAACCTGATCTTTGGTGTTTATGTACTGTGGGTATGACTAAATCACTAAGGAGATGCTGGTTTTGTTAACTGAGAATTAATTGAACAGGAGAGCTGCTAACATTTAAGAAAGAAAATAGTCACTAAAAAAGTGTTACTGGACGTAGGTTTGTGCATATGGAAATACACATGCACACACACCTAATTTCTTGATTGGTTTGTCCTGGGTTTATGCCTACCCATTCCTCAAATAAGGATTAATATTCAGTTGATTTTGAATCTGTGACCTGTCCTCTCATGGGCTCAGATATGCACCAGTACTCACAAAAGCAGGGGCGGGTGTGAAGCATGAAGCACCCTCACTTTCAGGCTGCCCTGTGCTGTGGAATCCTACCCAGATTTCAGTGTTCTGCTCTGATCACTTCTGACGTCAGAGTGGGGCATACTTGGCCAGCTGCCTTCAGCTCATTAGTGCTTCCAGGAAATAGGGCACCTAATAGCAGGACAGCGCTACTCTGGGCTTCTAAAGCTTGTTTACATCTTTATTTTGCACCGTCTTATGCCTGAACGTCTGAATTTCAGGGCCTGGCATGCTCCAGTTTCCCATGTGATGTCTTGCTGGAAACAGAAAACCCAAGCGCTTATGTCAAGATGTTGTCCAATTCAGAAATTGGAAAAGACACTTTTATTAAACACAGACTTTACTGCGCTTGTTAATTCTGCTTACAGATGGTCTGCTCTTCCCGAAGTCACAAATATGTCATCCAAATTAAAGCTGTGGAGGTGACAATCCTACAAAAATTGAATAGCTACTAGAGTAGAAACAGCCAGCTGATATGGAGGATAATGCAGTAATGTCTTGTTGTGTTGTTGGTTGTATGAAGAACATGTCCTGTGCCTTCCCAGCCTTTAGATGGGATTATACAACTGAGATAGTGTGATGAGTCTTGAGAAGATCCTGTAGCTGTGAGAGTTAGCTTTTTCATGGAAAACTTCCTTCATTATTAACTTAAATATTGTCCAGAAGTATGACAGGCAGGACACTAGTTTAATTTCTGAGCTGAGGATGGTGGGGTACAGACATTACATGATGCTGGGTGAAATGAGAGTTCCAGCTTTTCTTGCTGCTTGTGTTTCAGAACAGAACTAATTCAGTTAGGTGTCAGTCATTCCATGGTTTTACTGAATTCTGGGTGAGCACATTGTTGTGGCACTGATGTATGGTGCCTTTGTGCCTCGCCTCACCCCATTACAAAACCTGCACGTTGGCAGGAATGGGAGCCCTTGCTGATGCTCTAAGAGGAGTTCTGTATGCATCTGCAAATTTGTGTGTGCCTCATCTGCTCTTTGGGAGTAAATTGGCATGATGCAGCAGCAAGTTCTGGGCAGCTGGGAAATTACCATGAAATATGTGCTTCTGTACCTCTGTCTTCCACACTTAGCTGGAAGTGGAGTATTCATTACAGCTGCTATAGGAACCATAATATAGAACCAGGATATTGTTGGCCTTCTGGGCTGCAAGAGCACATTGCTGGGTCATGCCGAGCTTCTCATAAGCCAACACCCCCATGTCTTTCTCAGGGCTGCTCTCAATCCATTCTCCACCCAGCCTGTATTTGTGCTTGGGATTGCCCTGACCCAAGTGCAGGACTTTGCACTCGTTCATGTTGAACTTCATGTTTGCACAGACCAACCTCTCAAACCTGTCCATGTCCCTCTGGATGGCACTCCTTCCCTGCAGCGTGCTGACCACACCACACAGCTTGGTGCCATTATTAATTTGTGTGATTTGCTCTATGTTAACAATGAAGTTTTGAAGCTTTAATACTGCCTAGTCAGTTCTTTAACAAAACAAAAGGAAGCACTAGTAAGAAAAAATAAAGAACTGAAAAGATCTTTCAGCATAATCTGAAAGTTTTTAAACAACATGCAGTGGACATACCTAAATGTACACATCTATTGTTTGGTGTCAGGAGCAAGCAGATATATGGGTACTCATTCGTGTTTGGGGGTTTGGCAGGCTTTAAATATGCCTATTCTAAATTGATTAGATATATGTATTTCTAAAGGAATAATTGACTTTAGCTACTAGCAGTTTCATAGGCATTTCAGGTGATTCTTGTTGCTCCACGGAGTAACTGTTCCAGTGCCCTTTGACAGAGTTTTGGGCTTGAGTAATTTAGGAGATGATTGTTGACTATTCATAACTGCTTTATAACACTGTTCTAACAATGTATTTTCAGAGGTAGACTAAGATACATGTCCTTGAGTTAACAAGTGGTCCTTGAGTTAAAAAGTGGTCAGATCCTTAAAGGTTGCTTTGAAAACTTACCCAGAAAGGTACTGGCATGAATTAAAATAATTTTGGATATTTTAATCAGACTCTAAAGGTTGACAGGATGCCTGGTATCAGGTAGCTGCTAAATGGGTAATGTACCTGTAAATGGGTATTAACCTGTATCTCTATAAATGCACAATGTGGTCTTTATTTAATTTGAAAAGTAAACACTTTTAAAACAACCCAAAACTCAAGAAATCTAAAAATGCACTGGTTTTTGTGTTAGTTGGTGAGCAGGCCAGCAGCCATAGCCCTCCCCATTCCGAAGGTGATCCTACTGGGGAGTCAGTGCGGGTCACGGATAATGCAGCTCGGAAATGGAAGCATAAATAGGTCCCTACAACTAATCTGCTGTGCCACCCTCGTGCTGCCTTGTCCCTTCCTTCAGAGACAGCTGATTTGTGGCCGAGCTGATGCTGGTGCCATGGGTGGATGGGTTTGGTAACATGCCACAGTCTGCTTCTAGAAACAGTAGGAGCAGCAAGGTTTCACCAGGTGAATGCAGCTCTCCAGTAGGGAGATGAGGGTCTTTTCCTCCTTCAAGGAGCAGTACAGACCACCACAGGTTCTCTGGCAGCAGCACCACAGCTGCTTTTAGATCTAATGCCATCTGCCAGCCCTGAGCCAACTTTCAATCTCCTCCAGCCTCTACTCTTCTCTAATGCAGTGGTAAACAGCCTACAGATGCAGAGTCAAAATTGTGGTACAGGATTAAAATATTAGGGCACTGTTGTTTGTGCCAGTTCTAATGCTCCCTGCGGGAAATAGCGGAAAAGGCTTCATCTGATCCAAATTGAAAATAGGGATCAGGTTGTCAGGATTTTAGCTTAGTGTCTTATGTAAGAATTCCTGTGTGTCAGAGCAAATCTCCATGGAGCACTCTCTAGTGTATGGGTGTAGGGTGTCAAAAATACATGGGTATAAGACAGCTTAATAAAATTAATTATTTACATGGAAGCTGAAAATGTGAGAGGTTCTTAGATCTGAAGGCTGTTAGATTTTTTTTAGTTTGAAATATTCAGTGAGAGCAGGATGACTAAAGCAGAGCTGGAAAATACTGGAGGATCACATGAGGGCTAAAAATACTCACGCTATGACAGGGAAAATAACCAGGGCAGAATGAACTGTTTGTGCATGAATGCATTATATATAATGTGCCATCGAAAAGCCAATTGCACCAGAGAAATACTGATTTTCTGTAGGGAAATGGTATATCCTGCTGTGACAGATGTGCTGTAAATTAATTTTGAGGGATAAAAATAGTCAGCGAGACCAGTCTTTATTTTAGCAGCTGGTGATACAATTAGAACTCTTGGGAGACTAGAAAACTCCTAATGCTTTTTTTTTTCACTTTGGCTTTCCACTAAGACTTGCTACCTTTTTTCCCAGTGGCAGGCAGTAGGTGTTGGCAATGACAATCTCTGCTCACAGTGGTGCAGTGCTCCAGGACAGCGTGGCAGAGCTAGAGATGGAAAGAGCTGCAGGGTGACAGAGTGTTTTCATCCCTAGTTCATACAAGGCCAAGGAATTGTACTAACCGAGGGGAACAGCATGTGCAGTGACAGTGCCGGCTGGGAGGTAAAGTGGCTCTGCTGTGATAGGCACACATCTCCCCTGCCAGCAGGAGGAGAATTTAATTTTTAAACCCACTGAGATAGAGAATTTAGACCAGGAAGCAATGAGCTTGCAGTGCAGGAGCCAGGGCTTTTTTTCTAGAGAGATGATTGTGTTTGGAAAAGCCGTGGTGAAAATGGCCACCTTAATTTTCAATGTACCGTGGGTGTGGTTTGAGTGTCTGTGTTGCACAAATGTTTGCACATTCCTTCATTTTCCAACATGCAGATTTTTTTTCAGATTTTCCTTTTGAGTTTGCTTTCTCCTTATAGCTAAGTAGACAGTGAGATTTTAGAAAATGCAGGTTTTTAAGAGCACTTGAAATTTTAAATTGTGTTCTTCTGTTAAGCTTGTGGAATGGTTTCATGCACTGAAGATAAATGTTTGCATACTTAAATATGTTTCTAGAGCAAATAGAGGTTTCAGTTGAGAAGTAGTAGTTGTTGATTATTTTAAATAATAAATAAATATTGGTTATTTTCAATCTAGAGTATAGTCTTCATTTATAATGGAGGAAAGGCTTTGGTTAGCTCCCTTCTATCAAATCTTGTATTAAAGACAAACTGAGACAGTCATACCATCAGTAAAACTTTTTCATTTGACAAGTGGCCTCCATTGGAATATCTTACTCAGATGGCTCTCTTAAAATTGTGAAAGTTTCAAGTACTCATACACACTTCTCTTTGCCAGCTGTCTGGCAGAGAGGATGAATGCAGAGCTCACCAGACTGTACTGGACCAGCAGCAGTGAAGGTTTGGGGAGCTGAGAGGACAGAAGGGTCCTGCCAGCCAGGGGAAGGTAGTACCACAAAATTATTAGGACAGCTGCACCGCAGTGTGTTGGGATTCAGAAAGTCAAGTCAGATTTTGTCTGAGGTCACTTAATTCCCATTAAGTATCATTTGTCATCGCTTATTTCATAAAGTGTCCCTGAATTGAGCATTTTCTTGTGTGCTGGTGTAGCTACAATAATAAGAGTGAGTGAATATTAATTAATCTACTGTTCTTGCTCTCTTGGTTGAAGTGGATGGAGAGTTTTGCTTTAGCTTGTGAAGAAATTATTGTGGCCTCTTGTTGGGTTTGGTTTTTCTCCTGTGGCATGAGTCAGGAATATTCATTTTATGAAATCCTTTAATTTGACTAAAATAGACTGTGAGTGATTCCCAAATTCCACTGAAGCAGTGGTTGCGTGGGTTCAGCCAAGTCTTTTGCTTGCCCAGGGCTTCCATTGCTCTCCACACTCTCCTCATGCACATCCACACTATATTCATGCACATTTTTTCTTGAAATTTTGCATAAATATTTAACAGCATACTAATTACTCATATAGCTTCAAGGAAGATTTCTCTCTAAATGTTAAGTAGGTCTCTTGTCTACAAGACTGTGCCTGTGATGTAAAGAAAACTGGAATTTGCAGCCTAGCTTTTGTGTACCCAAATCTGCAGAGTGGCAACATCCACTGTTTTATGTTGCAGAAGTTTGCATCTGTTTGTAGAACTTAGGTATTTAGCAAAAAGTATAGTGAAGCTGAAACTGCATGGGATACATTTAATTATGGGGGACTGACTAGTAATTGTTTCTGGAGTACCACAGATGGGAACCTCTAATGCATTTCAAAGCTGGCTCATCCTAATTCAGTACAAGAACAGAAATACTGGTCTTTCAACTGTGAATTTACTTTTCGCATCTCTGCTAGTGTTATGTGGGCAGGTACAAAAAGTTATCCAGGTGCTAATAGAAGCAGCTGCAATACTGTTTACAAAAAAGTTCCAATTGGAACCCTGCATAGACCTAAAATCAGAGCATGCTGTCACAGAAGTTCTCACAGAGCAGTGAAGGTGGGAAGACATGTCTGAGATCATCCAGTCAAACTGCTCTGCTGAAAGCAGGGTGACCTTGAGCTGGTTGCCCAGGACCATATCCAGTCACACTTTGAGTATCTCCAAGGCTGGAAACCCCTCGACCTCTCTGGACAGTTTGTTCCAGTATTTGATAACTGTCAGAGTGAAGTTTTTTCTTATGTTTAAATGGAATTTCTTGTATTTCATTTTGAGCCCATTGCCTCCCATCCTTTGGGAATCACTGAACGGAGCCTGTTTCCTACCTTCTTTGCACCTTCTCTCGAGGTGTAGGTAAGATCCCCCCTGAAGCCTCTCTTCTCCAGGTTGAGCAGACATAGCTTTCTGACTTGGCTTGGATGTGTGAGGTGCTCCATTCCCTTAGTCTTTGTGGCCCTTTGTTGGATTCTCTCCAGTTCATCCATGTCTGTCCCATCCTGGGGAGCCCTGAGCTGAACCAGGCATTCCTCACCAGTGCTGACTAGAGGGAGAAAATCACCTCCCTCAGCCTGCTGATGATGCTCTTCCTAAGCAGGCTGCTGGCCTTCCTTGCTGGAAGGGTGCTTTGCTGGCTCATGCTCCACTCAGTGTCCACCAGGACCTCTAAATGCTTTTCTGCCACAGTGCTTTCCTGTCTTTTGGCTGCCAGCATGTTTTGGGGCATGGGGATGCTCCTTTCCAGGGAAGGGCCCTGCATTTCTTTTTGAACATCAGCAGTAAGCTTGAAGAGGAATTAATAATGGCAAACAGTTATGTTGCTGATTACGATGCAATTCTGTCACTGATCAGGGAAAAGGGATAACTGTTGGATACTTTTTACATAAAACATCTGTATAAAATTTTGTGCTTTCTCAGAATGTGTAAATGGGTTATGCATAAATATTTAGATGGAAGGTGTGATGTTGGAAAGAATTTAAACTGCTTTGATTATGTAGTCCCTCTGACCAATGCATTAGGAGTTATTTAATTATTGCAGTAATTAACTGCAAAACCATTGCTCAACACCAAGTCATTAAGTCTATCAAGATCTTTTGTCTCTGTTTAGGTATCTGGCTGTTTCAAGTACTTTGCATTAGTCTACCGACCAACATCCTTTAATTATTTTATGAAATCAGACTTCTGCTAGAATGGAAGCTTACTTCTGAACTGATTATAAAACTGATGCCTTAGAATAAATGTGCAGTAAAGCTTTATTTTTTTTCCTCCAGGAAATTTAAAATTAGAAATCCCTAAGCATTCTCTGTTGCAATAAAGTTCTGTCCAGCTGTTGCTGATACCTCCTAGTAACTAGATAGCTGTTTTTTATCTGTGTTACTGAAATTGGAATCTTTTGGTCATTTAAGATCTGATCCTGAGCAGTGGAGCAAAAGTTGATTTCTTTTGATTTGTCTGGACTTTATAAAGCTTAGTGACACTTTGCAGTAGAAATTCAAAAGGCTTTGTTGTATTCAAAGGAGGGCAGAATATAATGCCATGTATCAGTGCTGCAGGCACTAGGGATGAGGCTTGCTCAGCACACTCTGGGAGGGCACCTCAGCTGCAAATTAGAGAGAATACCTGGGGATCAAATGTTTGTGCCTGCTCTTTCCTTGGTTGTCTCTGTGCCAGATTTAAAGCATTTCCTTTCCAGTTGATACCCTGACCCTGCATCTCGTAGTTGTAGAATACAATAAGAAGTAAATGCTGATGCTTTGGTCATTAAATAACTTGAGACCCAACTGGAATGCTAGAGTCAAAGTGATTTTATTTCATTTGTGTGTTCTTGTTGCATATTTTAACACTAGTTTACTTCTGTTTATCTGCTCATCCAAATGAAAATTATTTTCTTGGCTTTGAGAACATTTTAGCAATCTTGCTCTAAAGCAGCTGATTTTTAGTTAGTCAAAATATGGCTGAACCTAAAAAGCTTTGAAGGCAGAATGCTAAAGTTTAGGCAATTTCGTAAAGAAAAAGAGCAGCAAAAGATCTTGGCATTTTTAACGTTTTTCAAAAAATTATTTTTTCTTTGCTGATCTAAGTGTGATGTGAAAAAAGTTTCATTCAGACACATACACAACACTGAATTTTCCTAACTTTAGCAAGCCTGTGTACTATATCTGAAATCTGCTAGAGAAGAGTTTGTGTATGCAATAGACATGGAAGTTATTGGAGTCACCAGTTTCTAAAAGAAACAAAACCAAAACAAAAAATACCAAACAAAATTTTTAAAAAACCACAACAAAACCACAAATATCCCCACCAGTATGCCTTTTTCCCCTTATCTGTCTTATATTAAAGAGCATAGAAAAGGAGGATGGCTATCTTGCACAGAAATGTTTACACATGCTAAGTGAATTATCAAGTTGTTTGTTTGTGTTCTGTTGGCTTTAGGTGACCCAGTTAATGCAGAGTTATCCATAGGGGTGGGAGGGGATGCTTGCTACAGAGGGAAGCCTGTGACTAAATCAGGAAAGCTTAAGCTTGATTAAATAACGCATTGCTGCTCTCCTTTGCCATCACCTTCCAGCTCCTCCAGTGAGCCACTGTCACAGTTCTAGGTCAGTGACACTCTGTGAGCTCCATAGTCTGGGCATATGGACAGCCCTGCAGGCTGTCTCTTCCTCTCCCTGCCTCCTTGCAGTTCCTTCCTAGAAATGGCTTTTTTTTAATACATTGGTTTTACAAATAATTGCTTTATTAAAGCATTGTCTGACACTGGGGATACATTGTGGGTATGACAATTTAGAACAATTTGTGGTGTGCCATAAATCAAGTAATCCTATGGGAGGAGCAGCTGGTGAGGTGTGGGGTAGAAGGTGGCTCTGAGAAAGCCAGGGCAAAATCCCTCTGGAACTGGTGAACAGCAAGCTCAGAGCTCAGCTGGGAGCTGGGTGCCTGCTGGATGAGGGCTGACTCCTGTGTGGCTCAGGCTTCAGAGCTGACAGCATTTGGTGGTGGAGGATGACATGGAGCCTGTCAGCACATTTGGACAAGGGTGGTTTGCTCTTTGTAGGAAACAGTGATGGACATGGGTGCAGCTGAGCAGGACCTCTGATTCACATTCCTGCTTTAACAAATCAAATTAAATAGGCCAGAGGGAGGCTGAGTTTCTGTTTTGTCTTCTTAACCAAACCAGTTTCTGTATCAGATGTCTGTCCAGTGCATCTCAGATTTATTCCTTGTTGGAGGGAATAAGGAAAAGGCTGAGTGGGAGTGCAGTGCTTGTGGGAGCTGGGGCAGGGGAAGAGCTGTGAGCCAGGCACTCTGTATGGGCTGAGTGACTCTATCAAACAGCCAGCACCAAGAGATGAAAGATGGAGAGGCAGAGCAAGCTATGGGGAGCTGGCTGGACGGTTCCTGTGAGGGCACTGCAAACCCTTTCACACACCTGTTATTCTGCTTGAGTGTTTATGTGCCAAGTCATTGTGGAAAAAGAGTATCTGTATGCACTCATTGCTTGCCATTTTTGCTGGTGAAGATGTTGCTCCATATCCTGGCAGATTCACAGCATGAGTAATTAAATAGAAATAGGAAAATCTAAGGAGATCAAAACACATCTTCTTCTCACTGTGCCCAGCTGTGAGTTCACCAAGGGATTTAATTCTGCTCTGAGTTTCACTACCTTTGTCTCAGGGGTGGTTTACATTTGAAAATGAAAAAAGCACAGAGGCAGTTTAGTTGAGTTTATTTCAGCTCTCTTTCTCCAGAGAAACTGGGGATACCTATGTATATTAAGTAATGGTCTAGGGGAACGTTTTCTTAACGGCATATTTTTTTAAGCTGAAAGCTGCTCAGATTTAAGGGAACTTTTTATTCTTGGTTTGATGTTGTTTATTGTGGTTTTAGAGTTACCTCACTCTCAGTAGCAAACTCAGATTGGTAGGAAATGTGGTTTTTCCTCTCCCAAGGCATAACAGCAGTGGAATTTCCTCTACTGTCACCTTGAAGTAAGAGAGAGGATGGATGGCTGTAAAATCAATACGTGTGTTTCAGTACCAGATTAATAGGAATGCATTTATTATAGAGATCAATCTTATTTATTGTTTACCTATTTGTTGTGTTTTTCAGGTGCTGCTAAATCCAGTCCAGCTTCTAAACCAGGATCAACACCTTCTCGCCCATCTTCAGCAAAAAAAGCTGCACCAAGCAGCTCGGCATCCAAATCAGATAAAGATTTGGAAACTCAAGTCATACAGCTCAGTGAACAGGTAAATTTGCTTTAGGCACAGAAGTAGGTGCATTCGTTGTCACAAGCAGGCATGAAATCTAATATTGTCTTTTGATGAATTATGCTCTCCAGAATTACAAAGGGACAAAAGTGGAAATAGTTCAGCTGGAAAGGAAAGAAAAAAAAAAAAAAAGAGATTTATTGTAAAAAATAATGTCTGGCAGGGATGACAAATTTTTGCCAGTATTTTTAAATTATCATCTTAGGAGTGACAGGTAATTCTTGCTGAAGCATGGTAATTTTATTAGATGTTGAAATATATCTTTTATTTCACCTGGACAGAAAAAATCCAAATAGTGTCTTTGCTCTTGTGTATTAGTAATTTGAAATAAATCATTTAAAGTGCTGCTGTGGAGAAAATAAGCCTGTTTGTCATACCAGTGTGTTAAGAGATTTGCAGTTAAAGTAAGACTAGAATGTTGTGCTCTGCTTTCTGGAAGGAAGGTGTTAAAGAAGATAACACACCATTTTAATTTAAAAATGTGATCTACCTTTCTGAGAATAGTTAGTTATATTATAAATAACGTTCTGCAATGTAATTTAAAAGGTTCAGAATTTCTGTATGTTAGGAATGTAAGGGCTTCATTTTTGTTTATGCCCTGGAGCTTTACACCATTCTCTCATTTCTGAATTGAAGGAGTGTCTGCACTGGACAAGAATAAATACCTGCATCTGGCTTAGACTGTGCTGTCAGAATGCTGTAGATGCCACTACTGTATATGAGGCCTGATCCCTGTATTTGTCCTTGGTGAGGGAAAATGGAAAGGAAAAAATTCATATTTTAGAGTTCATGGCAGCTCCATTCGGGAAGCAGTCATTATTCTAGATCAAGTATAATTTTCCACAGTTAAGGGCATTTCAGTTGCAGACTTTCATTGACCTGAACAGCAAAGATTTCATTTTGTAGGGGCACTGTTTGCAAGTTTTGATGAGTTGTACACTGAAAGGTGGTGGATGGATAACCACATCCCAGACATGGTATTCTGCAGGTTCAGGGTATCATTCTGAGCAGCAGAGAGCACAGTGGGGTCCACCAGCTTTCCAAATGGGCTCTAGATTGTTGCTGTAGCAGAAAAGTTTTTAAATGTTGCACAAGGAGTGGATGTATATATTTTTCATTGAATCTTTTTTTTTTAATCAATGTCGAGCAGAGTTCAAATGTCAGCTTAATGCAACTGAAACCGTGACATTTGTACTCAGAAGTCAGTATGTGTTTGCTTCAGGAGGAAGAGTTGGTTGGCATCTGAGTAACATAAAAATATTTGATCTTTACTGAAATAGACAGTCACTATCACATCCACTGCTAACATATTCCTCACACGTTCCATGTAAGAAAACCTCAAGCTTTATTTACAAATAACCCTGAAGGAAAACTGATTATTTCCCCCATCACTAAAGAGGAGAAGAAGAAATTTTGAGGATTTGAAAAATTGATTCTTTAGTAGCTAGTTTTTGAGAGACATCATCTAGCTAGAATGGTCTGGAAGCCTTTTTTTCTTAATGCTGACAGCATTTGGTATCTCATTTCCCACTAATGGGTACTTGAAAACCATGGCCATATTACATGAGCCAAAAAAGCTATGCTGCAAGCAGCTCTGAGCCAGGTTTTCCTGACCCCCAGTGTGAACATGCTGCAAGAGCCAAATTGTCTGGTTTTTACTACTCTGCAGCAGTTGTGGAGATGAGGGCAGCAGCCACTGTTACTGTGTTGATTATAAGTAAGAAGTGCTGAATTGTGCCTTGGATATCAGGGTCCTGTGTTGATCTAATAGTTTTTTCATCCCTTTCATGGATAGCAGCTGAGGGAGATAGAAACATCTGAACTTCCATGCAATTTGTAGCAGAGAAGTTTAATTAGTGGGGATGTCTGTACACTATGTTTTACCATAGTGTAGGTTAATGAGCTATTTGCAATAATTGTAAGCCGTCCCTAACATTTGCCAGTTAATGGCTCCCTACAATTTTAAAGTTTCTCTTAAAATCATCTTTGAACTGTGCCAGTAAATTAAACTTCAAAATTAAATTCCAAGGAGTGTCACTCTGTGCTAGAACTTGATTACCCATAGCATTAAAATAACAAAGTGGTCCCTGTTGTGTCTTTGGTCTGTGCCAACTATCTCTGTCCCCAAGAGTGTCTGAGTGCAGCTGAGGTGACAACACAAACCAGGGGCTATTGCATACAGAGAAGGGACTTTTACATATGAAGAATGTAAAAGGAACTATTAGCTATGTGCTGATATACATCTAGTTTCTGAAAACGGCATCACTGTAGCTTTTTGCCTACAGTTGGGCCTAATCTTCAGCCCTGTGAGTATTCATGCTACCAGTAAGTGCCATAAGAGAAAAGACCAGTCAGTAAGAACTGCTGCCTTTGCACCCATTAATTGGGTAGCAGAGGGGTACTTTTGGTCCAGAAGTAGAGCATGGGAGTTGATGTGAGCTGTTCCTCAAGTGTCAGCCTTTTGGCATGCTCATGGAAGGAAAAAGTAGGAGGCAGATGTGCAAAGTATCTGAAGAAATATGGATTCACATGGCACAGACAGGTAGTTGGAACTGAAGCAAAGCATATCTGGTTTGGTTATAACAATGTTTACTCTATACAGTAGTTCATTAAGTCCGTGCATATGTACACAGTTTAATGATTTTGTTTCTTTAAACAGCGTGAATGTGAGAAAATGAAAGCAGGAGAATGTCTTCATAGTATATAGGTCAGAAGGGGAGATAGTCTCAGCTATTAGCTGCCAATTTTTCATCTGAAGTTCATTGTTTTCCCAAGCTCTAGCAGGCACAGAGCAAGAGATCTGGAAGCAGTTACATTCTTATTCTGGCTGCATTCAGGCATTGCTCTCAAGTAATGTGTTGTGGCAGTTCCTAAGTATGAGGTCTTCATCTACAGACCAGAATATTATAAACTTTTGTTTCATTTTGCTATTCCTACTTTTGTAAAAAAATAGTTAATTTTAAGGTGACTGGTCATTATATCCATAATGGATTCAAACTGTCAAGGGAAGACTTGAGTGTCACACTCAGGCAGCTGGTCAGAAATAAATTAATGCATAAATGAGATGCCCTGAGATCCTGCTCTGGTAACAGGTTAGTTCTGCTGCTTAACACCTTTGAAACTGCAATCAAAGGTCAGAAAAAGGCATCCCCAGCTCAGCAGTCATGGAAAAACAAACTGAAAGGATTTAGTAGGCTATCAAAGCATTGTTTGAACTCTGCTGGTATTTTCACTAGTGAAGGAAATAAATTAACTTGCAGTAGAACTGGCAGCACAGAAGTTTCTATTAAATCATATCAGTTCACTGAAATGTAGTCTGATATGATTTAATTTATTTAGCATGTTTTATTTAGAAAATCATTTGTATAATTGCAGGCTTTAAAATGTGAATGCTAATTTGGCTGTAACTGGATGTGATTGGGGTCAGTATGTTTACTGTAGACTGCTTTATCTGTGATTATTTCTGTTGGTTTTTATTCTTCTGTCCTCCGAATTTCCGAGCCACTTAGATGTTATCCTGATTGTGTATACCCCATTAGACAGAAGTTTATATGTTATGCTCCCACAAAACTGTTCTTTTAAAATATATACATATAAAAATATATTGCAACATCTGTCATGATTTATACAAAGCCTAATCATTAACAGTTGCATTGCCCATGAATTATTTGCAGCAGTCCTAGTGGTGAAATTGAGGCTGGCAGCGTAGCTTGAAGACTCTTGTGAACAAGGTTGAAAGGAGAAAGGTACTTGGCTTTTGAGAGAATTTGTTGGTAGAAACAGCACATCAGTCAGAGCAGGTAGCCCGTGGTGCACCAGTCATGCAGCAGAGTGCTGAAACACAGGTTTGTAAAATGTGGTAAGTGAGGAGGCAGAACAGGAGAGGTGGAAAACCAGCACGGCACTACCACATTTGTAACTAGAGGACATTTAATTTCCTAACTAGACTACTTCCCTCCTCTGCTAGTTCAGTGTATTTTTAGGCAAGGAGATATTGTAGGTTTCCCAAAAGCTACACATTTATCTAGGCAAAATAATACAAGTACTGAGCTGAAAGTTTTATTAGTTACCACTACGTGACATTTCTGGCAGCCCTATTAGGAGACATGGCTTAGGTAGCCCTGATTTCTGAACTGCTGCTTTTAGCTTCAGTATAAAAAAGCATTGAGAAAATTTACCTTTAAGGATCAAGGTTAGGATGTATCCAGGGGGACTAGTGAGGGAGGCTGATTTACTGTTCTCTGTGGTGTAAGTTTCAATTTAGCACTGCAGGAAGAAAACTGGACTTCATTTTAAGCTATAAAATCAAATATGTATTTAAGATTGTTTAGCATACAAAATTTTAGACTGTGTTCTTTTGTCTGTAGTGCACCTCAAAACTGATGCATCATCTCTCGGTTTATATGCAGGTACATTCATTAAAACTTGCACTTGAAGGCGTGGAGAAGGAAAGGGATTTCTACTTTGGCAAATTAAGGGAGATTGAACTTCTCTGCCAAGAACATGGGGGAGAGAATAATGACCTTGTCAATCGGCTAATGGAAGTCCTTTATGCTTCAGATGAACACGTAAGTTGAAGCTTAATGGTTTTTATTCCAACAAAAAAAAGCTTAATTGCATAAAATTTTATTGGTATAGTATTGGGTCATATCCTGTATTTAGGCCAGCAGAACTGCAGCAGCTAGGATTCCTGTGACTCCTCCCCCAAAAGGAGGTTTGCATTTGCAATTGCAAACAACAGACTTAGCTTGGGGGGAGGATTCAGGGGGTTTGTTGCTTTTAACTGCTTCAGTGTAGGTTTTGTATTCTGGGTTTGCTGAGCTTTATCTAAAAGGGTCTGTGTCACGATTTTAAATTGATTTCATATGGTTCTGAGCCTTAGTTTTGTTCATTTCATCTTCCCCTTATGTGCATGAAGTCTTTTACTTGTGTTCTTTAGTGTGTTGAAAATCACAAAAATTCTGGCAGAGGTGCTGTTCTCTGTCTACAGCTGTGAACCTTCCCTGGCCCATGTGGCAGTGTTGGAATATGTATAGTGCAGGTTGCCAAATACATAATTATATCTACAAAGATAATGCTCTTTAGCATTTTTTATCCTGTTGCTATAGGCAAAATTCTTCCTTGTGCAAACCAAATAATCCTCTATTAGCAAAATTTCAGAAGTGTATTGTCTGCAAGATTAAGCAAGAATCTCATTGCATCTTAGACTTAATGTTGTAGACACTGAACAAAGCAAGAAGCTGCAAAGGGTGCTGGTTAAATTCCTCCGAGACATTCAGGGATAATGATTCAGTGGAGATTTAGCTGAACTACTCCCATTCATGTTAACTAAATCCCTGTATGGATTGTACTGACAATTGACCCTTCAGTCTCCAGCGGAGGAAGGCTTTGGCTCCAGAGTGTACAAGCATCAACTTAATCCCATGGCAGCACTGGGGTACCATAGGCTGTCTTACATCTGCTCCCAGAAAACTGTGGCAGCAGTAGTCAGCTGACTTAGTTTATATCAAAACTAGTGCTGAAGGAACTGCTAATTCAACATACTTTTTCTAAAAGAGGCTAATGTAGGGCCTAAATGTTTGAAAGTTAGGTGCAAGAGAACCACAGCTTTGAAGCTAACAGGTGCCACTGCTCAGATGAGAAGTGACAAGGGAAAGAGGATTTGTTCAGCAGTGCAGAGCGAGTGCTAGAGAGGAAAAGGAGGAGGAAACCATTATTTTCACAGGAATAAACAATAAGACAAATTTGCCAGGCATGTGATAACAGGGTAAAAGTGTTACATATATATAGTGGTCAGAAAAAATGTCTTCTGGATTCAAGAGCAGTGATTTATTTATAAAGCAAAGCCAGAAAAATCCCTCTTCTCCCCATACCCCTACCACATCTATCTGTCTGTTGGCTTAAATAGCAGAGTGGCTCTGCACCAAGGAATGCATTTGTTGCTTTTCCTTCTTCAGTTTTCCTTGCTGGCAGGACACATTACAAAATGTCCTACATCAGTCCATTTCCCACTGTTTTATCTGCTTCTTCCCTCCAAGCCTTTCTCTGTTGAAATCATTATCCATGCCTGCATGTGAACTACATACAACAACTGTGCTTTCTTCTAAAATGTGGTTGCTGTTGAAGACTGGGTGTGTCACTGCAGCAGGAGAGCACTGCTCCTCCAGAGAGAAGTACAGAGGCCATTCCTCACAGAATTCTTTGTTCCTTTTGGTGATCTCCTCAGCTTAACAGATGGACTGTGAATTGCTAAGGAAAGACCCAAATGCGTTAGCACTAAACCAACATATTAGCTTAGTGCTGATTCAGATCCTGCCTACTTTTTGGTTTTGGACTTTATGCTCTTATTGCCCTGCTTTGCCCTTCAAATCTGGGGATTTTTTTCTCTCTATCTCTGTAATGAATCTGGCCCGAGTTAAATTCTTTATCTTGCAGTATTTTGCAAATTAATCCCTTGGTAACAGCAGTTTGGCTTTCCTAGTCAGGCCATGAGGCTGTTAGGTGAATTGTGTGTAGAATGATTCAAAATGCAAGTATATAGTTTAGTCCCTCAAGGACTCATTCCCCAGGTGTTTGATTACTGTAGTATTGCATTGAAGAGATTTCTATCAGGTTCATGTCCTGGGGTGGGGAGTGGAGCAATTATTTTTGTCAGAATTTCAGCTTATAGTGTAGTTTCAGTTATGTCACCTCCTAAGCTTCTGTTTTGCTTAATTCAGTAAGAACTAATTTTTTAAGACTGAACAATTTATTTTTTCTTTTTAAATTTTTTTCTCTCTTTTTGCTTGATTTTGGTGAGTTTGAGCAGCAAAAGTATCAATCCAGTTGGTTTCTTCTCTTTAGAGCCTTCATTTTCTTTTCCCTGTTCTGGTTCTGCTTAAACCTCATCATTATGTCTCTGCTTCAGCAAGAGGGATATCATATCTTCTACTGTCACCTAACATTTGGCTGATCAGTCCATAGACCTTGGTAATTTTTAATCACAAATTGGTCATTTGTAATTCTACTTCTTCATCAAAAACATTCAGAGTTGCCAGAAAACAATGCTCAACAGGCTACATGTGAGTGGTGGAGAGCTGTAGCCCCTAGCTCTCAGTGTGTAAAGCACTTGGTCATGTGGTATTACACTGGAAGAGCTTCAGAGTGATGGATGAGAAGAAGCTCTGTGTCTGGTTATGAAGCCCAGAGCTGTTTAGGTCTTTGCAAAAAGCAGAAATGTAGGAAAGCTTTTGCTTTCCTACACAGGCTGTTGTGGTTCAGTTCATGTAGAAGTTGGGAGAATTGCTCATGTTGAGTATCTCAGTTGCTCTACTCAATTTCTCAGAGCAATTGCTCAAAATGCAGCTGGTTTGGTAACTTTCTGCTCTAGCAGCTTCTATATCTGCTACTACTTCTGGAAATGGCCCCCACCCTCCCCAACACCAGGTTTTCATAGTCTAACTCTTCAGTCTACAGGCAATCCAACCTGAATAGTTGGAGGCAGATGGATCTAAGGGTCAAAAGAGACCATCTCTCAATGTGGGAGACAGAGATGACCATGGTCATGTGGCTCAAGCCAGAAATAAATGCTCTAAATAAATCTCCCACTACTATCCTTATTAGGGGATGCTGTTCAATGAGATTCCACAGTCACAAAGTTATTGGACTCTAATGGTTCCCATTTCATGTATTTATACAAGCTGTACATACTTAAAAACGTGTCCCAGGTCTCAGAACAACTTCTGAGGTAGTTACATTATAAGATTCACTATTTCCATCAAAGATAAACCTGGCAAAATAGGGGCCACCACTCCTCTTCAGAGCTGTGGAGGTTTCACTCCCTGTGCTTAGAGGGGAGAGGAATGAGAGAATGAGAGGAAAGCACATACATGACCCATAAAGTCTGCACAAGTGCACTTTCTAATAGTGCATCTCATAAAATTGTGATACACAGAGCCTGTGGAACAGGTGCATTCCAGAGCAGGTCACCTCAGCACAGGAGGCTCAGGACAGATGGGGTTAAGGCAGCATTGTTCACTGCAGCTAAAGAAGCTTCAGTTTTCTCACCCTGCAGGCAGGGTCACGTTCTCCCAGCTGTCAGCTCCTCCCTGTGAACCTCCTGTTCTCTGCACATCCTGCAGCCTTGCAGCCCATCACAGGAGATGCAGATTTTAGGTAGCGCTCACAAAGCTGTTTTGACATGATGTACCTACTGTATGTAATATGGGGCATCATTTCTCCCAGAGGGCCAAAACGTGCTTAACTTCAGCTGCCCTGACTGACAGTGACTTCTACCTGAAAATGGCACTGAGTGATAGAAAGCTTGCTTTCAACTGAAATTGGGCTGTTTCTATATGTGGTAGTGACTCTTTCCATTGCATCAGCAAATGTTAGAAGCCTTATTCTGCTTTTGCCCTTAAATAAATATTTTAAGGGAATTTGCCTGTTTCATAAGCTGCTCTGGACTATTGTGGGGAAACTAAAATTATGGCCTTCCTTTTCTTTTGATTTTTGCCTCAAATTTGAAAACTTAGTAGTAGCAATCTGTTAAAGTTTGTTGTTCAAGCCACTTGCTTCTAACAAAAGTTAGGGAGCCAGGCGAGTTCTGCAGAGGTAGCCCACTGGGGATGCTGGATTTTGAATGGCAGCTCGGTGTCTTGGAAAAGTGTTTCCCTTTGGAGCTGCCTACGGCAGAGCAGTGCTAATGCAGGGCAGAGCGTACACAAGAGGGATCTCTTCAGTGAACCATGCTGTGGAAAGATGGAAAGCACTTGAGAGGAAAGCTGTAAATGCAGCTGTGCTTAATGGCAGTCCAGAAGGGATGCTCTAAAAGTCAGCCAGACTTTTTTAAGCTCAGATAACATTGAGGTCAACTCAGGATACTAGGCCTGTTGCCTTGAATTTGAAAGTTGTTCAGAACTGGTGTCATCTGCAGTGAGGATACAGCCTTTCCTTGTGTCAGGAATTCATCTTCCAGTGGGAATGTATATTCAGAGAGACAGCTTTGGATAATACTATGCAGAAAAACAATGGGAGGTGATTACCTAGTAATTAGTGCTTTTTACAGTAGCTCTATAAGTCAGTGAATATGGGGCTCTTCCCCCCAGCCTCCCCAAGAAAATGTGTTTGCAAGTCTGTGGGAATTAGTGTGTGTGTATTATTTTGGGAAAGTAATGTGCCTGACCTCAAAAAGGAGGCTGTGTTGAATTTTAAAAGCAGGTGATAGTAAAAGTGTCTTGTCCATTTAGGGATCTAGACCTTGAGAGAAGATTGTGTGAAAACTACAGCAGACAGGTTTAGAAAACCTTGGACAAGCTGAAAATGGGCAGACACCAGGATGCTGTGGTACAGCATCTAACTGTTGGTATACCACTGTCTAACTATTCAAAATGTTCGCTCACCAGAACAGATAGTGATGTTGAAAGCTGACATTTTTTCTAGGGAAATACCAGTACTGCATATGCCTCAATTAGAAGTAAAGTAAGTACATTTTAATGTAATATTATGAGATGCTCTTTTCCTCAGGTAACAGCTCACTTTGTATTTCCTTGCATGAAAATTGTTAAGTTTTATGCTACAGTGAGCACCATGGGGCAAGATTACATGAGGAATGCTTTCTGCTGAAGAGTGTTTTGGGATCTTTTTCTCCCTACAGGAGAGCCACACAGATGAGCATGAAGGCGAAGAGCAAGTCCATGAACAGCCCCAGCAGCAGGATGAGTACTGACTCACACAGCATCTCTGACAATTTTCGTTTTGTGTGAGAACTTTCTTCTGGAGAATGGAACATGTGCGGCCTCAAACTTGAAATCAGTTCACTCCCAGTCTGCCATTAACATTTATGTACCATAGTGAGTGCCAGCCAACCACTGCATTCTGTACCAATACTTTGCCAAGATGCATATGCAGACGTCTTCTTTCAGTGTATCTTCCCAAGAGGTTGTAGGGCTACATCACCTACTGTACATCACTGCAACGTCACCACTTGGCTGCTTGAGATTTGTTCTGCTCTTTAAAGATATATATATTTATTTTTTTTCTTTTTCGTCTTAAGTATGATACACTTGTAACTTGTTCTAACATATTTATATTGGCATTTTGTGTGGCAAGGAGTTCTGTACCACTAGCTGTGTCTCTCACTTTGTGGTGCTTTTGCATTTCCTAGTACATCTGCCTTGGGGCATCAATTTGGCCAAACAGTTGAAATCAAGGGATACAATGGGTGTCATGCTCAAGCCATAATGATGAGGTTGTATTGTGGAGGAAAACGCTTGTGTTGCTGACATTTATTCCTTTCCTGCCTTCACAAATGGAAGGCAGAGCATCTGTTTCACTGGGAGATTTAAACCCCTGTGTTAGGAAGCTTGTTAGAAAGCTGCATGGTATGTTTTTTGGCTGATTTCTGGAGGAACAGACATCCACTTAAGCTTTTTGAAAACCCTCCCAGTTTCCTAAGTAGTCAATAGACATTTCCCACCTTTTCTTCCTTTCTGAGGAATCCAGCCTCCAGCTGCAGCTCTACCTCCGCAGAGCTCGGTGGTGAGGGAGGAGAGAAATCTCCTTGACACAAGTGTAGCTGCAGGACACAGTTTCTACCATCATCCTTGGCTTCCTGCCTCTCAGAAAAGAAGAAAGTAGGCCAGCCATTTCTTTCCACTTTCCTTCCCCCTTCCACTGCCCCAGCCATACAAGTATAGAAGACAGAAATGTCACGAGTGCAAAGTATGGGGGCAAGCAGCAACAGCACTGGCCCCAAAACACACCCCAAACTCCCTTGTAAGTGGATGGCGGACACTTCACAGGTTTAAGGCTGCTTCCAAAGCATGGAGAGGCAGTGAGGAGTCCTCCTGGAGACAGGGCACACATCAGAAGGGGACCATCTGACTGAGGGCACAGAGCTGGTTCTGCTCTTGGCTGACCTTCCTTCTTTGAGGCCAGTGTGGTGCAGAACCATGTGTGCACTGGAGAGGTCTGCAGTTGGGAGTGTTCCCTTCCAGTCTGGTCCCATGGCCCTGTTCTAAATAATGGTATTTTATAACAGAGGTATCTTGAAGTATAAAAAGCTTTCCTTGTTCTTCTCCTACCACTGTGCATTGTAGTCTCTCTGGTTATTTAATGCCTGGTATTCTTGGTCTCTCACTTCATTTTCTGAATTCTGGTTTGTTGTGCTGATTTAGCAGGTACGTGGAAGTCCCATCCCAATTGGCATTTACTGAACAACTCCACAGCCTATTGAACAGCTAGATCATTTTAGGTGTTCATAGGCTCCTAAAGCCTTAGGTCCCCAGCTTATGCTTCCATAGAAAGGTTTTCAATGAATCAGTCCCCAGGCACACACACATGCACATGCAGTTTTCCATTCCTAATCAATCTTCTGCAGCTAAGTGGCTCTTAGTTAAATGTGAGAACCCTGCTGTTGTGCTGCGACACTGACAATATATAAAATGCAGTTGAGCACCAGAACAGGTATTTCCAGTTCCTTGATCCTCCCCCTACACAGCAGAAGAGTTTCTGGACCCTGCAGGCTGAAGTTTCCCCAGCCCTGCACCCAGTATTGACCTCACATCCTACCCAGTGATGAAATCAATCTACCGCAACCTGCAGGCCAGCGCTTTCCTCTCCCATTTCAATTGGTTACAAATAAGGTCTGGTTTATAAAATTGTGTTTTTTCCAACATAATTCTTTCCAGGAATCACCACAAATGGGGGAATTGTCATTTTTGTTGTATTTGTGTTTATTAGAACATATGTACTTATTACAATTGTCATTGTAATAAACAGTAGTTCTTCATAATACTGTTGAAGAGCAGTTACTAATTTTTTTCCAGACTCCAGAATGTCCTTTAACATTTATGGGATCTCTGAATGGGGCAAGGAGTTTGGGATCAGGCTATAAACTTAATTTCATCAGCACGTCTCTGCTTACTGGAGTTCATCCTTCTGCCAATACCTGAGCAGGTGCATGGAGAGCACTTCAAGGGAAAAACATTATTCTGAAGGTGCAAATGGTTGGGGTTGCTGAGCTCCCCAGACAGTTCATAGCCAGGCTGTTGTGCCTCTCTTCTTTTCTCTCTTTTGAAGCACATATGAAAAAAAAAAAATTAAAAAGCTGAACTTTGTTTCCTGAAAATTCCTTGTATCCTGTTTCTGATCTGAGGACCATAGCCCTCTCACTGCTTGTATCAAGGGGGGAGTGACTGATGTATGGCACCAGGGCAGTGAAATTCTTTGGGGGCACCAGAAATGTGGCTGTGCTGAGGGGAGAGCAGTGTTCTGAAAGGGGAAAGAGTTGTCCTTCCCCTCACCCCCTGTGAGTAACCCATTCTTCTGTTATGGTTTTAATATGCATTTGTAATTACCTTTACTAAATAGCACACCATAAAGCTTTGGTTATATATTAAATGTAAACTGAAAGGAATGTAAACATATGTATTGTTAATTATAAATAGATAAGTAATGGCATAATAGATACAAAAAAAAGTCTTATTCAGATGTATCAGTCATTTTACATTATCCACAAACTGTCGCATGATAGAGTAGATTTTTGTCTGGATATGTGAATAACTTGACTTGCGTTTATCTTTTTACATATTTAATAAAAAAATATATGTTAAAATCTGTCCAGCTCTAGAGACTATTCAGAACATTCTAAAATAATAATTTTCTGGATTAAATATATATTTTTGATTCATCAGGGGCTGCATATGGGAGCAGGAAGAAAAAGGCAGCTGCTTAAAAAACCCAGAAGTTCACTTATCCTGTGTGTATGGATAGCATCTGTTTCCCCAAGAGCTCAGCAATTGTATTCCCTTTTATAAATCAAAACAGAAAATGCATGTATGTATGTGCATGTAAACAGCACATTTTTCTTTATGGTAAATGCTTTAACATTTTGGAGTGCTAACTCCCTTGGATATCAGTGCAAAGCAAAACTGGCAGCAGCCAGGAGGCAAAGAGAGGTAAATAGAAAGGTACCAAAGCTTCCAGTGGGCTTCCTCGCAGTGGCCAGGTATTCAGGGATGAATCTTCAATGCAGTACCTAAAAGCTGCCTAGATTTTAGATTAAAGTATGAGGGTTTGTTGGGAGAGAAGGGGGAAAATTCATTGTAGTTCTCACAGCTCTGGTCTTTTGTAGCTGCAGTAGCTGCTGCTCAAGCACAGGAGTTCTGAGCCTTGGGTCAGGGTGTTGAAGTGACCCTGCTGTGAGCCACCAACCTGCACCCCACTGCTCCAGGCATCCCTGGGCCTCTGACACAGGAGGGGAGGATGGAGCAGGGACCAGAGGAGTCCATTTCCAACCCAGGCATTCAAACCTGGGAGTTTGCCGTTCTTGTTTAGTTGCTTTTCATAAGACCAAGAGGAAGGCATGCCCTTGGGTTAGTGCAAATCCTCTAAAACGTTAAAAAAATTATATATTTTCCATTTCAGATTGTTGAAAACTTTCTGCCATAATGTTGTGACCAAAAAAATTTATTTTTAGACTGTTAGGTCATCTACATACCTGACTTTGCAAAATAAATCTGTGACCATACAGCCCTATGAACACAAGCATTTTTCTTCCTATTCACTGAACCAGTTGCCATCTACGATAGCTAATAATTCAATATATACACTGTGCAATACATGATCTCTTTTTATACTTCTCTTTATACAGATTGTAGTGACAAATTGCTTTAAAGAGGAAAAAGTTATTTGCCGTGTTTCATATAGAAGGTGAAAAAACTGGCCAGAGATTAATGTCCTTTAAAAGTGATACTCGGTTTCTCTTTAGAAAGGTACAAGTGCAGACAGGTTGTGTAGTGCAAGTTTTATAATTTCATTTAATGAATACTTCAAAATACTCCATTCCAGTGCATCAAATTGCACTGCTTCTGTGACCCTTATTTCCAGCTGTTTCCTAAATTAGTGCAAGACAGATGGACAAGGAAGCCTGCCCACAGAGTTTCTCCAGTACGACCACATTCAATTTGGAGTTATTTTTGTTTATTGTATCCTAATTCTTTTCTCACCAGAATTTCCTCAATACTTGTGATGGAAAGGTGAAATACAAACTGCCTTCATAAAGCAGGTGAGACTTCTGTGGGAGTGTATCAGGTATTGGATGCAGTCTTCAACTTCATCAAACATTGAGACCGCTGGGTGGGTGCAGCAACATCAAACTCATCACTCCCCTTCAAATACAGTCAGAACTGCCCTTTTTGGCAAACCTCATCAAATAAAGACCCTTCAGACTTACTCCAGGGGAGTCCTTGGGTAGTTAGGGAGCACCTCTGTGGAGACCCCATGCTCCCTGAGCATCCCACAGGGTAAGGGCATGGCTGCCATACCAGAGGGGAGGAAGGCTGGGAGATGCCTCTTGTAGCTGGACTGCAGTGGTGCCAAGAGCATCCTCCCTTCCCTGCGTGGCTCTTGGCAAAACCTCTGCCTCAGCATTACAGCATGACCTGTCCCCTCTGCCTAACTCACACCTGGAGCTGCTTGGACTGTGACTCCCCTGATGTTCGTTTGGGGGTGGGACCCTCAATGTGCTTGTTTGGTAGGTGGAACATGGAGTCTTGTTCTGATATTTCTGCTTTCTGAAGAGGGGAAGATAATGTGCAGGCTTGTCCTCTGGTGCCTGTGGTAAGGGCTGCCTGGGGAAATCAGCCCTGCTGGTGGTATGGTAGGATAACTGCTGTAACAGGCAGTACCAGCTTAAGCTGAAGCTGCTCATACAACTTGCCAGTGCTCAGGTGAAAATATTAATAGGAGCTGCTGATGTAAGGGTAAATTAACTGGGGGGGGATGATCAGGCTAGTGATAAACCAACAGAAATGGTTTAAGAACTGAAAAAGATGAATTTCAGGCTCGGCTTAGCAGCTCAAAAACTGCACTTCCACCTGGCTTCTGGCAAGTGAGATGATTAAATAGTAAAAAGAGTGTGCCAGGCTGTCAATCATATCCCTCTGTGCTTACCTTGGGGAAGTGGACAGATTGTTTAATTAGTGCTTCAAGGCCACAAAGGCCCTCTGGCTAGGGCAGTGTATGAAAAGAGATGAAACTCAAATTCTTACTCCCTCCTCCAAGGCACATAGAAAACCCACGTGTATTATAGATGAAGGGAGCAATTTACATCTGCATGCAAACATGTAACGTTTAAAAACAATTTTTTCTCGTTTCTTTTTCCTGTGACATTTTCTAAAACCACAAGAATTTGCTTCAAGCACACAGGCAAATAATGACTTGTTTAGCATTTCGCACTGGTAGATGATGTTGGACTGAAACTAGTTTTGAAGAGAAATATGCGAATCTTCAAAGGTTTGCAGGCCAAATTTATTTTCAGCTGTTTACCTTTGTAGGCTATATTGTTTGTTGCTACTGAAATATAAACAAAGTGCTTGTTACTGCCTAGAAAATAAATAGAAGGGCCAGCTGCTGCTGTATTAAGCCTGTATTTCTGACAGGTCATCTGAGACTCATCTTAATGCTGAGAATGGGGAAAAAAACTGTACATTTCAAAAACACTTTACTGTACCCATAGCTTTCTGAGCTCATTCCCTTGTCTTCACACATTCATAAGAGGTGAGGAAAAGACTGAATGTGCATAAGCCTTTCAGGAGGTTGTGTGGAAGAAATGAGTTGTGAGAAAATAAATATGGCAAATGAAGCAGGCACAGATATCTGAGTGGGACAGATGTCTAGGTAGGGTTTGCATTGCTGGGGTCCCACTGGTGACTAGGCTGGGCAAAACCAGTGCTGGTTATAAACCACTAAAGATCTTGTGTATCCCAGCGTGGATTTATCCAGGACTTTGGACACAGTGGTAAGGAGGAGGAAGACAAAGTGGTAAAGAAGAGAGGTGAGTAACACAGCTTGGTAAAAAGAGTAAATACTGACAGAAGAACTGGGTAAAGTTCTCTGCTGGACAGGCATCTTCCTCTGAGATGAAGCATCTGGCTGCATAGCTCATTGTCGCAGTGGTTCAGATATCTGTACTATTCTATTCTTTGGTTATTTTAATCAGATTCATTCCAACTATTTATCACATCAGAAGAGCTGCAAATCTCCACGTCAAGTGTTACACTCTGATCGTAGTGCAGGTGTTCACTCTTGGACACGTTTCTTCAGGGAAAAGATGTAAATGTTCAAGTGCTCACTCAGCTGCCTACCCTGAAGAGAAATCACAGAGATTAGCAACCTGTTTTGGGTGTGCTTCACAATTCACTGCCTCTCCTTTCCCAGTAAGAGAGGGGAGGACCCAACCACAGTCCTCACATTCTTGAGGATTTGTGAGTACACAGGGACCTGTAAGTGTGTGAACAAGAGAGCTGTTTTCCTTACATTCCTCTTGAAACACACTGCTGGGAAGTTAAATGGCTACAGGCCAGATTCACAGGTGACATAAGCTGTGATGGAACTGGGCCCCTCAGTCAATTGTGAATTTTGACCAGGTATTTCCATTCTGACCCCCACCAACAGGCCCATGTCGATGCTCAAGTAGAGTCTACTATGTCACCAATGTCTGCTGACAAGAGGCTGCTTTCAAAGAAAAATCCTTACATCCCAGTGGTGTGGCTCAAATAAAAGAATGCTGACCAGCTCCCTCTGAAATGGGACCTTTGCCATGCAAGGTTTTATCTAAAAGCTAAAGCCGTTTAAACAGTTGCTAAAGGATCATTTGACAATTTAGTAAAGTGGCCATCAACAAAGTAAAACTTAATTTAAGCAGTAGTTCAGATGACAATGACAAGACTGAAATCTAGCAGACAAAAATGTGCTGGTAAGATTGAATGAACTGGAAAACTATTCATGTCACCAGCTTGAGAGATGCTAGCAGAGGGCCAAGAAAAAATTGGGACAGCTACTTTGCCTGCAGATTCAAAGCAAAGTTGACCTTATTTTATTATTTCTATTTATGTCACTTTGCATTTTACCTTCCTATTTTTTTCAGTCAACTGACCTTAGGAAGAAGAAAGGCAAAAAAAGAGGGGTGGAAGCATTCATGCCGCATGGGTCGACTGCTACATAAAACCAGTCCATAAATATTCTGATTCCAATGGGTTTAAAGCCGAAACCAGTTGGCTACATTGGAATAATTCAAGTCACTGAAGTTGCTGCACGTGCAGAAAGGCATTGCCTGCAATAACCGATTTCTTTTTTGTTGACTTGAGACTAAATAAAACAACAGAACTAAAAAAAAAAAACAAACCCAAAACATAGAGACTCCCAGACAGCGCCCCAACCAGAACCTGTTTCCAGACCCCCCTGCTCACCACGCAGACCCCGTAGTGCACGTGGGCAGCCGTGAGCAGGGCAGTGAAGACACCAAGAACCGCTTCTTCCATGGAGCCCAGCAGCCCGGAGATGGCCGCGTACACCACCAGCGCCAGCGGGAACAGGAACCAGTGGAACAGCTCTGGCCGCGTGCTGCTCATCTGGCAGATGATCACCTTGCACTGGTGGAGCAAAAGGGGCCAGGTGAGAAGTGCTGGGCCAGCCCCGAGGCTCTAAGGAAAAGTATTCCCATTTTCTCCGCGGGTTGCTTTGGGTGAAACAAGGCTACAGCTCAAAATGGGGCTTGTTTCTGGTGAGAAGGCTGCTGCAGGTACACGCCTTTCTGCCTCACTGGGTCCTAGAGGACATGATTAAAATTTAAAATGCACCCTTACACTTGATAAGTGAAAGCACATCTTCACAAAAGGGGAATTTGTTTGCCACCTTATGTTTTCACAGAGGCTCCCAAAGTTGTGATCCCAAATCAAATGTGCCACCACTTAATCACTGGGAGAATGTGCTGGTATTTTAATCATGGGGCCTGACAGAAATATCGTCTGGTTCATTGTATAGAAGGGAGGGAAGACAATATATGACATTTTCACATCCTGTTTTTCTTTCCTAGCACTCCTTTATGTACTAAAACACCAATTTCTTGGCTCATTCATGGCAGTGGGCTCCCTGGAGATGTAGCTGGGGGCCCAGAGAAAGGGATCCCACTCAGAATGGCAGAAAAAAATGACTATATGGTGCATGGTTTAACTGAAGGCAATTAGCTTAATTCTACTGAGTTCTGGAAACATAATGAGATTAATTCACTTGAAATTCAGTGTTTTAAAAGCAATTAAGCAAACACAAAGTGTTTTGTCTGGTTTAGGCTCCTTAAGAAATGTGTCTCATATATACCATGCCGTTACAAAAAAGTAAAGGAATTTAGGCACATCTGAAATATTTTATTGATTTAAGTTTCACTCAAAATTGAAATGTGGTTAAAAATAGATTTTATGTATCCTGAAAGCAGCAGAAAAATGAAAAACTCATTCCCTGTGCAGTGCCTGAAATCTTATGACAGCAGCAGTAGGAGTCTGACCATAGGAAAGAAATACTGGCTTTACTGCCTGTGCTGTGGAAGCTGAAGAATGCAAAAATAAACCATGAAAAAATAATTAACTTTGAATAGTGGAAGAAGTAAGCCTTTGTACCTAATGTTAATATTTTCACTTACATACTCAGTATTGATTGTGAATTTTTTTTAATAACGCTGGTTTTATGAGTCCTTTGGGAATCATTCCAGAGGGTATCAGAAATGGCTAAAGCAATCTATAAGCTATAATTTTTCTGACTACATAACTGAACCTGACCATAGGTTGGATTTCACATTGTTTTAAACCATTATTATACTTGTATATATACATGGTCAAAGGCATGAGAAGTTCCAGATACCGGAACTGGAATGGCAGGTAGAGAACCATGGTTTGCAGTTCGTGGTCTGCAGAACAGGCAATGGAAACCCAATGTGTCAGGCTGTCACGGAGAAGAGAAGTATTGCCATGACAAGCCTTCCTCTGATGCTGGAGGAAACGTCTAAGGGACCAGAAGAGGTGAAAGAAAATGCAGGCCTGATTTTCAACTTTAGAATGTTACAAACTCCAACTAACACCTATATATTTTTAATACTTGCTTTTAAAATGTTGAAATTTTCAGCTAACATGCATACATTTTTAATTCACACGAGCCTCCAACACTGCAATGTGTGTTTTGGGAAAAGAAAAAAGAAAGCCTGAAGAGTACATATTGCACTTGGTGTCTGATAAACTGCAGCCTGTAAAGAAACTTCTGGTTTGCCTTACTATTTTTCTTCTGCAAGCATCCTGCCACAATCACTCTTGGTTGGTTAAGAGGTATGTGCAGAACATGCCATCTGCCAAACTCTGAAAGCATTTTCCCTAATGGCATGAAGCAATTGTATTTCTCATTCTGGAATCTCCAGTATTCTCTTAAGAAAAAGGGGTAGATTAGGTAATGGATAATGTGTACAATAAAACTTACATATCTGAAAATCAACTCATTTTTGTGAGATTAAGTCCTTAAGATGGAACTGCTTGACTTGTGACCCACAGAAATGTACATTTATAGGATACATCTAACAAACATCACAATTACAACTTTTTTCCCATTACTGAATTCAGATTTCTAAAGGGGCTACGCTTTCTCTTTTAAAACCTCACATTTTTGAAGATGTGTCTCATAGCACAAGCCTTTCACTTTTTAAACTGCATGTAGCATTGCTCAATGGCAAGATTTTAGTTGGTGTTGGAGACTATTTTCCTAAGATGACACTAGTCACTATCCTCTAGGGTATTTTTGCTTAAATGCAAGAACACCTTTCTGCTTGGCTGCTCTCCTGGCTTCCCCCAGAGAATAAAGCCCTGGGTTACCTGCAGGGTTCAGCACCACTCTCTGGCTGCCCATGCTAGAACTGCACAGAGGTTTATGCTATCCCTTGGGAATTAAAGGGGGGAAACTGGTCACCATGTGGTACAGGAGAAACTAATCTGTGAGCAGAGAGCCATCATGAGGCCCCTACAGCTCTGCACATCTTTCCCTAAAACACACTGTCAGTGGCACGGTCATTTTCAGAATGGTGAAGGGAAAATGTAGGATCAGCTGAACTGCAGATACAGGAATGCATGTACCACAGTCATGGACACAAGAGCAAGGGAAAGCTACAAGCCCTCCACCCTTGCTAGTAAATCTGTGCCAGCGTTGACCTTTCTTTTAATTTGTCAAGTCCTCAGTTCTGCCTGTATCTTGGGCAGTATCTGCTACATTTCTGGAAGTAGGGGCATCCCTAGGGTTTTCATAAACCCTCAGAAAACAAACCAGAATCCTCACAAAAGTGTTACACTGTGGCAGAGGAGGTATTTCAGTACTGTAAGTGTCCTGAGCCCAGACACATGTTGTGGTGTATTTCTATGGGACAGAGTGTAACACAGAGGTAGAAGAGCTGTGTGATTCTTCTGATTGTAGCTACATTTTCTGCTCCCTTCTGCTTACTCACAGAAAAATAGAAAGCTATCTCTAACTAATACTACCACCTCAAATATACTTACAATAACATTTGAGAAAGCAACCCCAACCATCCATAAAAACAGTCTGGGTTGCTTTGCTAATATGTTGCTTGGAGATAAAACCACCCAGACTGTAAGAAGAACGAACAGCAACAGAGGTGACACAAGAGGTAGCAGTCCTTCATACAGAGAATCATTCTTCAGTGTTTTCTTTAAATGTGCTCTGGAAATAAATACAATCATTTTGTAGAGAAATTCATTCTGTTTCTACACAGTAACTTCAAACTCTAGACCAAACTCAGCCCAAGAATAAATCTTGCAACCAGTGCAAATGTACTAGATACCAGATGTTTTACAAGAAATTGTAGTATACCCAAGTAACATTTATTTCTGGGGTTAACTTATACTGATTTATTCACATAGTTCCTGATCAGCTTCACTTGCTCACCATTGGCAATGGACCAGTAAATTCACACAAAGTGAGCTGCAGTACTCTCAAGTATGCAGACATGCTGTGAATTCAAAATGCATAGCTTTAGAAAATGAAGCTTCTAACATGAGACATTAAGTTGTTTCAGTCAATACACCCCACGTTTTCAGTAGCAGCAGAGTCTGGCAGGTATTGCTGCTGTTTAGGTCTGGAGGTGATGCTGCTTGACGATCCTGTACATTAGGATTTGGGTACTTTAGTCCAAGTACAGCCTAAAGGGGAGGCTTTTTGGCTAATCGGAGTACAGGAAACTTAATGATGCTTTGTGTTTTCTTGGGTCTTTTAAGCTGTTTTTTAAAGGTAGTAAATTATTGCATTTTCTGTCAGCTAGGGAAATGGTAACTCAAAGTTCGCTACCACTAAACCATTCCTTCATAAAGCTAGTTCAGAAGAGCAGTTCTGTATTTGAAATGCACTGGGAAATGTCCTCTTTAAAATCTCTGAACATATATATTTATAGAAACAGCCAGACAAAAATCCAAGAAGTATCTTTCTCATGCCAAAAAAAAATCTACTCCTAAAATAACAACTGAGAACCGGCATCAGGATGAAGAAAGAGAGGAGATGATTGCAAAACTCAAATCCTTCATCATCAAAGAGCTTGTGCATGCATCATTCAAGCAAACCTGACTGGTAGTTTAAAATTTTTGTTCTCTTCTCTTCAGAGGAATGATCAACCCAGAGGAGGCTTGAGAGGAACTATGTCAAGTGATGACTTGAAAAGGAAAACACTAAACAAAGTCCTGACAGGAAAGGAAGGAAACCAAACCGTCAGTGTTCTCTGGGGTAAAGGCTGCCACTGCCAGGGGCTGACATGCACAAGGTGCTTCCCTCCTCCTCTCAGTCATCCCCAAACCAAATTTCCTTGCTCCCAGCCCCCTGCCCCACAGCCCAGCCTTTCTGCAGGTCCTCAGCCTTTCCTGCCCACATCTCCCAACTCTGCACACTTCCTGCCCCAAACCCAGGGCTGTGCAAGCTTTTGGTAACTACACTGAGTACCATCACACAAAAAGGGCTGTGTAGGAGAGATGGGACATTGTCTTCTAGTCTCTCCAAAACTTAAATGTTAATATTAGTCTCCACTAATTCCTGAAGACAGGCAGTGACAGTCCGTCCTCCAGGACACTTAGGACCTGAGAGACCTGAAGTGACAGATGAGTGAAATGAGCTAGCAAATACTAGTGGAAGGCAGGCAGCATTAATAAAAATAGGCCATTGGAGTATAAACTAACCATGTATAAAATTCCTGGGTGCAGCAAGCCAGCTCTTAGATGTAATCACAGCTTGCCACCTGCCTAGCTTACATCTGATAGCAATTATCTGCAGACTTCATACGGAGGAGTTTTACAGAAGGACCAGGAAGACAATTAAGTACTTCACAGAGTGCAGGATGGTCAGCTACAGAATTCCACCCAGTACAGGCAGAAGTTACAAATCACATTTGATTGCAAATAAAATGCAGTGTTTTTTACTACAGACCCTTTATCAGTTTACTGTGCAAGACCACTGTAAGACTGCCTGGAGAACAGCAAGTGGAAGGAAGAGAGAGTTGTAAACATGAAAAAGAAAAGAGATTCTGAAAAGTCACCAGAAAAACCTCTTACTACATTATCAGGACAGCATCTGGATGAAAGAAGCTAGGCTGCTTCAAGCATTACATTTATTTGTAAATGAGGAAACCATTAAATATACAGAATTAAATAGGAGGTGATAGAACTTATTTAATGTTAATTAACTTACCTGTGAATGTTGTATAGTGTTTGTGGAAATGATAGAAACAAACTAAAGCCTGGAAGAGAAAAAAAAATCATATGTAATTTGACACTGGTGACCCCAGAGTTTTTTCATATGATAACAGACTTAGTGTTCTATTCTAAAAATGATTCCGTGCTCCTGTACTCATTACAGGATATGAACTGAGTTTGGGGACTTCAGGCAATAATAAAACTGTCCTCTTTTTTCCCCAAAAAAAGAGCTGCTAGAAATAGTGGCTGATACAGAATTTCCTGTGTAAGAAGTGACAAGACCAGAATTAAAAAAAAAGTTCTGATGTAGCTAATAGATAGGATCAATTATTTTTCGTACAGGTTTCTCTGCTGGACCCAGAACAGCCCTACTTTTCATGAACTGCTGTTTGTCTAGAAAAATCCAAGTCTAACACCAAAAGCCTTTGAGTGGAATATAGAGAAACAATAAACTTCCAGCTGGGCTGTTCACATTAATGGGGAAATAATTTTATAGTTCAAAGTATTAGCAGTCAACTGATGATCTGCTTTAATAATACAACAGCTGAAATTAATTATTTTTATGACATGTCCATCATTTGAACAAGTGAGAGTTTTTTACTTCTTTTTTAACACAGCTGTGGTGTTTCTGGAGCTCAGCTTTAACCCACAGAGCACAAAGGTTTCACCTTTGCTAACACTGTTTCCCTGCGCTGCTGCTGGTATTATCAACACAGCTGCCAGCAGCCCCTGAGCTGCCTGAAGACCCAGCTGTACCCCCTCTAACACTCACATCCAAAATATGCTGGTCCACCCAAGAATCAAAGAAGACTTTCAGCAACAAGTGGAAGTTTGACATTAAAAAAAAACAAAAAACAAACAAACAAAAAAACAAAAAACCCAAAAAACAACAACAACAAAAACCGGGAAAAAAAACCAAACCAAACCAAACGAAACCAAACCAAACTAACAAAAAAAACCAATAAAAAACAAAAACAAACACAAACAAACAAAAAAACAAAAAACCCAAAAAACAACAACAACAAAAACCGGGAAAAAAAACCAAACCAAACCAAACCAAAACAAAACAAAAACACCCAAAAACAAACAAACAACAAACAAACAAAAAAACCCAACAACAACAAAAACAAAACCAAAAACACTGTATGGGTCAGCCTTAACTAGGTGAAAATATGTATGACTTTATTATTCTATGTCATTCCCTGTACAGCTCTTTGGTTTGTACTTTTCCCCCCCCACTTTGTGTGTACTGAGGGCTTTTCCCTGGTCAGCTTGCTGCTTGGAGATTGCTCTGGGTAGCACATTTCTGCACAGCTTTTTTATTATAGGGCATGAGACTTGGGTGTGGTGCACTAAATTAATACATAATTCCTATTTTATTATGGGCAAGAAAAGCACTCTGATGTGTTAACTTTCTGGTTTTGACCTAAAACATCTCACTCAAGAATCACTGTGCTGCCAGTACAGAAAAGTAGAAAACTTTAATCTCGTCATTAGCAATATGGGGGGAAAAATGAATAGAGGAAAGAGATGATTTCAGATGACTTTGTACTGGGGCTAATGTGACATAGCAGTATCTTGAGAAAAGTCAGTGTTTACCCTTCAGTCCTCAACAAGGACATACCCAATGTTTAGCATGCCCTGGTCACTGTGGCAGCTCAAGAGAAGGAAAACTAAACATGAAAGAATACTGGACATCAGGATAGCTGGAAAAGAGAGGAAATGAAAAGGGATGCAATGGATGATGTGTCTCTTCAGTCTTTCTGGTTATCTGCTAAAGGGAAGGAAACAAAGAATTGGAGAAAAAAAAAAAGAAAAGCCAGCTTGTAAATAATTTCAGGTATTGCATTTTTTTCAAGTTTACTTTTTGGGTTTGCTTTTTAAAACAATTAAGAGATCTGCTTCTTTACCATGGCAGAAACTCCCTGTCAAACAGCTGAAGGATGTGCAAATGAAGTAATATCACAAGTATTTTGTCAATATATTTCTAAAATTCACAGGCTTAGTGCCTTCAGAGTGATCTGTGTTTAATGTGCACTCCAGTTAGCTATGTTTTCTATTAGGCAGGGAGCGCTAGTTCAATAAAATCTTGAGTTACGTACAGCAGTTCCAACATCTGTATCACATTAGAGCAGACATGAGACAAAACATTGACTCTTGAGGTTAAATCTAAATTTCCTGCTGCAATCCTGAAGTTTGATTTGTTAGGAGAAAAGCAACCGAGAGGAACAGAAATAGAGACTAGAACTAGAAATAGAATTCAAAGAGCAACGGTTGCCAACAATTTGTTATTTTTATGAAGTGCCATTTTAGTTAGAAATAACACACTGACCACAAACAGTCCCCCAGCTAGCAAAAAGCCACTTTCCAAACGGGGCAGTTCCACCAGTTACTCCTCTGTATTCCTACATGGCTTTGCTTTTAGCACAGTGAAAGAGCTGAGGATGCAGCAGGGAAAGCAAAGGGTGTTCCCCCGTTTCTTATGAGATTTTCAGAATTCCATCATTTCCTACAACATGTTGCTTTCCCATCTTTTTTTAGCTAAAGAGGCCTGGCTTGGGGGCTGCTTTTGGTACTCATTAAGTCTGCTTTTTAATTGGCATTAAGGATCCCTTTGTGCCCAGGAGCTAAACTGCTGCATCCGCATTGCTGCCATTCCCTGCTGCTCTGAGGAACAAAAGGTGCAGCCTGGAAAGCAAACCCACTGCTGGCTCTCTGGCGCTCAGCCACCCAGGCACTGCCCAAGTGATGATCATGGAGCTTTCTTCTTCGTTTGTTTTTAATGCCCTAAAAGTACATATTTTATTTTAAAACAGTTTTTTAAAATCCGATTTCAGCGCATTAGATGTTTTTAACACATACGAGAAAATAGAATTCCTCAAGTGTTCTTGGAAGTAGTATACTGCTCTTTCGGGATTTTTTAGTTTCTTCTTTAGTATTTTCCCATTCTTCAGCTGATTTAAAATCTGAGACCCAACTGTAAGAACACAGGCCTATATTAAAGGCAGAAATACCAAAGCACAGATGGGTGGCACAGATACACAGGGAATTCTTGTGTCACGCTAGGCTGAAAGTATCAAGCCCAAATCCTCGGATTTAGGTACAATCCTATCGTCAGTCCTCTGTGTTGCACAATGTAGACTGTCTTTTCAGAGAAATAAACATTTCTAAAGCTCTTTATCAGGAATTATTTTGTCCATATTAAAAAATGCTAAACATAAGCATAAACAAACAAATCCCAATGCATTCAGAAATTCAGGATTAAAGACATAGCAGAAGTGAAGAAATGAAGGCATTATCTTGTTTCCCAAACATGTATATGTATAAAAGCACACAGATACATACACAGACATGCATATAAATATGCGTGCACATATATATATATATGCATATGTGTGTAAAAGAGATCAAAAAATAATTCCCATCAGTCTTAAGGACAACTTTAGATTTCATTTAGTGCTTTCAAATTCAATTCCAAACCAATAAGACGTTGTGTGATACAACTGAATAAATCAATAATTATAATTTTAAAAAGTTAGCACACAATGGATACCATGGTACCTTGTCACCCATGTTATTTGGACTAACTATTTTAATTGTGTGAGGGCATTTTAAATGCTCATGTAACTAAATTTAAAGACTACTGAAGATCTACAGGCAGACAGGTTGTTTCCATGACATGCTGCAGTTACTGTGGCTGTTGTATCTGATTTGATTCAGGCATTTCTGCAAAACACAGACCAGGTCATTGTAGAGAAAGAGAGCCTATGGCCAGAAACAAACTGCTGACACTACTGTCAGTTCCAGAAAAAGCTATTTCAGTACCCAACAGCCCCATGCTGGCACTCAGACAAAGCAAACAGCCTGATGCAGGTGGCCACGTTTCTGAAAACACAAAACCTCACAGACTGTAAATACTACTAAATAAAGAAGCGACTCCAAGACACCTAAACCACTAAACAAGTTATAGTGCTTCAAAGGAAGGACAACCTTTGCTATTTATCTTCTCCACACCTTTGCTATCCTAAATCCCCTTTGTTAGTAAATTCCTGACAAATTAATCATCCTTAAACTGTCCTAAGAAAAGCACTGAAATTTTATTTGTTAAGAACTGGCTTTCCTGATTGCTAAAAATTCAAAAATGAGAGAGTGCAATACAGGGATGTAATTTTAGGTGAACGCTGCACTGGAAATTGTGTGAATTTGTTCAGGGAAGTACCATCCTCCCCAAAAAATACTCCCCAGAGCATTCATCCCATTTAGGAGACAGGAAAGAGGTCTGTGCAGACCTTCTAGGCATATGATGGAAACTGACCAACTCTCTAACAGAAGGAAGTTTTACTTGCATTTCAGCTTACAAATCAAATACCATCACTCTCTCATTCTTCAATTGCCCACACCTCTGCATGGCCTTCTTCAGTACATTGCTTGGCCTTTCCATCTCTAGATTAATAATCCATCATAGTCCATGTTTGCTATAAAGAAATGGGATGTTATCATTTACCTTTCTTAGCCACCAGACAAGAAAAATTAGATTCAAAACATCCAGGCCTCAATATTAGCTTGGAAAAATATTTAAATACTTTTCCCATGGTGTTTTTTCCAAATTCCTTGCACATTTAGAGCAGCTAGACACATGAAAATATCTTGACACACTGAACGTTTAGCACACTGATCAGTGCCTGGAAGCAAGCTTCATCAAAAGGTGAACATTTTAGAAGCACTTGTTACTGGAACAGAAGCTTTTTATGGAACAGTGTGACCGTCTCAGGCATGTCTTGAGCAGATAACTCTTTTAACTGGTTGTGCAAACACATAATTGCATTTTGAGCTGTCCACTAAAAAAACCATTATATTTAATTAGTGTGTGAAATGGCAAATTTAAAACCACTTAGTTGGGGGGGGGAACCTTGGAAAACAAATATATCATTTCCAGACTTAATTGAGCCTGTTAAGTCTGAATACATTAGGGTGAAAAATACACCCAAAATCCACAGTATGAAATTATTTTACAGGGATTAAGGGAAATAAAGTAAACATAAATACTGTCTTCATACACAGAGTTGATGTAGGTTTCGGATGTTTAGCATCTAAAATGTTTCTTGAGTAAAAAGATTATAGAGAGATGCATTTATCATGTTTGTTGAAAAGAGATGTGTTTATCATGCTTGTTGATTTTATACCTTATTTTCAGTGTCTAAAGAAGCAGACATGGCATTTATCTCAAACTAAGATAACCATTAGCATTCAGAGGGATTTAGCACAGACTGAAGAATTAGTTTATGGATGTAGCTGCTTCTTTGATGTAGTTCTGTTCACACATCATTCTGTTTCTGGGCACAGCAAGAATTGAGCACCAGAGAAATAGTGCCTTTATTTGAAAAGCCCAGGTTGGCTTCCAGAAGGACTCTGCCAGGCAAGCTCCCTTGTCTGACCTTCTCCTGGGGCTCCCAGAGCCCCTGAAATGACTCCTCACATCTTAACACCAACAAACTGATTCCCACCTGTAATCGGCATCCCGTGACACTGCTCTGCCTCCGGCCTTGAACAATCTGCTTTCCTGAGTTATTGTTCTGACTGGTTCAGATGAGTTACTCCAAACATGAACTCAGTGGCTTCTTAAAAATATATCTCAAGTGACAGGTGAGTATTTCACACCCTTTACTTTAACAGAGCTTTGTACAATCTGTCACAACAATGCCTTAATAAATGTTAAATTGGTGACAGACACATAGAAGCCAACTCATGTTAACCACACTTCTCGAACAAGACTGGTCAAAGCCTGTTGGAGCAATAACATTTTGAAAACATAGCACTTGATGTTTAATCATTCAGCAAGTCATCACTAGGTCAGAACCATCAGCCACTTCGCAATGGGAACTATAGAAAATCACTACAGAATGACTTGTCATTCCATAGGGGGCAGAAACAATTCATAATTTGACTGTGGCCTCCTGAAGAGTTTCTGACACTGAAAAAGAGGCAGGCTGCTGTATGAACACCCATGGCAAGGACTTGTGTATCTTCATTTGATACACAGGATGTAGCACAGTGTAAGTACAAGACACTGTTTTACAGGGGTAACTGCTTTCCCACTATGATGGAATTCAACTAATTGGCATGTTTTAAATGTTACAGCTTGGCCTCATGGTTAGTTTTCTGCTGCTATTATCTGTTCATCTATGTTTTCACTCCTCATTTTATATACATTAGTAGCTCAGGGAAGAGTGACCTCAAGGAAAACACTCAGTAGAAGTCAGCATAGAACCCAAACCCACGCATATCATAGGAAAAAATTTTGAATGTTTTGGCCCCATCTCTAAAACAAAGTTCAAGTTTCAGATCTCTGACAGATGTTAATACTCAATTCACATTTCATGTTCAAACCTGCACTTTGAAAACTTGTTTCAGCTTTGCCACAGGCAAGTCTGGGGAAAAGAAAGTAGCCAGATCTGGGCACTGTCGACCACACAGAGTGGACTCAAACACGACACCATGTATGGATTACAGAATAAGTCTGCCCCATGTGCCACACATTGATGAAGTATAACATATCCACTCCATGTTTAAGTGACCATTTTCCCACAAAGTCTGTTCTTGTGGTTGCAATTAATACTGAGAAGGAGCAGGAAACTCTGTGCATCCAGGCATAATTTCTCCAACTTGCCTTCCTAAGGAATGAAGCTGATGTGCTAGCTCTGCTTGTTTGTGTACATCCCACCACAACTTCCAAGCCCTCAGTCAATTCTGAACAAAAGAACATACCAAAAGAAATTTCCAGTAAGATGCATGTCTCCAGTCAGGATTGTAGCCTGAACTTAAATTTTATTAGACATTACAAAATCTTCATACAGAGCAACTATGAAGGTCCCAAACATGAGAAATGCTTCATGCAGAGCATGCTTATTCAATAGCAACGTGAGACAGCAACCATCATCAATAAGTAATGCTGCTCCCTGAACTACAGATGCCTACCTGTCAGTGAAAATCTTCTTACAAAGTCTACAGCATCATTTGTGGTACTAGAATTTATGTGCAGAACTGACTGCTTTAAAAATGCTTATTGTAAATAATTTATATTGCTCTCAACCTGATACCACACAGTGACAGGGAGTCTTAGGCATTTGGGATGCCCTGGAGGGGTGAAAATAAATGATAGCTCTCACCCCAGTGCTGCCCTTTGAAGGGACCCTAGTTAGCCAGATACTGCTATGGGACAATTGTGTTTAAGTCCCAAGAGAGCTTTTGGAGTGTCATCCACAGGAGCCCTGATGAGTGCAGAAGTAATTAGTTCCAGATAAGCACACAGGCACATAACTTTAAAAGAGTCTGTCTGCTCCCATGCTGGGAGAGAAAAGGCATCTCTGCCTACAGCCAGGGCAACATGCTCTGGAAACAGGAGAAGGACCTTCCTCATTGATTCAGGGTCCAGCTAAGTGTGTGTTTTGGAGCTGAAGGATGGAATTGCATTCACTGCCGGTGAAAATTACAGGATCATGTTTGTTGGGTAGCTGACAAATTCCCATAAAATACTATGCTGAAGTTTCTCTGTTTCACAGGGTAGTCCTCTGAGGTCACTGCTCAGCAGCTTAAGACTTGGCTTTCCTACAGGCGTTCACAGTGTGCCAGACAGTTCCCAGGAACATACATAAAGCTCTCTTTCCTAAAACATCTAATCTAAACACCAGTGTTGCTGCACTTTTATGTATATCTTTGTGTGTTCTGGCACCTGATAAAAGCTCCATTATTTTCAACGAGTGAGTGTCACCTGGTGACACCACAGCTTCCTCTGAGGAGGTGCTTTCTCAGAGTTCATCCTTAGGTTATACATAGGTTATTCTTTTTTCCCAGAAAACTCCAGGAAAGACATCTGAAAAACAGTCCTGTGCATCTCGTTTGGATTTCTTCCCATTGCAGAAGGTACGAGCTAAAGCCCAGCTGCTCTCGGAGAAGCGACAGCTCAGCAGCTCAACTCCTGTTGTGTACAGAACAGTAAAAGCACCAAACAAACGCCAAGGATTGATGGAGCAGCTACAGGGTCCTTGTTACAAGGACCACTAGTGACTACTAAATGCCATCAGATGGTTAAGCACAGCCATTTATGTTTAATGGCTCCTCTCAGGATCCTGGGAAACTAGCTTGTAAAAGGCATCAGAGGCCCACTTTGTTTTTAACTAGCCACAAAGGCATTTAACTGAGCAAGTCAGAGTGGGCTCTCTGATACAAACGGTTCTGGGTAAACAAGACACACTTGCTGCAGTCTCTCTAAGGGAGAGAATAATTGAATCTTCCTGGCTGCTTGGCCCCAGGTGTAGGTTAGGTACTGCAGCCACAGTGGGGTCCTGCAATTTACCACAAGCTTCTAAAAACTTGACATATCCCTAGTCACTGCACACAGGCTACCCAATGATAACCACCTTACTGCTGAGCTGAGATTCAAATGTGAAATGGCAGTGCTTTCTGGATCACCATGTCCCTTAGTGGAAAGATTCTACTTTTTTTATATTTAAACTTAGTGTCGGTTTCTAAGAGATTTACTAAGCACTATGATGATTCTGTAATATTGAGTCAACCAAGACTATTATTTTGCATACTTTAAACCCATATTTAACTTCAACTAATTTGCAAAACTTGTCATTGTAGATAGTGTGGTAGAAACTAGGTTTCTGGAGAAACCTTTTGGCTCCTACTTAAGCCTACTCTGTTTGGGACAATGATGGAAGAAATACTATTCTGTGCTCAGAAATCCATTCATAGAAGCATACTGTAGAAGACAGAAGCAGTACTTCTTTCTAGTATTAATGGAACAGTCCATCAAACATTGCTTTGCAGCTGGCTTTGGCAAAGTATGAAAAAGGATGCTTACCCCTGCAGATCTGATAATGCTGAAATGCTTCCCTTCCACAAACATTCCTACTATGTTGAACAGTTTGAATTAAACCTTCACCCATGGCTTCCCAAGTGCAAGGGAAGCCATCAGAGTACTCCCTGAATGGGCTGTCATGTGTCTTAGTGACAGGAACCAAGCACTGATGTGTGTAGCACAGAACAAGCACATTCAGTGGGCTGGCCCCTGCCAGCACCTAATGCTGCCTGAACCTGCCCATTCTGGGTGAGCCAGCATCCATCTCCCCTGGGCTTGCAGTGCTGCTTCAAGAGCACAAATCACTCCCTGTCTACAGCTACACCTCTGCCAGAGTGAATAATCCACTGACTATTGAAAAGGCAACCACTGTCTTTTCATCCTTCCTTTCTTTCTTTCTTCTCAGAGTGCCTAAATCAGGTCTGACTAGAAAAAGATTCAATAGTCTTGGTCACACTGTTGGATTTATACTCAGGGTAAAGCACAAAACCATGTCCTTGCACACGCTGCTCATTAGAAAGCACAGCCTGAACACAGGGTCTTTTCTAATCTGGGAATTGTGGGAAACAGTTCTGGGGCAGGAGGTGGTACCTGCCTGACAGCCTTGCCATGGGGAGAGGGTGGTGAGAGCACACATCAGTGCAAAATGCTCAAATGGCTCCTATCGAGTTGACATGGGGTAACCACCTATAACCAAGTCCCCCATTTAGCTCAAGGACACAAGACATTTCTTGGGATGCAAGCCTAGAGTGTTTGTGTCAAACAGTATTTTGGTGCCCTCTTCTCACCACTTGAATGCTCATATAAAAATCTCCAAAATGCAAATGCTAATTTCTTCATCTTTCAAGCAAAACATCAAAGCCATTTTGCATACACAGATTTTCAGCTAAGACTCCTATATTTTTAACTCATTAAAATGTAACTGCTCTTGTTCTCAGTCCTGATATAGAAGTCAAAAAACATTCTGTGCTCATTTCAAACTACACTGACAGTATAAAATAATGACCAAGCAGGCTATTTCTGTGTATGAAAAATAAATCTCTTCTGTTTGCAAAGGAATTCTAAAGAAGAGCTTAGAAACCACCTGGCTTTTATTCATATTTACAGTTGTGCATCTAAGGTTATTTAAATAATGTCTCATTCCTTCTGTTTATAATGTTTTGGAACATAGTGCGCTCCAGGCCAAAACATTAAACTTAGAATATACATAAATGTAAGTGACATTTTACTTGAGTGACATGAAGAGTTCCTGAGACTTTGGGAGCCCAACCAGCCAGCACACTGCACTGAACTGCACATGCAGATAAGGAATATTTTCTATATTATTTGTGTGCAGTATATAGTAATTCAGCAAGGAAAAAAATTGCCAAAATTATCTACTTTTTAAATTTTTTCCAGTATTAACCCATTTAATCATCTCTATTCATATATTTTTGGAGTACCCAACACTTACAAAAACAAAGCAAAAAAAAAAAAGCAGGGAAATATAAAAAATATCAAATCAAAATAATTTAAAAGTAGTACACTTTTGCATAGGTCTGGAAACTTACCTATAAGCAGGATAACTAATACATCTGTAATATAATAACCAAACAGCAAAGGCTTCTGCCAGACCTCCACACCAACAGTACCAGTGAGCAGATATGCTGCTATTAACACCTACAGAAAAAAAGATAACTTATTTTCAATCCTTTACATCTAAAGGTAGAGAATTTCACTTACCATCTTAATACAAATGCAAAAGTGAATAAAAAAATCAGCTGTTAGCTACCTCCTGTCCCTACTTTACCTTTTGCTGCTATGGCAAAACAATTACTTCTAAGCAGTGAAGCAACTTGCAGGGTCACCAACAGAATTATTTAAAATGTTTGAAATATGGCAAGCAAGCAACTTCCCTGCTAATGTGTGCATCTGCTTGTATGTGGTAAGTATTACTGACTTACCTTTTCAAAATGCCTAAATCCACTTTTAATGCCAGGTCTCCCCACTGCACATGCACTTCCCTGTTTTTGGATACAGACTTCAGAATTAGCAATGTGGTTATTTTTGCAGCTCTGTCCCTTGAACTGATCATATCAGAATATCTGGGGGGGGGGGGAAGAACCCTAAGCTCACCTGAAAGAATAATAAAAAATAACAAAACCATTCAATGGAATGTGAAGATATAAAAAGAATGGAAAGGAGATGAAGTCTTCCCTGATTTTTAGTTTGTTTGACAGATAACATTACAAGACCCAAAAAGAATCACATAGAGGTCATTAGGAGTGAAAGGACACAGACACAAAACTCTGGAGCACCCAGCTGGAGGGACTGCTGCCCCTCTCTTTCTCTAGCCTGCTTTGTTCTCAGCTTGTTAGTTTTACCATAGGACCCATAAGGGGCTGTATATTTCATGCTACACCAGCTCTAAATTAAACTGACAATGTTAATTACAATGCCATTTAGAAAACTGCATATTCATCTATTTATTCCCAGGTAACGTTCAGTAACCTTTTCATTTTCCACTCAATGCAGCTTCTTACCCTGGGATAAAAATGATTTCCAGCTTTGTGTTACAGATTTTACTACTTCTTATTTAGGTTTTTTAATACTCATTTTTCCTATGTTATGTGTTTTCTCCATTTGAACTTCAACAAGCACATTTGTAGTCTTCTATTAAATTCTAACTCAAAGATACACTGCAAATCTCTTTGTTAATTAACAGGCCTTTTTCTTAATCTCACAGATTAAAAGCAGAATGTTGATGTCGCTTAAACTTCCATTACACATAGATAATACTACATTTGGTTTCACTCACTTCTCTGTATCTGAAATCAAGATTCTTGCCCTGTCAGTATGTAGATCTTTAAGAGGTTTTGCTTGGATTTTGCATTCAGGAACAGGATGTTTGAATTGCCTCTGCAAGAACAAGCAGCACAACAGATCTGCAGCAAGGAGGAGCAGGCACTAGTGAGTGCCATTATGTCTTGGGCCACTGAAGACAGTGAGTCAAATTTTGGTCTAAGTGAAGGACACGTATGATGGGTTTTGCAATCCACTGCATCAGAGCTAACATTTGGCTTCCTGCAGAAATTGTATTATATTACCCATAAGACATGATGGATGGAATCCCGACCCCATCAAAGTTGATGGCAAAACTCCAACTGGCTTTGATGGAGCCTGAATTTACCCTCACACGTTGAATCCTGAACAGACTTTTTTGGCAAGTGATAAAAGAGGAATTTCAGTATTAACCATTATTACAGTCAGTACTTTTGGCAGGGCAATCATGAGCATCACTGTCAGATGTCAGTGCATGTCTAGGAACAGGAGTGTGAATGCAATGGGCTCTCACAGGGAATGCCCTGCCCTGGGATTTGGTGATGCAAGACTCCTAGATTGAGACTGCCCCTTAACAGATGTAGCATATGAAAAAAAAACCACTCCTTGGCTTCAAAATTTTGGTATGTTGTTTTTTAAGGACTCATCACTTTGACTACACTGAAGCAGTCTCCTGCTTTAGAAAGCAGACCTCCATTAAAAAGCTGGAAGGATGAGAAAATGGCTGTGTCCCTTGATCTATACTAGCAAAAAACTGAAGATTTTCAAAATTATTAGCAAAGCCTAAGTCTGTCAATCAGTTGTATAAATGGTTTTAAAAGGCACTTCTGGTGAAGAAAAAAAAGTAAAGCAGTGTTCCAAATTGCAACTGAATAATTTGACTTAAGATGGCCAAGTTTTTTACTTATCTCTCTACCATCAACCAGCTTTAGTACTTTTCAGATATAAATGTAGTCTTCAGAAAGTAAAAATAATTGCAGCCTTTTGTAAAATGAGAAGTCCAAATTAAATAACTGTATTTGATTTTTGTGGCCAGTTTTTGGTAGTGGAGGGCTACAAGGGTGGCTTCTAGAAGTTTTTCCCATGTACAGCAGAGCCAACACCAGCTGGCTTCAGGATGGACCCACCACTGGCCAAAGCTATGCCAACCAGAAATGGTGACAATGCCTCTGGGATAACACATTTTAAAAGGAAAAAAAAAACTTACTGCGCAGTTGTAATTGCTACCAGAGAAGAAAATAGTGAGAATATGGCAGAGGAACAGCCCTGCACACAAGGTCGGTGGAGAAGGAGTGACAGGAGGTGTTCCAGGCACCAGAGCTGAGATTCCTCTGCAGCCCATGGTGCAGCACATGGTGATGCAGCTGTGTCCCTGCAGCCCATGGATGTCCGGGGGGATGCAGAGATGCCCTGCAGCCCATGGATGTCCAGGGGATGCAGAGATGCCCTGCAGTCCATGGATGTCCAGGGGGATACAGAGATCCCCTGCAGTCCCTGGAGGAGCCCACACCAGAGCATGTGGGTGCCTGAGAGGAATCTGTGAAGCTGCAGGAGGCCTGTGCTGGAGCAGGCTCGTGGCAGGGATCTGCAGACCTATGGAGAGAGGAGCCCATGCTGGAGCAGGTTTCCCGGCAGGACTTGTGATCCCATCTGGAGCAGGCTGTGCCTGAACGACTGCACCCCATGGAAAGGTACCTGTTGTGCAGCAGTTCATGAAGAACTGTAGCCCATGGGATGGACTCACACTGGAGAAGTTCATAGAGAACTGCCTCCCATGGGAGGAATCCCACACTGGAGCAGAGGGAGGACTCCTCTCTCTGAGCAGCAGCAGAAACAACTTGTAATGAACTAACCATAATCCCCATTCCCTATCTCCCTGCACCAGTAAGGGAGTGGAGGTAGAACCCAGGAAGAAGGGAGAGGTGCAGGAAAGGTGTTCTTAAGATCTGTCCTCCTCATTATCCTGCTTTGATTTTGATTCATAAGAAATTCAGTTAATATCCCTGAGCTGAATCTTTTGCCCATGATAGTAATTCGTGAGTGATCTCCCCCTGTCCTTCTCTCAACTCATGAGCCTTTCATTATATTTTCTCTCCCCTGTCCAGTCACAGAGCAGAGTGATAGAGCAGCTTTTTTGGGTGAGAACTATAGCAAGGTAATGTAGATGGGTACAGTCCTGGATTCCAACTCTTGGCAGCATCTGACCAGGAATATTTTTGGCTTTCCAAGACCTTCTCTATGAGGATGAGGAATACTGATGCTGAGAAAAATGTGGAAATACAAGGTGTTAATTTGTAGGCTCTTTGATATAGCTGACAGCAGGACAGCTGGATTCTGAGCAGGGGTTCCCTATCTTTCCACAATTTTGTAAATAACAGCAACATAGTCACATTTGTTCCTGTGTGAAATCAGAATAATTCTTTGATGTGGCATTGGGAAAATTCTATATAAACATAAGGCAAAAAAAACCCTTAAAGTTTTCTACCTTCTAGCCTCTTAACTGTTCTCTAAAATACTTGATATTTTTAGATTGTATGTACATAATTTTTTTTTTCTTACCACTGATTTACCATTTCTGTTTTACACACAGGCACATTTAGTATGCTCTGTGGTATTCTACATGATGAAAAAAAATTCAAATATTTTGTCATCTTTAAAAAAAAATGAATATGCTTCTAAATTCTTTATGATTCCACAAAAACCTGACATTCATTTTACTGTAATATTCAATTTCACTAGCATATTGCTATAGTATTAATTGCTCATGTGTTAAAATATTTTCCATTAACTCAATGTTCAAAATAAACATCTAGAAAGCAAAGTCATTTAAAATATAAGGCTACTTCATTCTTCTGATAATAAATGTGACATTGCCTAAAAGAGCAAGAATGATGTTCTACAAGCTATTCCAACAGGAATTAGCTTTAATGTAATGTGCAATTTTTCCACTTAATTTTTTCCTCCTTTTTTTTTCTTTCAATAAATTGTTGAAGGTTGCAAATCTTAGACTTTGAAAAATTTTACCTAAAAAGATCACTTTGCATTTAGACATTATAAACAAATAGTTAAAGGCACGTGGGAGATTAATTAATCAGGAAAGGCTTGTGGGGAATCATAACCAAGTGGTTAAGAATAAAGCAGTCTGCTGCAGAAAAAGCCTGCGCACAGCAGGTTCTTCTGTTCCGATTTCACATGGATACACCATGGGGTTTCCCTCAGATAACTGAGTATTGAGATCAGTTTCCAGCTGTGTCCAGAGGCAGTTGAAGCAGACACCATGGTCTGGCCAGCACCGCTTCCCCTCTGCTATCATTTCTCTTACTTCAAAAATTCCATTGTGCTCCAACTTTGGAACTAAGTAATAATACTTTTTCTTCACAAGAAGGGCTATGCTTTCCACAGACACTTCAAATTACAAAAGCTCTGGAAGTGAATCCCAACAATGTGACCAAAGAACAACGTATTTTCATCTTTATTTTGCTTTTTAATATGAAAGGTTTTTTCCCCCTCAGACGAGGTTGAAATTTTTTCAAGATGTGATGTGCACTTGCATTGTTTGGGATTTCTCTGCCAGCTCCTGAAACACTGACTGCCACAGTACATCCCTGGAAAAGGTCATATGGAACATATTTCAGCATGGGTTTTGTAAATAAGCTTGCCAAAAGAAAACCTGGTATACAGTACCCATGAGAGAAACCTTCCCCAGCTTTGACTGAAAGGAAGGAGAAAAGGAAGTTCTACAATGTTTCAGTTGCCAGGGGCATCATGTACTTCCACTTATTCAGAGTTCCAAGGCAGGCAGAGGGTTCTCCCAGAGGCTCTAGGTGGTACTGTCCAAAGCCATCAGGCAGGAGCAGCTGGGAAAGCACCTTAGACTGAAACTCTGGGGCTCATGGTGCAAGCACCCATCCATTCAGGCACAACTCTCTCTATATGTGGGATTTCTGGTCATCCTCTCCCTGCAGGGCAAGGGCTGGGCCAGACAGAGCTGCCTTTGGGATTTTTCTGCTTGTGCTTCTTCTGAGCTTGCCCGTCTTGGCTGGGGAGAGGGAAATGAAGGAGAGTGGAATTGTCTAGGTCACTGCAGCTCTCACACAGCTCTTCACTTTTAATTAAGAATATAATTCAAAGAATATAAAGGTATATATTCTTTAATTCAAAGAATATAAAAGGTATCTCCTGTTACACTTAAGGCAGCACCAATGGAGCAGAGGTATCATTACATCATATTAAGGAAAAATTAGTACTTTGTTCCCCTGCTATGAACTCAACTGCAATGGCTTATGAAAAGCAACAGCAAGATTAGGCGAGCATTTCATTTGGGTGATATTAAATTCTTCAGAAAGAAAACACATTTTTTTAAAAAACAAAACAAGATGATGTCTGTGAAAATTAATATATGGCAAGAAGCCAGAAATTTTAATTTCTCAGGAAAGCTTTGTCTTATTTTTTTTTCCTCCAAGAAACTTAATTAGCTTTCTTTGGTTGGTCTTGTGACAAAAGAAAAGTCTTTGTTTTCACAAGCTGTATCCATGGGAAATTCTGACAGATCATAGCAGAGGTTTATTTTTTAGCCTTTTCTTCAAACTTTTGGGGTTTCCAATGGGTGTGCTTACTCAAAAATGTACAAAAATTGTCTAGATGCTATGGTACAGAGGCTCCTCTCCCTGCACCTTTTCCTGCCACTCAGGAATCAGCACAAGATAGATTCTTGTGCAGGAGGGAGGAGAGACAAGAATAACTTTCCCTGCTGCATTTGCTGCCACCTTGATTCTGGATCCACAAATGTAACAGCCTTCTGACCAAGCATCTCTCAGACACATTACAGCCATTTTTCAAGTTTACAAATCACAGCTTCCTGCAAATGATTGTCTGCTGTAATCAAAGCTAATTGGAGTGCCAATTACAGCCCAGCTAGCCTAATTGGGTTACCAGTTCTGATGAGTCATCAAGTCACAGAAAAACGTGATGTGCATAAGTCCCACCGACTGCTCTGTCTATAACAAGGTATTTTTTCATGAGGAACAGCAGCTCTTTCTCTACCACAGCTAAGGCAGAGCCCGTGAGCAGGCTGTGGCCATGTACAGCAGGGCTGACTCAGCAGCAGTGTCCTGCGAGCCACATGCCACTTAAGTGCTCATTAAGGTCATCAGTCCTCTCTTTGCACATTGGCAGTAACTACTGTTTTTCTTGAGCTCTCTGGTGATAACAAAGCCCAAGGTTCGTGGCTACCAACAAGCTTAAAAGCAGAAGCAGGCGACTAGACCACCTGAGTGTCTGACATGCCACTGCAACAGCATCAAATTGTAGGTGAAATTACTGAAGACAGAGAGGCACATTCCTGCAGCAATCCAGCTAGGAATAGGAGGAAATACTGAACTAAACATTGTGAATCAGTCTGGAAGCGTCCAGTGAGTGCTTTCACACTCTTTGCCTCTAAATGTGACTGTGGGAATACCTGGCAGAGAAGCAATGGGGGGAAAAAAACAGCAAGGGGAACATTATTTTTCTTACTCATCATCAGCCATTTGCTATTGTCCCCAGTATCCTCTAAGTTACTGGAGATGAACAGCTATCTTTAATAGTGCACATATCATATAAATTTGCTGAATGGTTTTACAAAACAAAACGAATTTTTAGGGGAATTAAGATCTTTTACTAGACTAGTCAGTAGAACTGGAAAAAATATATTATGTACTTTCTGGTCTACATGTAATGTATTTTGGACTAACGGAAAAATACCACCTTGAGCTACAAATCCTGCCTTCTCTTTGTTCACAGGCAATCACAACTATAACAGCTATTTTTTTACAGATGGGAAAACTGACATACAGAGATTTCAATAGTACAGTCTTCCACCACTGCTGATGACTGATAAATAGCATCAAAAAATCCTCACATTCACAAGCTTATTGCTTTGATTGTAACCAAGTCATCACAAAAAAGCAAGTGAGCAGGACAGCAGTTCAGCATCAGAGGAGAACAGGAAAAAGCACTTGTTAGCACCTTGCATCCCAGTTAATCAAAGCAGTTTACAAACTTTGCTGATACTCAGCCTTGCCACAAATCTGTCAGGCAAGGAAATATTGCTACCATGATTTCCCAGATGAGAAAACGGGGCCACAGGCACAGGTCACTAACAGGCTCTGACAGAGTTAACTGCTCTGCTAGTCGATACCCATTCCCAGATTTAACCACAAATACAGTTTGGATGCTGTAGTGATCCAGCAGAGCTTTCTAAACATTCACATGTACAGTGATCATCTGAGCAACAAGTGAAATAGGCTTGAACATAGCTATTCCTCTCCTGCTGGAAAAATCTCACGGAGAAGCCTTACACAGACATGGCTGAAACTTGCAGACCAGCTGGCTGCCTAATGTCTTAGTCCTGAGCCAACTTCTTCTCCCAAAACCTATTTTCTAGGGGACAACACAGATGCACCACAGCTGGACCACCATCTCTGAGTTGTTCTCAAACCACTGGATTCTGATTATGTTTACAGCATTACATCTGCAGCCATTAATTTGAATACCGTACTTCCATTAAAACACATACTTGAGTATTTGTCAAATTTCTTTTCAATTATTTGGCTGTACCTTTCATCTCGTGCCTGTAACAGGAAGCTCAGAAGACTGACTGTGCTCTTCAGGCTGCAAGAACGTGGCTATCTGAGACACAGATAAGCCAGCCCACAGAAATCCCAGTGCTGGGCCCTTGGAAGTGCACTGAGCTTATTAATACTGCTACTCATCTGTGCACTGAGGACACCATTCACTGTGGTGCCCTGGGCATGTTTTCTGAAGAGGTCCACATCAAGACAGGGCTGTAAACCAGACAAGAACTCAGCTGGTGCTGACTGTGGGCTGATAAGTAATTCATGTTACTGAGTGTCTATGACTTTTTGACATCCATGATGATTGACCTTTTTTTTTCAAAGGTAGACTTGACAACAGTTACTGTTCTCTGCATAGGTACAATGCTATTTCCATTACCACATTTGTTGTAAAATGGAGTAGAATTGAGAAGGTCTGGTAGTATATAACTGTGTAATTACTGTTAATAGATACTATTTGGACTAATTCACATCATGCCTCACAACCTAGTATTGGGGGGGGAAATTGCTTGTGGCTTCAGATAGCATAGTAATTTTTGTTAATACCACAATCAAATGCAGTTAAATGACATTCTCATGGGCACTGTCTGGCTGCTAGGCTTGCTGCAAGCCTTTTTTCTCCTGCACAGCAATGAATTCTCTGATGCTGACAATTTGCTGAAGAGCAGCTGTTTATTGCAAATGCAGAAAATATTTCAGAATTACTTTCAGAGTTTTGTAATTTCACATATTTTAATATCTCAGCCAAATATATTTCCCTTGAACTCTATTTTTCTATTGCTTTAATATTATGAAAACAATTACATAGTTAAAAAACCAAAAAACGGATGATAAATACTTACCACTTGGCTTATATCATATCCCCAAGGCAGAAAAAGAACTCCTGTGTTATATTTCTCCCAGTGTGAACACATGAAGTTAAACAGGACAATGCTTAAATATATATACATTGTATACACAGAAACTCCAGTCTTCCCATTGTCACGGGAACAAACAGAAAAAAAAGAAAGCACAAAGATGGAGGTAGCCCAGCTATCCAGCCCATGGTCAAATAGTTCTCCCAGAGGACTACTGGACTGAGTCCTTCGAGCATGTTTCCCATCTATGGAGTCTAGAAGGATTGAGAAAGGAAAAGAAACAAAGAATTAGAGCACAACAAAAGGAGTAGCTTTCTTCACATACCATTCACTACTGCCATATATAACATACAGGAAAATTACACTGGCGACAGCAAACTGAAGCACAACAGCTCTCTCAATATCAACAGGTTAGAACTGCTCATAAAATAACTGCTCCAGATATCATGTAATTTTTCTCTCCTTTCCTCAGCTCTGAAACTAAATGCCACCTTTCTCATGAGTTTTAGAAAGATATTCATAATTACTTGCCCCCAGTGGTCTAGAAACATTTTTACATCAGTTGCTTCAATTAGTTTCAAGTGCTGAAAAGTGTCCAAAGGGCTTCTTGCCCTATCCATTGGTGTTGCGGACCCTATGAGCCTTCAGACCACTATTTTGGTAGATTCACTAAGGCATTTAAGTTGCTTGATGCTCAATACCTCAATGACTAACAGTTACATGGCAGCTTCAAGGAGTAAATTTCACAAAATTTATTTGTATTTGTGCCTACGTATACTTTCAAGTGGTTTTCAGCTTTCATATAAGAGTGTGCCCATGTGGCCAAGAAGGCCAATGGGATCCTGGCTAGCATCAGCAATAGCGTGGCCAGCAGGACCAGGGCAGTGATTGTCCCCCTGTACTCAGCACTGATGAGGGCACACCTTGAGTGCCATGTTCAGTTCTGGGCTTCTCACTACAAGAAGGACATTGAGGGGTTGGGGTGTGTCCAGAGAAGGGCAATGGAGCTGGTGGAGGGTCTGGAGCACAGATCTCAGGAGGAGCATCTGAGAGACCTGGGGTGGTTTAGCCTGGAGAAAAGAAGGCTAAGGAGTGACCTTATCACTCTCTACAACCACCTGAAAAGAGGTTTTAGTGAGATGGGGGTCAGTCTCTTCTCCCAGGTACAAGAAGAAACGGTCCCAGATCACACCAGGGGAGGTTACACTGGACATTAAGAAAAATTTCTACACCAAGACAGTTGTCAAGCATTGGAATAGGCTGCTCAGGTAAGTGGTGGAGTCACCATCGCTGGAGGTGTTTAAAAGATGTGCAGATGTGGCACTTGGGGACATGGTTTAGTGGTGGACTTGGCATTGCTGGGTTAATGTTTGGACCTGATGACTTTAAAGGTCTTTTCCAACATGTATGATTATACAATTCTAAGAACACATCATAGTTAAGGTGCATTATATGTTGATCACTTTTAGTACTTGAGTGCTTACAAAATGATCCAGCACTGTACAGGACCTTACTCTGAGGATGTATTTGGACAATATGGTTTGAGTTGTTCACTGCTGTTAAACAGGGGGACCTGCAACCTGTTCACCTGGTGGAAAGACAGCAAACATTACGTTTTCCTCTGGGTCACTGAATTGGTACTGTGACTGGTACAAAATGCAAGGGAGATGGCACAAGAGAGGGATCGTGAATGCAGGGAGGAGAAAGGTGGTCTAGCAGCTGTAACGTTTCTTAGTTGTAATGTCAAACCATACCCTGAGTCTCTTCTGAGACTGTGCAGGTGAAAAATAGAACTATTTTCCCCTTAAAGTTAAGTGTAAAGATGCAGGATGAACCTCTTAGGAAAAACTACACAGAACAAATCCTACAGATTACTTGGTTTTGTCTTGAATCTCAAAATAAAATGGAGATGCTTTTCTCTTTGATATTACTTGGAAGGTGCTATAGCTAACAATTATTAGCTATTGATAGCATTAATAACCAAAACTGACTGGGAACACAACTCAGCAGAGTGAGACCAAAGACACCACAGCTGCTGTAGATCATATACTACTTACTTCTCTGGATTATTTGGCAGTACTATGAGTTTTGTTTAATGTAAATATACTTCAGGGACCTAAACCAGGAAAACACGGGATTTCATTTTGTACAGATTTTAGACTATATCTCTATTGTAATACCTAAACAGCTGTGATATATCCTCTGCTCAAACACAAATCTCTTGAGACAGTTCTCAGAACTCTAAAACTTAAATATCTCATAGAGGATTTCAAATATAGCTTGCCTCCTTCATTCTCTCTCTATTAACATTTCCACTGAATTTTCAGCATCTTACTGAAATGTGCAGAAAGAAAACTGTATAAGCTTGAGGTTACTTGAAAGGTATTGCAATAAAAATAGGAATTCTTCCATCCACTAAACAATATCCCTGAAACCTAATCAGCAAATAAAGATATAAGCACTCCTAGAGAGTTTATGATGTTCTATATTCCAAGAACACCTATCCCAAATCAGACAGGATTCAGTTACACAGGTGTTACTATTTAAAAATAAGAATGGTAGAAGATTTGTCTGTTCATAAATTTTAGGTTGTCACACAAGTATATAGATACTAAAATATGTACCAAACACGAAAATAGTGGTTTTCATTTTGCAATAACTTTGTTTTTTCTAAAAAGAAGCTCATAATATTGTCCTAAAATACAGCACTTCTAATTACAATGGTCATGGAGAAAAATACAGGAACTATATGACACATACATCAACTGGATTTTCAGAAATCCTTAACCACATTTTCCATGTAGTTTCATTGGCTTTTTAAAAGACTGAAAATATTTTCTGGTTTAGGTTTCAGTTTGAAAGCATTCATGCCAACAGTGGTGTGTGTTCAATAGTTAGCGTACACTGTTCCACACTTCCACTGCTTTAGAATTCTTACATTCTGATTTTCTCTCACAAAGATTCATAAATACTCAGTTTAATAAAGTTTATATAACTTTTAAAGAGTGAAATTCAAAGTAACAGCAAAAAGCACTCCATTTCATGGAAAGGAAATGATACAAACCACCTTAAAAAAGCAGGGGGGATAGAGAGCAGCATGTTAGGGAATTTGGAGAGAGTAACTGTGTCATTAAAATAAGCTGAGAAAGATTACAGTTGCACATTTAGTTAGTTATTATGGTTCTTTGCAGTCTTCCAGAGGGAAAACTTTGGCCATGCAAAATTAAATCTGTGACTAAATATTTCATGAAGTGGCTTGGACAGCAGACATAAAAATCTACATTGATATTAGTTCATTATAGCTTTGACTGTCAGCATCATATTCCTTGTCTTCCAAGTATTAGGAACTAGAGGCTTCACAAGCAAATACCATCGACATTAAAAATCTCAGAAGCTGAACTTCCCATGAGCCTTCTGGGGTGCCATACAGTAACAGTTCCAATATGTAATTACAAGTTATGAAACAATAGTCAATTCATTAAATTACATACAATGACATAAAAAATGGTTTTCACAAAAGAAACCACCGCTTCTGAGTACAGAGAGCTGCTAGAGAAATCTGACTAGTAGTCAGCTTCAAGGGATGGTTGTCCCATTGCTTTTTATGGTACAAATACAAAGAAATTCTGAACAAAAATATTTTGGTACAATTTCACCAACTGAATAGAAATGCCAAGGTTTGTACAGTGCAGAGGAAGACGTCTGCTCAAGGGGATACCCCAAGTCAATCAAGATGGCTCTACATGCATGGGTCTGACTCCAAAAGAGGCCAGCCCCTCTGCACAGCACTGCAGCCTACACGTATAACACATCTCTATATAGCCTGAGGATCTCAAATATGGCACACAAATGTATGGCTACACTGCAATGGCCTTACCAGAAACAGCTCCAAGGAGAGGGTACATTTAGAATCAAAGAACAGACTCATTAAGGCTGGAAAAGACCTCCAAGATCATTGAGTTCAATCTCTGACTGAACACCACCATGTCAACTAAATCATAATGCTAAGTGCCATGTCCAGTTGTTTCTTGAACACTTCCCAGGGATGGTGATTCCCCCACCTTTCTGGGCAGCCCATTCCAAGGCTTAACCACCATTTCACAGAAAAATTTCTTCCTGATGTCACACAGGCACCTCCCCTGGCACAGCTTGAGGTTATTTCCTCTTGTCCTGTTGATTGTTGTCTGGGAGAAGAGACCGACCCCTACCTTGCTACAGCCTCCTTTCAGATGGTTGTGGAGAGCAAGAACATCATCCCTGAGCCTCCTTCTCTCCAGACTTAACACCCCCAGCTCCCTTAGCTGCTCCTCATCACACTTGTGCTCCAGACCCTTCCCCAGCTCCATTTCCCTTCTCTGGACATGCTCCAGCCCCTCAGTGTAGTGAGGGGCCCAGCACTGAACATGGGATTCAAGGTATGACCTCATCAGTGCTGAGTACAGGGGGACCATCACTGTCCTGATCCTGCTGGCCACACTATTTCTGATGCAGACCAGGATGCCATTGGCCTTTTTGGCCACCTGGGCACACGCTGGCTCATGTTAGCCACTGTCAACCAGCACCCTCAGGTCCTTTTCCATTGGGTCACTTTCCAGCCACTCTTCCCCCAGCCTGTAGTGCTGCCTGGGATTGTTGTGACCAAAGTGCAGGACCCAGCACCTGGCCTGGTTGAACTTCACATCATGGCCCATTGATCCAGCCTGTCCAGATCCCTCTGCAGAGCCTCCCTGCCCTCCAGCAGATCAACACTCCCACCCAACTTGGTGTCATCTGCAAACTCACTGAAGGTGGACTGAATCCCCTTGTCCAAATAATTTATAAGGATATTAAACAGGTCTGATCCCCTGGCTGTCCTGCATGTGCTGCATAATGACACTAAAGATGATCCATTACATAACCTTCCCAGAACTGAGGTCAGGCTGACAGGCCTGTAGTTCCCCAGATCCTCCTTCCAACCCTTCTTGCAGGTGGGCATCCCACTGGCCAGCCTCCAGCTCTCTGGGTCCCCCCTGGTTAACCAGGACTGGTGATAAATGCTGGAGAGTGGCCTGGCTCTTCCCTCCATACCCTGGTGTGGATCCCACCTGGCCCCACAGCCTGATGGGTGTCAATGTCACAGCAGGGACTGACTGCTCCCCCCTGGATCACAGGAGTCTCTTCTGCTCCCCCCCTGGATCACAGGAGTCTCTTCTGCTCCCTGTCCCTGCCCACCAAACCGGAGGATGTTGGGTCTTTCTGTTGAAGACTGAGCAAAAAAGGCACCAAGTACCTCAGCCTTTTCCTCATCTTTGGGTACAATGTTCCCCTCTACATCCAATAAAGGATGGAGATTTTCCTTGGCTCTCCTCTTGTTGTTAATATATTTATAAAAATACTTTGTATAATCTTTCACAGCAGTGACCACACAGAGTTCTAGCTGAGCTTTCACCAATCCAGTTTTCTCTCTAGAAGACCTAATGACATCCTTGTACTCTTCTTGAGTTGTCTGCCCCTATTTCCCAAGGTCATAAACTCTTTTTTTTCTCCTCAAGTCCCAGCAAAAGCTCCCTATTCAGCCAGGCCAGTCTTCTTCCCTGATGGCTCATCTTTTGGCACCTAGGGATAGCCTGCTCCTATGCCTATAAGATTTCCTTCTTTAAATATATCCAACCTTCCTTGACCCTTATTACACAGAACTATGCAGTCCCTTCAAATATTCTACCTTGAGTCTCCCAAAAAAATAATTCCGTTGCACTGTGTTGTGGAAAGACTAGTTTGGAATGAGAGAGCTTTGGAAGAGAAAGCAAAAAAGCCATGCTAGTATGGATTTCACCCCCAGGTCAGCATCATTTCAGGTCTATGTCTTCACACCACTGCACAGCAAGGTACAACATACCTAAAAATACACTCATGACACAGTATAAAGTAGTAAAAATGGAATACGAAACTGAGGTGTAGGTGTTATGGGAGAAAAACAGCAAGAGGGAAGAAAAAAAATATATTTATTTCTGTAAGAAGCTCAGGCCTGTCATCACATCTGTCATCATCACCTCTCCTGACACACTCCTTAAGCACTGAAGTGCCTAACAATTTCCTTATTTCTGCTTTGTCCTTTATTTTTTCCTATGTTTGAAAGCACCCTCTGCTAATTCTGGTCATCATCAAGGGATAAAGATTTTTATGAAACCAAACAGCAGTGACTCTCCTATGAAGAAGGCTGAGAGAGTTGGGGTTGTTCAGCCTGGAGAAGAGAAAGCTCCACGGAGTCCTAAGAGTGGCCTTCCAGCACCTAAAGGGACTACAAGAGAGCTGGAGAGGGACTCTTGTCAAGGGCAGGTAGGGATAGGATAAGGGGGAATGAGTTCACTGAAAGAAGGTAGGTTTAGATTAGGTATTGGCAAGAAAATCTTTGAGGATGAGGCACTGGATTGGGTTGCCTGGAGAAGCTGGGAATGTTCCATCCCTGGAAGTGTTTAAGGCTAGGCTGGATGGGGCTCTGAGCAACCTGATCTAGTGGAAGGTGGCCCTGCCCATGGCAGGGGTATTGGAACCAGACTGCTGCTATGTAATGATTTCCATTGTTCCTCTAAAATAACTTGAACTTTCAAGAGGGATAAGAGCAAGGGTTCTGTAATAGAACCTCTAATATATTACTTAATATGCAGTTTGGGGTTTAAGTCTTATGAACTTCTTTTTTTGTGTGTTGTGGTTTGGGTTTTTTTGTTTCTGGTTTCCTGGGGTTTTTTGTTTGTTTGTTTTTTTTTTCTTTTAATCTAAGAGAACTGTTTTGGAAAGATCAGCAATTTATCCATGATGTCTCTTTATCTCAGAATCATCACTAGTGAATTTGAAGATAAAATTATATGAAAATGTCAGACATGCAAATTATTTCACTGTACATTACCTAAAGCATAAGCACAAAAGGTGGTAAAAGCACTGAACAGCCACACCCAGGTGGGAACAAGTCCAGGACTGGTACCTGAAAAAAAATGGGGTAGCGAGTCAGTGTAACAGGGGTTAAAATCAAAGAAATCCACCAAGACATGCATGTACATACAAACTAGCTGCCACTGATTAACCCACTGCATCAAACAGATTGAAATATTTGAGCCTGACCTTCAGGCATCGGTGAGCTCTATCAAAGAAGCACTGAGCAGGCTTGAATGTGCTTACAGTATAAAGGACAAAAGGTAACAGAGAGGTTTTTTGGTCCTGAAATTACTCTAGTATTGCACAAAACAATGATAGTATCTAGGCAAAAATATTCACAGGTTGTGGGAAGACTATCCATTGAAAAACTAGTTAATGTTCATGTAGTATATAGGGAAAAAAAAGTTTTCAAGCATGATTATCAGTGCCAGTCTGGAATTTATGTAGCACTTTTACCACATAGATCTGAACAGGAAGTTTTTGTCCTCAGGCTAGCAGAAGTATTAGCACCCTTTTTTTTTCCCTTGAGAAAAAGGAAAAGACAGTTGAATAGGACAGAGCCCAAGGTTCTGTTCTTGACCTGCTGAGAGCATTAATCCAAGGTTATTGTTGCTCTTTTAAAGAAATTGATCCTTTTTCCAAAGAGAGTTCTATTTAACTTAAACATCACCCAATACCACATCAACAGTAAACAACCGTAAATGCAAGGTCCTCTCAGGTTTCTGCCATTTGGAACCAAACACAGGGAATTTCTGCATACAGAGGTGTGTCCTTCCCTGAATGATGCCAGGAGATGCCAGCATCTAAAGCACTGCCCTGACTACCTTTCTCTCAGTGCCCCATCTTGCCATTCTGAAAGAAAAGATGACAATTCCTGACTCCCAGCTGCAAATCTGCAAACTGTACCATGAAAACCAACTGTGCAGTAAATTTGGTCTTTTATTTCTGATCCTAGGTATAGGATTGATATATGATACTCCAAAGGCCCTTTAGGTTGCATGAAAGTTTTCCATCAACTGAGAAATGATGGATACTGCTCTCATGAGGACTCAGGAAGAGCTTGCAAACTACACATACAGGTCTCAGCTCTAACAGACTTAATCACCATTTCAAATGTCTTCAAATTCCATGTATATTTACCGAGAATGTGTCAAGATAACATCATCCCATTAAAAAGATCTGTTCTGGATGTTCTTTTATTCCAGGACTGAGTAAATATCATCTGCATTGATAACAGAGCACCAGGTGTTCAAGAACAAGGTCAGACAACTATGTAAGAAGCTGGTCCTGAAAATTTAACTTTTGAACCAAAACTGCTAACATATATCCCTGCCTCTAGAATTGCTATGTTACATGTACAACAGCCCCCACCAAAGGGTATCTCCTGAAGCTAACCACAGGCATAAAAAAATAAAGGCAGCTAAATGTACTGGTTTCACAAAATAAAAGTGCTATCTTCACTAAATTGTCTAGTTTTAAAAAAAAAAACAAAGCCTTATATATATTTTACATATTAATCACCTGGAAGATTCTTACCGCTTTCTGTGGGCTCCAACAGCTGGTCTGAGAAGCTCAAACCAAACATGCCCTACACTCAGGAGCAATTGTGTCCAAAAAATTTCTGACTTGGTCTACAATGAGGAGCAAACATGGACTCAGACTTTGAAACTCATAATTTGAAGAGACATTTATGCATAAATATGTTTTTGTCTAGAAGCAGTTTTGAATAGGGAGTGTGATCATGTCGAGAAACGAAAAGGAAGTTAACTCCTTTGGGCATCAGTTTAGGTATTAGGAAATGTGAAATCAATGAAAATGTTATGAAGAATATTCAGGTGGATTTTGGCTGCATATTTAAACCCCGGAATAAGCTTTAAATATAATGAGATTTTATCAGAGACTTCAAGCAGCATATGCTGAAACCCATTTTAGGGATAAAATTAAATAAGATTTTTCAATAAAATTATCTAAATTTATAATGCTATGTGTGAGGTAGATTCTCCTATCTGAGCATATAGGGGCCTCATAAGGGAATAAATGGAAGATCTAAGTGTCTGATACCTCCCTGTAATATCCCAAAGTATAAGCAGTTCAGTAATTCTGAAAAATTACAATGTGAACATGTTTACCTGAGGCAGTGTAGTCCCAGTCATAAAAAGATATTAGAAAATAATTAAATAAAATCATGACAAATCCAGAGAAAGTTAACAGGTTGGGAGCAATCCATAAAGGCACTATCTGTTTAAAAATGAAAGGAAAAAAACATCAGAAAAATTGTATTTCAAATTGTACATCTTATTTTAATAAAATAATTTATATCAGGAAAGAAGCTTTTATATGACATCAGCGTTTTTCAGCTTTGTGTGTATTTCCCCATTTTCAAATTAAAATACAATTTCAATTTCTGAAATTTATTTTCAAATGTAATCCTTTTGCCTGATTTTTGTGACTGCTGTAAGAATGACATTTTTAAAACGTTGTACTCCCTTTAAAATGTTGTACCTTATCCTCATTTACCCAGCTTCTAAGGAAAGCCTTTTGTGATCAGCTGTATCAGAACTGAAAGAAGACTGCAGCACCCCAGTGTGGTAATTCAGCATCCATGTGGCAGGTTTTTTAAGCATTGTATTCCCACACTATAACAAGTAAAACTCTTCTTCCAAAGTATGTGAATAATTTCTTACTCAAAACATCAACAAAATCAGATCCTGAGCACATTAGCACATTACACTTTCAGCTTGGGAAGATCTCCCTGTTACAAGCATCTCCCTACTCTCTAGACAGTAACTGACAGGATCTCCCTCTTTACTCATCAATTAAAAACACTCCATTAATTCATTTTACTTTGGAGGATGCTGAAAAGGACTCTCTGCCTTCACCTAAACTTCTTTTTCCCAGTAACCATTCTCAGCCATTTGCTCCCTGTGGCTTTAAGGTGCTCCTTACACTGCACCAGGAATCCCCTTTGAAAACACTCTTCCCAAGTAACACAGTTTCTCCAGAATATTTGTTGAAATAGCCTACACAGCCTTCTACATGATTTTTAGACAGAACATATTTGCAGAAATACTAAGTATCAACCATTACCATCACTCAAACACATTATCAATATATTTAAAATGCAAAAATACTGGAGTTTATAATTAAATTATCTGGAGTGTCTAAGGACTCAAAATTTCTATAAAGCACTTCAACACCATGAAATAGTACAAGAAAATATTAAAGAAAATCAAGTCAAATAATTTCTGATACTAACATGAATAGTATATTATATTACAATAATATACAATAACTATACTAACAATAGTTTTGAAATAAAATGTTTTGTTAATATCTCTGGACTAGGTAGCTGAACAGACAGACAAAATACGTATTAATTTCTTCTATCCTACTACTACAATTACTCAAATTAACTTTTAAAATCTGAATGCTTTGACTGATTAACTATCCTGACTAGATTCTCTTTCTCAACTATGCAGCAATTTGTAATGTTCAGGAGAAATTGTGAAGACTAAGCGTACACTTCCAAAAATCAGATTAGAGTTCCTGAACACTCTTCCATTGTTTCTTAGATGTTTTCTATAATAACATTGGGAAAACTATTATATCTGATATTTGATTCCTTATCAAAGGATAAGGACTTTATCACTGATTTTAAAACACTGTATGTCAGCTCTCATGGTATTTAAAACACACCATGGAATGCATACAGCAACAATTTCAAAGATGTAACATATCTATCATTCTGAGTGTCCAGAAGGGCAAATCTAAACCTCTAAGAAAAGGGACAGAAAATGTCCCCTGAAGTTCCTTTTGGAGAGCATCTAAGGAGGAACCCTTCACTGCACAGTCTCCTTTTCTTTCAGTGACTGCATGCTCAGCATGCAGTGACAGCCACACATCTCCCAGTTCTGCTACCTGAGGATGCAGAAGATGAATCTCCTGCTGGGGATTTATCTGGTATCTATGACCTTCCATGAAATAAGAAGCACAGACACTGAAAAAAAATCTAGATTCCTCTCTTTTAATCTAAATCATAGATCAAAAGAGTGCTTAAAGATACCATGGATAAAATGTTTACATGGATATACATGGATAAACTGGCTGCTTTTTTCTGGATGATTCACAAGAATTGTTGACTATTAAATCAAGTGGGGCACCACGAACATCTGCTTTCTAATTAGGCTCATCATTCTAAACAATCACAATGTCATTTTAAAGTTATTACAGGAAATAATTTATGCTTCCATGGTGCAAACATGAAGAAGTTATATATAACCCATCTTCTTGCTAATAGTGTGTACTTTAAGAAGGAAACCTTCAAAGGATGTTGTTATAGTTAGAATCCCTTTGGCTAACAGACACACCATGAAAAACAGTTACAGGAGCTCTGTCCTCAGGAAAACAGACTCTCCTGCAGTTAAACCCTTAAGCATGTTCTTTTGATCCTTACCAAACCTAATCTGTCTAGGTATTTGGAAAGTATTCCAGTTGCAAAATCCCTTTTGTTATATTTAACGCTTCTTATCCTTTTGGTTGGCATTACACTACCATCACCCTATTTCATAATTAGAAAATCACAGAGTGTTCAAGATTAACTTCTTACACACCTTGGAAAAATAGAACCTGAATTTATTAGTATTCCATAGAAGGATGAGCTGCAACCTTTATTATCTAATTAAAAGACAGTAGAGGTCTAATACATCAATGTGCTACATGATTAATACAACTGGAGGTGACATGGGGAGAATCACATCTGCTCCCTGGCAAAACCCTTGTGTGCCTGAACCTTTTAAAAAACTCTTAGTTCCATGAACTATTAATTGATTTCTGTTTCTCTGGGTCTACAGCCATTAATTCTAAAAGCCTTATTACAAACAGCAAATGCTTTAATACAATAACTATTTGGATAATAAATGGTAAAGTACACATTTTTATAAAGCTTTGTTCAAACTTCACTAGGTCACTTGAGACCACTAAGATGCTACTTTTGCTCAATTCTGGTGATAAAATCAAAATTCATAAAGGCAACAGAGGGGAGTTTAATTGATTTCGGTGATGTTGGCGTACACCTGTGTATTCCAGTGGGATTTCCTCCTTTCCCTCTCATTGTCCAGCATCTCCACCAGAGATAAATGATCTGGGTTATGACAATATGTTTTCAGCTCACAAATTCACAGATCTTTAATATAAAGCTCTTCTTAATTTCTTGTAACATAGGAAGTACATTTTACAATAAATGTTAATGTCTTATAACATAGGAAACACATCTTCCAATGAATTCTGTGTTATGGAATACAGAGAAACTTGTATTGCCATTAGGATGAAACAGGCATATGAAAGGCAAGACCCAAATCCCAAGCCATTGTTCTCATGGTTTGTTTCTGGTTTTTTGGGTTTTTTTGCTTGGCTCAGTGAATTTAAGGTTGCTTTTTTTTAACTCCTCTAGAATCTAGTAAAAATAGTCCACTGGAATTTTTATTGTCACCAGTTTAGAAACTAAAAGATAATTAATTCATATTTGAAAATGGATATATCAGGATGTCTAAACTGAGTGAAGGAATTTTTCCCAGTCATCAAGATGGACACTTGTACTGCTCAATTTTAAATGAACGTCATAGATGCAAAACATTCTTTTAAAAGTCCTTAAAAATTATCCCAATTTCCCTACTGCAATGCACTGCTCAGGAACAAAACCATTATAGCAACTTGCATTCCTACTGATATTTTACAGTTATATTGTGGCAAATAATTTTTGCTCTCACAGTTCTAATTTCTATCTCTAGGAGCAACATGGACTCTACTGCCATCTGTTACACACTGCTTTTCCCTCCATAGTTGTGCACTGCCAGCTCCTCTGCAGGACTGATTCTACATGGCAGTATCCTTTAACGTTAGAATGACTACTTCTGCAAAAGCTGAAAGCAATATAATTATCCTTTAAATCCTTGTGACACATCACTGTGAAGGATTCTGTAAACCTCTTGTACCAGAAGGCAAAGTGGAACATTCACTGCTTTATCTTCAGGATTCTAACCAAACCAAATAGCACAATACACACAGCACCCACCTCAGTCTTTGTTTCTGTACTCAGATTATTGAAATAGGTTTTAAGTTCTTTGCTCTGGTTGGGACTCTCCTCCGGCATGAAGCAAACTAAATCACGCTCGCCTAAAATTCCATGAGATTTTAAAAAAATCTAAAGAGGTCACATTTTTTATAGGACCTATCACCCTAAGCTACATGGGGACATTTAATAATGTTACTTTTCTTCTGGTAAAATGCTGCACCCATTAGAAGAACTTATCTCCAAAGGAGTTTTGCATTGACAACACTCCCCTTTCAATCTGGTAGCAGATGAATACCCACCGATCTCCTTAACCAAAAGGCCCATGCACAATAAAGCCTCTACACATCTCCCATGCCAGTGTGCTGGAGGGGCGTTTCTGCCCATTGTTTTCCTCAATATTATGATGGGAATAAAAATAAAGTGTCTGAATTTCAAATTACTGAAGTCAGTGTCACATCTTTGAATTGCTTTTTTCTCATTCCATGTTCAGGTTGTTTTTTAATTCTTCAGTTGGGTCATATTACAGAACATTTTTCATGAAATTACTTTGAGGTTATGAATTAGAAATTATGATTTTCCTGCCATATCAAGAATAAGCAACACCTGAATTATAGAATCCAAAGATGGCAGATTCACCAGCACTCTGACCACATATATCCTTTTTTGTTTGTACAAAGGTTCATTTTCAAGTCTGCTCCAATACAAACATTTCCTGTAATGAGGCAGTTCATATTTATTTCAGGTACAGCCTTTTTTTTTTTTTTTTTTTGCCAACNAATTGTGAGTGGTTTATTTTTAAAAACTGCAGATTGCAATGCATTCAAGAGATGGCATCTTCCAATCGTTACGGTGATCATGGTAACCACTCTCATTTTCAGCTTCTGAGAGGAATGCCTGGCTGCCTCAAGCAAGTCCCCTTGGGAGAAAATGAGACAGCACTTGCATAAAATCATATGCACAGCACAGAGAGAAAGCCATGCTGTTGTTGGGCAGCATATGCTGCATAAAAATGATCTGTACTAAGTAAAACCATCCATGTCTGCAAAGCTGTTTAATGAAAGATGCAATAATGAAAGATGTAGAAAAGAAATGGATGCCTTTTCTACAGCAAACAGAAAAAAAGAAACAAGCCCTTTCTTTCTACAAAAAAATAATCTCAAAACAACATACCCATCTTAAACATGGCTATATATCCTGCAACATTTTCTTTTATCAGATGTCTTCATTTCAGCTTTATTGATCAGTACGTATTTTTAAATGAAAATGCATGCTATATTTAGAGCAAATTCTTACACTGACATGTCATGCTTTTATTAAATGAAATTCTTACCTTAATAATTTTATTCCAGATGGGTTGCATAATATACACAGATAAAGGATTTGTATCCACAGCACTGTACTGTGAGGAAAAAGCAAGTATGTTAAACAAAGCACTGAACAATGGCTATTTTTCCAGGACTACATATCCTTCAGCATCTAAAAGCACTCAGTGAGACTGCTGTAAATTTATTTTATTCTGATTTGTACAGGTTTTATTTCATTTAAAAGCACTGGCCTGGTTTACAATTACCTTTTTAGCAACTCTATGTACTAACATAAAGGTTTAGGCTTGTGAAATGGCAAACAGCTCTGCAATCACATTTTGCTTTTAAATTCTTATTAATTTTACAACCCTATAAGATTCTGCATTTCTACCATATTTTGGATTTAACACCTTTATTTGCACTACCAGTAATGCACAGTCTGAGCACCAGTTCATTGCTAGTATATAGGAGAGATAGTGAATATGGAATGTGTTTGTAGGTGGAATATCATCACACAGAGATACACAGCTTTTGTCATAGTAACACAGTTGCATTTGCACTATGCTAATTCATGTAAGGCAATGTTATGATAAAAATGAGCTCTAAAATAGCACAGTTAATTACCACAATAAAATTTCTCTATTGGACAGACTCGTAAATACATGTGTTTTATAAATTCCAGTAAGTACATATCTGTATCTTTTGTAAACAAAATATTTCAGAAATCCAAGGCCACCCTGAATCGCTGTTGTCTCCTTTTTCCCCAGAGGACAGTATCTGCCCAGAGGCAGTTTTATCCTGCCTTGAGACTGCAGAACACAGAATAATCTTAGGAAGAACAATCTTAACTGATAATACCACTCAAAACCATGTACTTGAGCCCTGGCAGGTAGGCATTGGAAAAAGTTACCCATCACTAGGGTGGTACATGCAATTATTTCAGAAATTCTTGGACTTTGAAAGTGCATATATGGCTTAACGTTGCTAGGATGATATGACTCACATAGATTCAGATATATCTATATATAGCACTATCCAAACATTGTGTGCAGAAAATGGGAGTAAGGTAGAGATGTGTTAGACCACAGTTTGAAAAAGCTGCTCATTTGCAGAAGAGTTAATGACAAAATCTCTTTCCACACAACTTCAGCTAACAATTAATTATCTCTCCATATATATAGTTAATTTATTGACCTCATTTAGCCAGCTACTCTTCAGAGGAGACTGCACTCTGGAAGTACCTGTTCCAAGTCATTAATTAATTAATTATCAAAGCAACTGAGGCACTTTTCTTAAACTCAGGTACCTACATAAGAAAAGCTTAGGAACTCTTCCATACATTTCCTTTCTCTATCTGAATACAAAGCATATGTTTAAATTACTGTCTGGACAAAACAAAGCATTCACATAGTAATTTTGTGTGTTCAAGTTTAAATCACAGATCATAAACATATAATCTAATAAAATTATTATAACAGAGCTGTAAATACATATCAAAATATCAAAATAAGTTTCAAAAAAATCATCTAGCAGTAACTGTCAGACCAGGCTGCCTAAATTTCCAAAGGGAATAAAATTTTTAGTTCAATGAAGTATTCATCACTGATTTTAATTTTTCTAAAAATGCTCTAAGTGTTCAATTTGATGTGTTATTTTTCTCTGCCACTGCCACCCATATTACTTAATATACAACACGATTTTGTCATCAACAGATTTTCCACCAGAATACATACTAGAATTCTTAAATACATGACCTCAGAAAGAAATTAATTTGCAGGTAAAACTTAAGTTTTCATTATTCTGCATGTATTTGCAGGTCCAGATGCTGTATTTATCTTTCAAACACTAATTATTACAACTGTTTGAACTTTTGATAGTCCAGCTTGCATGCGAATTACCAAAACCTGTGGGCTTTGCTTACGTTTATGCCAAAATTAACAATAATACCAAGCCATACAATACCTATGCCAACAGACCAGTCAGCTAGTACTTAATTCACATAAGAACTATGGAAAGCCTCTGAAAATGAAGAAAATTCAAAGCATCCATTAGCACTTTTGAGGTTCCAGGTAATCAAGAGTCTGCTCAAAGTTTCACTGTGGCTACTGCCCATTTCCTTACCCCAGCTGGTATTCAAAGACTGTGTGAGACATGGGACAATTTGCTGACTAGCAAATTCAATGAATACAGCCATACTTGGATAAGAATGTGCAAAGGTCAAAACAAGTGAGTTTTACCCTTGCTTCTACTCTGGCATTCTCTTTCACCCCTCACCCCCCAAGTCAAAGTCATGAATAAAATCAGAAAATGCTAGTTAAACAACAACAGTAAAATGAGGGAAAAAAAAAAAAGGAAAATCAGTCTGATTTCTTTGAAATTGTTTTCTTATAGAGAAAACATAAGAGACTATATAGATATTATATTATTTTTGTGTTTTCTTTAATGCAAAATATAAGAGATTAGGTAGCTTTCCAACATATCTCTACATAACAGACACAAACAAGAGATACAGTCAGCTTTTTGTTAGCGTTCCAGTTTCCAAAGTCAAGCATCAAAAATCAAAACAGACCTCATTGGAAAAAAAAAGTAGAATTACAGCCAGCTTTTGTCACCTAAAGACATTTCAAGACACACCACACTTCATCCTGTTAATTCCTATGTCTGTAGCTGAACTGTTGGTCCTCTGGGTGGGGAAGGAACATTCAGCAGATGTGCAGAAGAATGGAAATTTGCTCTTCCCTCCACAATAATTTGTTTTAGTCAGACCAAAGGAAACACCCATGGAAAAACAGTTTTCAGTCATGGCAAAAAAATAAACCAACTTGACAAATAAAGTCTGCTATACAGTTTTATACTCTGCTTTGTTCAGCTCCCAAGAAGCTACTAACCTCAAGGCCATGAAATCCTCAGGAGTTTAATGTTCATATCTGCTCAGAAAAGCAAAGTACTGAGTAACATGCTCACATTATGACCAATGAACATGAATGCAAGAGTCCATTGAACCTGATGTAAAAAAAGCAGTGCCATTTGCCATTGTGTAATTCTGTCATTTTCAGGGCACTTATACTAAATGACAAAAGTGGAGAGGATAAGCCTGTTGGAGGTTTTTAAGTGCAAGGCTCACACAAGTACAAAGCACTTCCCTGCAAACACTTTCTGCCCTGGAAAAGGCATTGATTGTCCTTATCCAAAGACTAAGGGCTTGGAATAATCAGAAAACTTCTCCAAATTATTTTTAAAGGAAGTTGAAACAGTTGGGAGGGAACAGCAGTAGTGAGGGAATAGGAAAAATGGTGTTGACTTCATCTTACTCCCAAATTTAAAAATGCTTCTTCAGGTTTTATTTAATAGCTGATATCTCCTTGAAAGCCATCTGCTTTCTCTCTCAGTGTTAATGGCTTCTAGCAGAGCTAGAAATGAGAATACAGACACCAGACATGTGCACACATACATGGTGACTCGGGCAGCACGCATGAAATGTGCTTTTACTTTGTGTTCCTGCATCTTAATTTCCATCCAGGGGATCCAGCACAGCACAGAGTTTGTGCTGGTCACCTGTGTTAAAGGGGAAAGGAAAGATTAAGGAGGAGGGGGGAAAAAGGGATAAACAATTAAGAAAAGTAACAGAAAAACAGGAGAAAATAAAATGAGCAAAGGTCAAGGTTTGGCTACACAGAAGAAGGACAACTGTTCTGCAATAACAGAGCAGAGCTAAACACTGAGGGGCAAAAGCACTCACAGTGATCAAAGTCTGCTCTGCTAAATAGAAGGCAAATGGTACCTTCTGGCTCACATCCACATAGCTTAGAAATATTTCCCATTATTGCAAACTGGTCACATCAGCACCACATATCAGCATCTGCTGGAGCAGTGCTGGGCCTCATCATCTGGCCCCACACATCCAACACATCATTAGCATTCAGTATGTTCAAGTCCAAAGTATCTGAAACAATCTGGAGACTACACTGTAACCCAGCAATATGGCACTTTCAGAGCATGAAAGTGAGCCCTGTCTGCAGTGCATGCTCAAAAGCCCAAATGCCCATGTTGGAAGAGTGCTGAAGGATGGTGAAACCAAAAAAAATCATGTGCATTACCTCCAGAACAGAGTATTTCCAAACCAAAAGCCTAGCTATTGCCTTGGAGAGACTTTAGAGAAAACAAACACACAAAACTCAAACAGGGAGTGAGCTAACCATTAATGACAGCAGACACTGGATCTTCACTGGACTCCCTAGGCCTCTCCTGCTTTGCACTGTGGAGGCATCACAAGAATAAAATTTTGGAAAGACTACAATTAAGAGAAAAATATAAAGCATGTCTACACACACTTCAGAGTCAGAAGAGAAAGCAAGCTGCAAGAAATGTAGTTGCATAACTATATTATATAGTTATCTCAACTTCAGCTGCTCTTTATACTAACAGACTATTCCTTTCCTGTATTTATATCATCTTGTTCCAGTTAGCACCTTATTGTCCCATTAAGTCATTTACATTCACAACACCTGTGATTTGGAAATGATGGACAAAGGGATGGGAGGCATGACAACAGATTATCTTTTGCACAAGTCAAGAGTTTTTTGTGGTTTTGAAAGCTGCAAAATGACCCTCCCAATCCAGGCCATTAATCAGTTGCTATTTAAGAGAGCTCAGTGGGAAATCACCCTTCTGGACAACTCTCATGCAACATGTACTTGGCTTCTGTGATACCTTACACTTCAGGAACCACACAAAAATTAAAGAAAATATCTGGTAACACATCTGGTAACAATTTTCCATCCATCTTTCCAATTCCTAGAATACATTAAACGTGTGGTTTAATTCTACTTTTTATATGTTTTTACAGGTTTGTAGTTATAATGGGACACAGTCTTGGATTTCAACAAAAGCTTCACAAAGAGAAGAAAGAGAAGCACGCTATAAACAACAGAGCTCCACAATACTGTGGCTACCAAATATGTTCAGCAGTTTAAGTGCTGATATAGTCCAAAACAGAGCCCCATTATTTCTTATAATAGAATTGCTTTACTTTATATCATCAGTTAGTTAATTATTCATAAATAATGGCCTGGGTTTTCTGTTTCCCACTGCTTAAATAATTTGTATCCTGCATTTCCTCCCACCGACATATATATGTGTATATTTTTATTAGGTCACCAATACCTAAGTCCAGGAGTTATAAGTCTGTCCTAGGGGTGGATGCAGCTGCACTGTGAAGGAAGAGGCTGCCCAAGTTGGGCTCCTGAGCTCCTCTCTCTCCTCTCACTTTGCCTCCTTCAGTTCCATTAGCCTGTGCACACTACAGCTAGGAAATAGAGTTAGCTTTTTCCTTCCAGCAGATACTATTCCTAGTAAATACTAGAATGTCATGGTTTGTGCAATTCAACAATTCTGATGGGTATTACTAAGTCATCAGGAAGCTGTTATTACACAAACCGCTGTCCTGGGGATGTTTTGTTGCAAAGGTGTATTTATAGTTCACCTCCTCATTTTCAGGAATCCTGACACACTCATTGAGTCACATGCCACATCCTTTCCCTTAATGAAGCATGTATGGACTCATGTCCATCAAGTCATGGGCACATCGAGCTGTGGGTCAGGACAGGCTACTGCCAGTGGCACATCCCCTCGCTTGCAGAGCAGTGTCATGGCCTTAAGGCCACAGAACCAAGAGTCTGGATCACAGGATCATTCAGGGCAGAAGGGACCTCAGCAGGTCTCCTCCTTCTCAACATAGGCTCAGCCAGGAGCTCAAAACCAAGGAGAGGTGGACAGTCAGTGGGACAGGAAGTCAGCAGTCAGTTTTCAATTAATAGTAGTTATATTAAGGATGCTGCCTAATTTCTCTTCAGGAAAAGGCTTTGTTTAGTGGGACACGCTCAAATACTTAACAAAGCCAAAATAATTAAAACTAACAGAAGAACATGATTAAATATTGAGCAAGGGTTAATAGAAGACAGCTGCATGTGTGTTGGTGTAAAGGGACAAATGTAGAGGCTGGCCCAGATTGGTAAAAATATAAATCCTGCTAAAACCAAAACCTGCACACTCTCAAGGAACTGCACAACTGATCCTTAACTCGCTATTCAAAGAAGCTCTAACATAGCAAGGAAGTTGATTTCTATGGGGTTTTTTTTGTGCAGACTGGTCTTCCACACTTGATAAAAGGAAACAGCAGCAGGATTTTGTGCTACACCTATTTCTGTGCATGTACAAACATGCGTGTGCCAGCAGCCCTCTAAAGATCAAACAGCAGACCAAGTACCCATCCAGCTGGAGCTCTGCCTGAGGGTGTACCTAAATACATGGGGAATCCAAAATGAGGAAACCACTCCAGGCCCAAAAGGGAAGACAGATTAAAAGCATGTTGTAGTTTCTATAAGAGATGCTAAACAGTGGTTCTGTAGCACACTGAACCCTTGTGTTATCCAATATCCTAATGCACAAGAGAGAGGACACTTCACAGAAAGATTCCTCCCCCTACAAAACAACCCTTAGAATAAGGGTTCCCTTAGATTTACAACAAACAATCCACATTCAAATCACAGACGCATCTTTGCAATTAGTCTTCTAGTGAAACACAGATGAATAAACAAAAAATACGTATGTATATATGCGTATTCTACACATAAAAATACAAAGAACATTTCAGAATGCTAACATCTCTTGATAAAGCAATAAAATGAAACTATGCAGCCGGTAATTGCACTTTTATGAGATTCAACAAGGCATACAACTCTTTATATTGAGCGTATTTGTCCCAAAAGTTATCTAATGAACCTTTGTAAATTCACGGGTGTAATATTGCACTCAAAACCATATACAATCTCCCATCATTGGGAAAAAAGTCCTACAGCAAGTAATATCAAATGCAGCATCTCTGATGAATTTCATTAAGTTGTTGGTTCATTAGCATATGATACGTAGAAGGAAGATAATTATTACAGAACTCATGAAATAATACATTATGTCAGCTACAATTACAACAGGATGAGGAAAAAGAGGTAATGTGTGCATGAAGATTGTCTTTCAGAATGACATATTGAGTTGGCTCATGACTCTTTGATATGCGACACATGAATGCAGTGACAGATAATATAAGAGTAGTGAGTTATTTGGTTAATTTCACATGCTATTCAACAACATTTAATTACAACCCCAGTCTTCCATCAAAGTAACATGAAGAAGACTGCAAGATTTTATTTGTAGAACAGTGGGCTGTTGACTCATGGTTTTATTGAATTGTTATTATTCTACTCATTGTTATTGAAGCTGGACAATGTTAATTTTCACTGCCTCAGATATTCAAGGACTTCATTAAACTGTGATTGTTTGAAAAATCTAACTACAGCTGACACAACTGATAAGTGCTTTCAGATAGTATTTGGAATTAAATATTAGTGAAAAAACCTAAAACTACTACGTGGAAAAACACTATATAATGAACATGTCAAGAAAATACTCAACATATATAAAATTGTCCATGGTTAGTGAGCATTATTGCATGAGCATTATTAACTGTCTCCTAAGAAGTTCCAGATAAGTACATAAATTAAAGTCTTCTATCCTAAATTTTCAAAATCACGTAAACTCCTTGTGTTACTACAGTAGAAAGCAAAACTACTGTTCAATTAAGGTGAGCAGAACCCATGATTTTCCTAAATCTCATAGTTACACTTGTAGCCTTGGAAAAGCATAGATTTCATAGAAATCCAATCTTGTATCTGGGTGAATCCTGAACTTCCAGACACTAATCCACTAGATTATACTCAACACACTGCTCTTCTGGTATCAGTCACTATAAGAGAAAGAGTCAGACCTTGAAACGTGATCATCATACATCTGATCTTGTTTCTCTAACCCTCCGAAATGAGGGCTGGGATGAAATTTAAGAGATCTTCTAGTCCAGAGTGTTCACCTAATGCAGGATCACATTCAGAATACATTAAGGATGCAGATCAAGTTTCCATGAGGTAATGACCCCATTGCTTGCAAGAAGCAACCATGTCAGCACACTAAAAGAAAACACATCACCAAAACTTTCTTAAAAAGGTGTCAGCAACTGTTTATTAATACTCAACACTAGATTGTTGATCTTGCCTCAGAGAAATAAAGCCATTCTTAAAGACTGATAAAATGATTGCCCAATCCCCTTCAGTACGTGTCTCAGCAGGTCTTATCAACACAAGACTGACATAGCAGACGCCTCAAATTTCTCTTTGTGCAGCCAAAACTCCCATACTGTCTTTCTTTAAAAGGGCACTCTTGAAGACCAAATGGCTGCTAGGCTCTTACTCCCACTTTATTCAGCTGTTTCACACAGTTCATCTTTTCTAAGCCTCTTGGTATTTGTAATGTCATTCTGAGGACTGTAAACTGTGGGCTAAAGCAGGCAGGACACATTATTCCAGTTGATACCTGATCAGGACATTAGCTACAGGAGTAAACTCAACCCTTTGACATATTTATGACACTTCCAGCTTAAGAATTTTTCTCTCTTTATTATAACAGCCACAATGCTGTTGACACTCTGATCCCCTGGTATCTTTCCTGCAGTCTGATGTCTCTTATTTTATTTTCTAAATGTTGATTTTTCTTCCCCTAAGTGCTGTACCTTGTTTACTGAATTTCATCATATTGATTTCTGGCCATTATATCCCCTTTCTAAGCATATTTTAAATCATAAACCTATTCTTCAAAATTCTTTAATATAGTGAAAATTTTACAACATTCTCCCTTCTGTTACTTAAAGAAAGTATTGAACAGCAATGGAGTTGGGACAGAGAGACAGCTGTGTAAGTAGAATCCCACTTGATAGAACCTCTCACTTTAAAGAAAACTTTAAATGTATCCATTCTCTTTAAAGATGCTTCCATTCTCTTTGAAGAAATATTTTAAACTCTTTAAAATGTTTCCATTTTGCAATGATTTCACCTTAGTTACCTCTACCTACTTTACTTACGAGAACATGGACAGTAGCAGACCCCTCACTGAAATGAAACCACTCATACCTTATTTACTCCCTCCTCCTCACCATACCCCTTATCCACACAGAGTTACCTGCAAAAAAATAACTTAAATGATAGAAACAGTGTGGACAAAACAAGATGAAAATATGGAACCTTAGATGTTAATTTTTAGTGTTGTATCTGATTTTTTAAACCATCTTTTCCAAGGCCTATTGTTTGAGTCAAGCCTCTGTAGTTTGTTCTTAGATTTCTTTTATTCTGAAACAGGATAAAGCACCAAAGTTTTCTGGCCTGAAAAACTTCTGTGCACAGGTATTGTAAAAGAAGGTGACTCAAGGCAATTATGCAAGCAGAATCCTAAGAATGAAGTGATGAGAAGAGGCAACGGCAACACGAGCTCACCACTGACATTACTGCATTCTGGTGAGAAAGATAAAAATAAAGAACCAAATTCTGCTTTTATCTGTACTCATCACCTGGTGGTTACAGAACAGCTTGTTTCCAACAGAAACCCAAGCAGGCAGAAAAAAAGGTAGCAGTGTAATTCCATGGGTGCTCTTCTAGAACTACAAAATGCTGATAACGTATAAAAGTAAGAACGACATGATCCAAGCCCTGCAATTCCAGCTGGTTGTAGCTTTTCAGCTGTTTTGCTCCATGTCCTAGGGAACAGCACACAAATCAAGGATAAGAATCTTCTGTGATACAGTTGCAGCCAATCACCTGAGCATGCAACTTTCCTGAAATCAGCACCTGCCCCACAGTCAAGAAGATGGCAGAAATATTATAGCAGAAATACTCAGGGTTATGTCTGAACTGTGTAATCATCACATCTCCACCTGTTCTTGGTGTGCTTATAAGCAGAAAAAGAAAAGTTGAATCTCTAAAACCCCATTAACAGGCAGAATGAATGGGAATAGATTTGTAAAGTGAAATAGCTAGCCCTGAGGAGCCAATGCCCTCAATGCCAAAGCCAAACTGGTTCCATTATAATACTATGGATTGAATGTACTAGGTGTACTTGTGTGTTTGTTTCCAATACAGCTGCTTTAGGTTCATCCTAAGGGAATGCATTTTTCTGCTCTGAGGTCACTCTGTGATGTAAGCCAAAGCTTGGTAATTGGGGAAGACTTGCTCCAAAAGCCCAATATACATGGACCTAACATGTTAAAGGGTGCTGATGTCTTTGCATTCATTAGAGGTCTGCCATTCCCTTTGCAAAGAACTGTGCTGGTTTTGTTGCCAAGGCCCTCCTCCAACTGCCAACAGGAGACAGACAGTGCCCGAGACATACAATTGGAGCATTCATGGCAGAGAAATGAATTCAACTCTGTGAAAATTTTGAAAATTGAGCAGCACTTTTTTCAGACCATATTTACCTTTACAAAAAGAGTTGATTACACAAATTATTTTTTTAAGCTGTGTTATGCTCAGCAGATAAATTGTGCAAAATATGGAGTATGTTAAGCCACTGATACTACTGTGAGTACAATGCTTCAGTGTAATGTACAACAGAGAGATGGATGCCACTAAATCTGAAGTTTTCTGTGCACGCTTCAAGTCCTGAAACAATACAGTGTTTTAGCTCAATACTGAATGTATGTTCACAGATCCTTTCAGAGATTATCTAGTTCTTCACAGGGCCAATGCACATCTCCTTCCACACTACCCCAGAACTGGGTTCACCAGGAAACACAGTGCAGAAATAGCCAGGAGGTTGTAAGAAGACGCAACCCATGCGTGCTGAGCACAGTGATCAGAGCTTAGCATCTGTTGAGTAGGCAGCAAAGGAAGCAGCAATCTCCCCCAAGGGGCTGGGAAGCTGGAGGAGCAGGATGCAGTAAGGCTGAAGGGGAGGAGATAGCAGCCAGAGGGTAACAGGAGGTTGAAGAACATGTGTCAGGCCTGGGAGGTGGTGACAACAAAGCCGTGGTTGTGGCAGCAGCCCTAGGTATGGGAGGGTGAGGGACAAGAGATTGTGGTACTGATTAGTCTCCTTGCTTCACCCCTTTTGTATTTTTGGAGTACTTTAAATCACTGTGAACAGCATGTAGGAATAGGGAGAGCTGCCATCATCTGCCAGGTCCTCCTGCAACCTGAAGCATTAGGAAAATGGTGCAGATACCTGACCAGCTCAGCAGCACCAACATGTACATCATGTAGCTGTACTTCTCTGCGTGAAACCTGTGACATTTGGATTTATTTATTTCCAAGATATCCTAGTCCCAAGCCACCTCAGATAACAGAAAACTATTTGATTTCATCTTTCTAAAGCCTGCACTTACCAGGATTTTTCTTCAGAACACAGTAGAACAGATTCTTCTTAAGTATCTGCGTTGGCTGATTCTTATAGTTAAGAAAATTGCCCTACACAGTTTCTTTGCAATGCTCTTGAGAAACCAATATATTAAAATGAAACTATTTGATATGTGATTCTGTCTCTTGGTAATTATTTGCCCTGTAAATCCTAAGTACGGCACAAAGATTACAGGTTTTTAAAAGAATGTTGTTTCAATTCTTCCTCATCTGCACTTGTGTGAAGCTATTTTCATTCAAGTGATAAGAAAGAATGTAATACAAGCGTTCCCTGTATTTGTACTATGAACTCAAATAATTTAAGAAAGTTACTTAAATAACAACGTCCATTTATGCTAAAAATAGCTTGTTATTTTTCCTCCTCCTGATCTCAGGCAAGACTGCAGCTTCACCAGTCAAGCACAGGCCTGTACAACTCATGCCCTGTGGCCAAAAGCAGCTTGCAGAGTGTTTTTTCCCACTCACACTGGAGCCACACAAACAGGTTGGTACATTTTAATGAGCTGCTGTGCATAACAAGTTCCTAAGGAGCAATCTGGAGAACACTCTCAAAGCCACAGTTCCTCCACCTTCATTCCTGCTGAAGAGAACAGGCAGAGCTGCTGGCCCAGGGAAGGGAAGGACTTGATAGGAACCAGGAAAAGCTGAACACCCTGTTTGGAGCCCAGCCTGGGAAGGCACATGGTAAGAGCAAGAAGGAAAGAATCTTGGGGAGCATGGTGTAGGGGCTGCTTCGGGAAACTGAACATAAAATAAAAGGCTGGGTGTTGTGCTGGCATGATGCCCCTGCTTTTCACAGGGAATGGGGTGAGAGCGTGTGAACAGGGTGGCATGGCCTATTTCAGACACCTGCATCTCAACTGGAGCAAACCTGGATGTTCTCCCTGCAACTCCTAAGTCTGTGACATAACACCGGTAAATTCAAATACCTAATGATTCACATTTATTGGGATTCTGCATGCCGGTTATTTGCAAACATGAGGTTTACTTCAAATTATTTAAAGCAAGTTTTTCTTTCCTCGCCCTGCTTTCTTATTTATTTCTCAATGCCAGAGCATTCCTGTGTCCAAAGGTTTTGCAGCCAACCAGCCAAACAGCATCAATGCGTGCTTTCCTACACCGGATGCGTCCAAAACCATGCTGCTCTAAAACAGGCAGAGCTTTTACAGACACTGATACTCACTCAAAACCCAGTTCACTCTGTCTCCACCGAGTCTTGCCGCCCTGCGAACACCCGACTCCTGCCCAGGGCACGCACTCGATCAGAGACGGGCCGGGTGCGGGTGGGCACAGGCGGAGGTGCGGGACATCCATCCCCCCGCGGGCACAGGTGGAGCCCTGCGGACCCTCCGGGGACGGAGGGATGGCTCGGCCGGCCGGGGCCGCATTAACAGCGGGGCTGGGATCCAGCCGCCCAGAGCCGCGACCCGGGGAGCACCGTCCGCCGCCCGCCCGCTCTCCCGGCGCCGGGGCTGCCCTTTACCTTGTAGTGTCGGAAGCCGTGCAGCTGCCGGCCGCTCACATACCGCCACCGCCACATCGCCGCGCTGCGCCTCGCCGCGCCGCACCGAGGCACGGAGAGACGGCAGCGATGGGAGGCAGGACGGAGGAGGGAGGCGGCGGGGCCGGGGGCGGGCGGAGGGCGGCTCCCCGGCCGCGCCCCGCGGGCTGGACCTGGCCCCGGCTCCGGGCATCCGCGCCGGGGCTGCCCGCGGGGCTGGATCCCGGGCGGATCCCGGGCGGCTCCCGTGGGAGCGGGCGGATCCCCGCGGCCCCAGGACCTCGGTGCCCGCCTGCCGACAGCCTTTTACACTCCCGAAATTACCTCTCCTTCCCAAGGCACGCCGCAGGCATCACCTCCAAACTGGTTTTCTGGCTATTAAATATGCCGTATTTAGAGCGTACGGGAAGAGGCGCCCGTGAGGTCGCTAAACAAAACAATGCTGAGTATGACAAACGCAAAACATGCCAAGTAACACTATACAAACAATGTTAAGTAACATGTTTCAGAAACAGGTGACACTGAGGATTAAGGTTTGTATTTGCATTCTAGCAATAATGTGAGTCTCGCATTTTTTTATTGCACCTCCACTGGAGCATGCCACACCACATCAGTCAGCAGTGCACTCTATGCCTCCTTATTTCTAGGGAAGTGAGGCGTGAGGCACTAGTAATAGGCAAAATAAATAAATAAATAAATACTGGAAAACATCAGGAGTAATGTTTCAGCTGCAAATGTATTTAAGCATATGGCATAACACCTTGTGTCACCTTCGCTCTACGCAACTGAGAGAGAGCGTTGAAATCATACACATCAGGATCTGAGATTTTATGGACCAAATGGAATCTATCCAGAAAGTAAATCAATTAAAATCCATTACTTGCACCCCACGAGGCATCTTATGTATTGTGAGAGTCAGTGTTATTTTACAAACTGTGCAGGTTCGATAGGAATGATATGCAGCTTATGATTGTTAAGTGCAAACTGTATACAATGGTTCTTGTTCTGTATTATTAATTACACATTAATCAATCAAGATGTGCTTACACCTGCATTCTGCTTCCAGCAGCAGCAGCTGAACTTCTGCTCTTGAAAACAACCCAGAAGTTTAATACTTAGCTTCAGGTTACTGAGTTAAAAGTTTGATAGCAGTTAAGAAAGCTAACGTGTTTGGATCTTGTATTTTTCATGAGGCAACTATAATTTTAATTAGTGTTCATACCCTGACTTTTGATTTGAGATCCTCTTCCTTGCTATTATCATGTTTTAAAATTGTGTTATGCTATTGGATTAATTTACAAGGGTATATAAGAAAATATTCATGACCAGTACTGTACTCACTGCAGTTTTTTAGTGCAAGTAAGTTACTAAAACAGGCCAAAGCATTTTAGAATTATCCCTTCCATTTCTTAACTCTAACCTTAGAAGCCTCAAACATGAAAGCAGAAATTTGTCTGAACAACTATTACGAGTATGATGGAAAGTAGTAGAAAAGGTGCTTGCTTTTCTGAAAGGTAGAAGGTAGGCAAAAAAAGGCGTTTTTCTCTTTGCAGACTTCTAGATTTATGTCAAAAATATATAGATACAGAAGATACATAGATATAGTGGACAGAGAATACAAGTTTTATCTTCTTTTCTCTCAAAACTATTTCGGTGATAAATGAAACACAAAAAAACTCTCAAAGCCTCATAATACTCCACTAAACAGGGAATGTCAAAGACTGCTTATATGTAAAAATGCAATTGCTTGAACTCGCACTTCAGCATGTTCTGTGTCTGCTAATGAGCACATCAAAGGAGGCAGCATAAGTTATACTAAAGAGTAGGAAACAGACTGGTGAATGAGTATGGAATATCACAGAGCAAGCTGTGGCACATGGGGTAATATGGGGTTTGAGAATACTGTGGAAATTATACTGATGTGCTAGCTGTTGATTTAAGGAACTACCTTGATTTAGGCATCATGGTTCATAGGAGTAGTTGGCCCTTAAAACCACACACACAGACTGGCCAAGCCTAGGTGCAACCCAAGCTCAAGCCATGTGCTTTACTGCTACACCTGATGTTCTCACTGTCTCCATATACATACCCATGTATGTGTTTAGAGCTTATTCTATGGTTATATTTTTCAATCTGAGGTGATTTAGAGTTCTTTTCTGGACAATTGTTTGAGCTGTGATCCAAGCTGTTTGTCCTACCTGCAGGACTCTGGGAAGAGCAGTGAAAGCAGCCTTAATGCTGCAGCACATTTCCTTGATTCTTTTCTGGAAGAGTAGTAAGTTGTAGCCTGAGTAAGGAGCTCTAACTGGCACATGAGTATTATTACCTGATTCCGTTTCGTGAGCTTGAGCGTGGGTGAGATGAGCATTCAGACAAAAGGCCAGATCAGAGCACAGTTAACTTCCACTATAGAAAAAGCTCAAGTCTTTTCTCAGCTGTGGCTGGAGCATCTGCAACAGGTCAGACTTTATTAAGAGAATGATCCAAACATGGCTTTCTGCAGGTCGGGGAAATAATTCAAGGCCAGATTTGAATTCAGTGAAATCAGCAAGGGAATTCCCAAGTCTTCAGTGCAGATTGTTAATTACATGTAGTACTGAGAAGAAAACAATTATTTATTATTTTGAAATAGTGGACCTATTGTACCACTGGTACATGCAAGAAAAAAGTTTAAAAAGTTGCTGTTATGCAGATTCAAATGGTATTTTTTTGAAAAACAGAAATCAAACACGAAGACAAATTGTATTCTTTATCCATCAGAGCAGCAGGCAAATAGGTGAGGGCTTAGGATGGCCTAGAATAAATAATAAATAAATTATATATCTATATATAGTAAATAATAAATAAATAACCCAAGAAATCCTTGGGTTTCATTCTTCTCTTTCTGTTATAAGTTATAATAATAAATTAATAATGATGGAGCTTCTTGGATAGGGAAGACTGCATAGTATGGCAACTTTGACTTTTAATAATTTATTGTGTCTTGTTTATTCCCCACCTTAAAGCTGTTTGCTATGCAATAGCCTTTATCTAGAAGGCATCTAATAGCACATTCCTGCCTACTTCAAGAAGTGAAAAAAAGCAGAAAGAAATCATGTAGAGACCAAACCCAAAACGATCAGCTGCCAAAGCAGTAGAGGAAGGGACTAATGTATTAACCTATCCACTTTTTTAACATACTATTCTCCCTTGGGCAAGGCATTTTTCAGTGTTTGTAAAGTCTTCAACACAAGGGTACACCATAGTCATGATTAGGCTAAAGTGGTATTAATACTAGACCTAAAAAAGGAAATTCAGTACCCAGAGTTACTAACATTTATAAAGTTCTGAGTTACTGGCCCCTCAGTAATTTTAAAATCTTGTTGAATTAAATTAAGAGGAAAAACTTTCGCGGGAGTAAACCGGTCTAATGATTGAAGTTTAAAATATGTCACTTTTTTCCAGCTCTGAATATGTGTCAGCATTTTTTCTCACCAGCTAGAGCCAAAAGAGAGTACTTTATGATAGCTGTTCAGTTTCAGCTTGGAAAATATTATTTTATTTGCCCTTACCTCATTAAACTACAGAGGCATCTCATAAAAAGTAGGCAAATATGTTTCCCAAATGTTAGTGTCTGACAGAAAGTTATGTACTCGTATTCCTTTTATAGCACTGACCCAGAGAAACAGCAGGAGAAGACAAAAATGTGGGCCACTGCAAGATGCCATGGGGAGCACTTGGAGCTGGGATGTTAGGATGAGCTGGCTTAGGCTCAGTGTGCAGCCACTCTGTGCCAGTGGGCAGCCAGGACACTCCAGAGGCTGGAGCCCCTCATGTCTTTACAACCCAGGGGCAAGGGCTGGTAAAGAGATGCTTCCTGGGTGTGCTGATTTATTTAAAACCCTTTTTTTGCTTTTGATTCTTAAACGATCAGCTATTAATTTTTAATTTGTGTGAATGTTAGAACTTGACTTTTTGATTCACTGCAATCTGGCATCTCCTGAGGGGTTTTGTGTTTTTTTTTTTCCCCATTTCTTCCACAGTTTACAGCTTGCCTCAGCATAGTGATGCACTGTACTGTGAAACAGTACAATTTAATTTAAAGTGGAACTGACATTGTAGCTTGAGGATTAAAAAGATTTAAGTGTTTCATGTTGTTTCGTAAAAAAACCCTAGAAAGCCTGGAATGATCAAACTGCAACACAGTCTGCAGAAGAAAATGTTATTTTGGATCTAGACTGTGATCTCTCTGGCATCTAGCCTAGGCCTTTGGATCACCTTTTGCCTGACAAACTCATAAAAACCTATCTGACCCTGAAAGACAGACTCTAAAATATTTGATGAGTTTTTCCTCACCTACTTCATCCTAGTTCAGTGTCCGGGATACTTGTGACTTTCAAAACTTTGCTGAAGAAATGACTCAAACCAAAAACCTTTCACTGTGTTTGAATTTGACATTGTCTGTACCAGACTTTGTACACTGGAAAGCTTTTAAAGCTCTAACTTAATGCTCTGTAAGAGGAAATGAATCCATAAACCCATATCAGAATGAAGGACAGGCACATTCAATCAATAGAAACAAGTGCTCCAAACTTCAGTAATTGAAGCTTCCTTATCTTTAACTCATCTGTATAAAATATATTCTGTTTCTTTGAAAGAGTTCTTTCTACATGCAGATTAAGGAACAGTGGTGCAATCAACAGCACGAGCAACAAATAAATGACCTTTTTTCTGGATTTCACTAAATAAATACATTTTTATTGCTAAAAGAAATTTTATAGTTTTCGTAGAATTTTCATGCAACAGAAATATAAAAAAAGTACACCATTTCTTAATGTTCCCTGAGCAGCAGTAGATTTGATCTCAAGTGCAAATACAGTCAATCAGTATATCAGATAAAACAGTGGACTCAAACTACTATATAAGCCCGTGAAAAGATAGATATGCTTGTATATGTAGTTGAAAAACCAGTTCTTCAAAAAATAACCAATTGTGTTAATTATTACTTCCAAAATATAATACACAGAAATTTTTAAAACTTGAAGAATAATGTAGTGGTATTATGAAATTTAAGCTTTTGTCAAGAAGCTTGGCTTTTATTATGCTTTCTTCACTATTTCTAATTATTATTATTATTCTAATCATGAAATTGAGACATTTTTTAAAAAGTTGCAGCTCTGTTCTAGTTCCTAATCTATATAGTGGTTTTCTCACATGCTTCCTGTACTTCCATGTCATTTCAGTACTTGTTTGTGGAGAACATGAAAACAAATAAAAGGAATCTGTAGATTGGGTCACCTTCTTGGGATTCTATAAAAGTTCCTCCCAGGTGTGAGCACCTTGGAATCCTTGCAATGAGTTTATGTACAGAAAAAAATACACTCACTAAAGGAGACCAGACTGCCAGTGGTCCATTTCTCTGTGGTTTAACTCTAACATAATATTATTTAGCTAAGCACTGCAATAACACACATTTTCAAAGAAAACCACCTTGAGGATATATAAAGAATTAATTTGTCAGTCTGGTAATTTCAGAAGAAATACTGCAAATTTTTGGAAGGATGAGAACCCAGTGCTTTTAATTCTGTTTTGAACATAAAAATCAAAGGCAAATTGGATGATGATGTTTCTGTCTCTTCTGTTTGCAAAATCCACTTTAATTAGTGGCAGTTTTATAAAGGGAATGCCAGATGGGCATTTGCCATAGGATGCTTTGGGAAAAATACAAACTGAACTATAGATGGATATATATAATTAGGGTTCAACAATAAAAATGCAGTCATGCAGTACCTTCTATCAAAATGTAAGTATTTTATAAATTCTAATTAAGCTATGAAATACAGCTACCTTATTTTACAAAGATTTATTACTTGTGTTTAACAGCAGCACTGGCAGCCAAGGTGACCTTGTCCAGAATATACAATAAGCAATATAAAAATAACCTATCTGTCCCTTTTCTGCCGATGTTTCCACTTGCACCAGTAAAACATTTCCAAAGGTGATCAGCCTTTTTTCCTTCTATTAGCTGCAACTTATCATTCTACGGAAGAGAACGTCCATGCAAAGTAGTTTCAATTCCAAGTGTACATCTTGGCACCGACATTACCCTTTTTGCCGGTAAATTTATCAGCTTACTTTTTGTTTAAGAAGTTAAAAAAAATCTTATTTTAATGGTGTAACAGCAAATGTATTTTTCATCAAGTGCCTTATGTTTAGACATTACTTGTCTAGGTATCTAGCCAATGTTTCCATCCCTGTGCTATCTTTCCTTGTGGTGCTAAACATTAATTTGAGATTTACTTCTGAGTGAACCTGGGTATCACCAAGGATGCATGGATGACTTTGGCTATCACGAAGGATGCAGAGGCGAAACCCAGGCTGAAAATCTTCTCAGAGAAGGAAAGAGCTCGGACGTCGCTCCAAACCATCCTCTCAAAAATCAGCGCTGCCAACCCAGCCCCAGCCCCAGCCCCGGGCAGGCCCAGTTCGCAGCAGCCCCAGCTCCGCCTGTCCCCAGCCGGGGCAGCTCGGCGGGGAGAGCAGGAGGGATGCAGCGCCGGTGCCGGCAGTAGCGTTTCCCGCCGGGAAATCCCCGGCGCGGATCAGATCCGCTCCCGCGCCCCCCGGGGAACCGGCCCGCCCCCGGCGCGCGCGCACCGCACCCCCCCTGCCCGGGGACCCCGCCCTGCCCCGTACGTCACCCCCGTCCCGCCCAATCAGGAGCCGCGGCTCCGGCGGCGCCAAAGCTGCAAAGGGCGGGCGTGGGCCGAGGGTTCCCTCGGCCCCGCCCCCGGTGCTCCCCCGCCACGTGACCGGGGACGCGGCGCCGCGCCGGGGGCGATGCCCGGCGGGAAGGTACCGGCAGCGTCGGGACGGGAGGAGAAGGGGCTCGGCGGGGCCGCGGAATGCCGCCCCGCAGGGCCGACCCCT